>OW203767.1:15379888-15699807 GCA_934045905.1 Leuctra nigra | reverse complement strand
GCAGGTCAAACACTCTGGCAGAGTAGTCCCTGTCAGGCAAACTATTTTAAAATTGTATTGTGATTTAAATTTAATCAATAAATCAAATATTCAGTGGAAGTGTGTACAATTATTTGTATAATTCAATATTTTACTCCAGACCCTTTTCCCAATAGGTACAATTTTTTTTTATCAATTTCTGAATCTCAGAGGTAGATGGCCAGAAGTCTATTTTCTCAATTTTGTGTTGCTCACTTTTAGAATGATGTAATGCCATTTGACTGATCAAATATAGTTAAGTTTTGTCTGTCTACATGTTATAAAATGACTTGTCCTCATTAAATATATGATTAATATGAAATTAATTAATATCCGTATGAATGAATATTATACGAATTTATAGTTTAACTAATAGGGCAGTTTACCGTTTTTTGAGTTCACCTCAAGAATCCTTGAATGGACTTCCGGCCTTCTACCTCTAATGCACAGATTTAAATTATGGAAAATCTCGTATGTGCTGCTTTTTTCTGTTCTCGGAAGTGTCAGAAATCCTAACCAATTTAATGTAGTCACTATTGCTCGTCTGATAACAAATTCCATAAAAAACGTTTTTTTAAATCCAACCATTATTTTTCCTTTCTATTCATACATTTTTGCCATTTTGGATGCTATACTAGTAAAGTAATATGTCACCTACCTGTACCTACATATCCACACTGTCACCTACACATCATTGTTCATTTGCATTAGCATTATCAGTTTGGCCTTCGCGCTGTTTTAAGTAGTATATTATACTTGATAGAGAGATAGGCAGAGCTAGGGTTCACACTCATTCCAATAGGCACTGTGCCATCTTCTGATAGATTATTCTAGCTATCTGCTCGAGTAGCATGCATGTAAGTGATATAGTATTTACGTAACTTCCAAGGCAATAGTTGTCAGTGGACGTTTGTAAAAAACTTGACGTGCGGATTCATTTCCTATAAATTGTTTTTTTTTAGTAAAAAGTGTGTAGTTTTTTGTTAATATTGTTACCAATCGTGCGTGAAATTTTATGTAACCGGAACGTTTTTAAACTCCATTGTTACGTGATTATCACGTATTATTTTGTTTTATTGTTTCGTGACAATGGTTTTGGATTACGTGCGAGTAACTGAAGGGGAGAGTGAGGAGGGGAAGATTGCAATTCGTGATTTTATGCCGGACTTTCGCAAGGGGTATCTCAGGGTTGGCAAAGAGAAAGTGGTGATTCCCGAATATTACCTGAGCTTTGCCGATGCTTTGGACAAAATGGAGGTCAGAGAGGAAGACGTCTATGTAGCGTCGCATCCGAAAACAGGTGAGAAAAATAAGATATTTTAGGAAATAATAAAACCTATACCAGAACCATTACGAATGTTAAATTTGAAAAAAACGAAAGGTCACATAGTAAGTAACTTCAAAATGAAGAAATTAGTTTCCAGTGTGTCTCTTTTATTGTTACATTGTTAAAATATGATATGATCATGATATGATATGGTATGATTGTGCACCAGTAACCTATTTATGAGGTTTAACCTCATACCTCAGAGGTAGAAGGCCCGATGTCGATTTAGTGATTCTTGAAGTAAGCTCAAAAACCAGGAATTTGCGGGTTCATTCAACAAATTGTCAACAAATAACATATGTAACGCTATTATTTGTTGACTTCAGACAAAAAGCAATTCATATCTGCATATTACACGATTCCAAAAATGTGCATCACAAAAGAGAAAAAAATGACATCGGGCCTTCTGCCTCTGTGCAGAGTGCTGCACGCGCGAGCGACTTCGCCGCGTTTTGCAGGCACTTTTTTGGGATACGATTGGAGACTTAATGGGTTGACTTAATTATTTGAAATTTTAATCATGATTAGATAAAAGACCAACATAGGGTTATCACTTGATTAATGTTTTAATTTTTTGTATTGTTAATTAGTAATAATTAGTTGATTTTTGGTTTAAAAAAATCTATTTTCTTGTCTCAATGGGTGCCGTATGAAATTTAATTTTAAAAATGTGCCAAGTCTATGTTTGTCTTAATCATGATTAAAATTTGAGATCAATTGGTTCGCGGGTATGGTCTTCAGTTGTATCGGAAACTTCATAGTTTTGAGCGGTTTTGTGGAATAACCGGCGAAGTAAAAGTGAAGGCACGAAGCAAAAATGAAAAAGTGCTACTAATATCAGACTGATCATGTGAACATCCTATCAAAGTTCACCCATCTTATGAATCAATTTTTCTCTCTCAATTTTCACCTTAAGTCCGATAATCCTAAATGAATGGCACATTTGCCACTTGTTGTTTACCTTTTGTAAACTTTATGTACAATCCCTATTTGTGCAGATTCTATCTTCGTCTCCTCTAAAGAGACTCTACCTACACTTCCCCCGCCCCACCACTGGGAAGTGTATAGTCTCTTTAGTCTCCTCTGTCAAAGAAACTATTAAACTATGAATGTCGGGTTCTTGAACTATTAACCCTCGGTCGGATTGCCTATAGCGACTTCCTGTGATAAGTGTCGAGAAAATTAATACTTTCGTTCATCATTCATTAGACACAACTTTTACGTTTCGTGTTCAATAAAGCCAAAGGTTTATGGTCAAATATTCAAAGGTATAGGTACAAATTACGTAAAGGCCATCAAAATTGGTTTGGATTATTGTTTGTTGTTTGGTTTGTTTGGTTTCCATAGTACCAAAAAGAGCTCGATTAATTTATTTTTCGGCATTGAACATTTATCTTGAGTATTTTTTTTTATTTTAAGTTTTTCTCATTTTACCAACAGACCTGAATCACATCATGATTCATGAATCAAATCTTCATCCAAACTTTTAACAAATGCCTATGTGCAATTTGTTACATATAGCTATGGTCAAGAGGCTATCAAAATATACACACAAAATTTAAGAGTAAAAAGCGTATTGTTATTGTTACATAAAGTATAATTATAAAGTAGGTACTTATAGTTAAATTCGTATCAAATATTTCACGGTTGAAGCACAACAACGTCAATGTCATGTAACCAAGAGGGTTTTTATATCATTTGTGAGTGACATTGATACTAAAAAACGTGTCTATAAGTAGTCCGTTTGATAATGAGTAGGCACTACGATTGAATATTATAAGTAGGAAAACGCTCTACGTCAATGTCATGTAACCAAGAGGGTTTTTACTTTTGATCATTTGTGAGTGACATTGATATTGAAAAACGTGTCTATAAGTAGTCAGTTTGATAATGAGTAGGCACTACGATTGAATATTATAACTAGGAGAACGCTCTACGTCAATGTCATGTAACCAAGAGGGTTTTTACTTTTGATCATTTGTGAGTGACATTGATATTGAAAAACGTGTCTATAAGTAGTCCGTTTGATAAAGAGTAGGTACTACGATTGAATATTATAACTAGGAGAACGCTCTGTGTAACGCGTTGATGAGCGAGCACCGATTCGTGCAACATCTCCAACCAAACACAATACACGATACGACACGATACGATTTTGTTGTACTTCTTCCAAAAATCTCTTTTGGCTGTTTAAGTTTGTATACTTACTTGACCGATTAGGTTGAAAATGTGTAAAATATGAGATAATGTTGGTCCTGGACTTCATGCCAAATTTCAATATATTAGTGAGTATTATTAGTTTTGTCCAAACTGAAGTTTTTTTTTTAATTAAAAAAATTATGTTATTTAAGTAAGTCAGACAAAATAAGATAATAAGAAAGATATTACAGAGAAAATAAACATGTTACACAAAAAGTTAAAATATCAAAAAGTTATAACAAAAAGAGAAATAAAAAGCAAGGCATTTTTTTAGAAAATTATAAACGTTTGAAGAATCATAGCTATGAAGTATGATTACAGCAATGACAATTGATATGCCTTGACGAACACGTTTTTACACGGTTTTAGAAATATTAATTGATTTATGTCCGTTTTGTTTAAGTTTATAAGTGGTCATTTAAGGAATGTCATTGGGTGTTATCCTAATACAACTAATAGGACCTAATCAACTGTTTAAAATTAGCAGTCCATTGAAAGATAAATGTATTGCTATCTGCTATCAAGTCGGCATGTATGACGTGTTTGCTGATTACAGTGATAAGTTCATGTAGTAATGGCATGGTAAATAGAATTGTAAAATATAGTATTTACTACTCTGGAGTAAAATAAATTAAGATAAGACCAAGTCAAACAGTATGAAGTGATGAGTATCAATTCATAGTTTAGTTTGCACGAACTTCTTTTGTTTTGTATCAGCAATGAATGCAAGAAAATTAAGTTTTCCTCCGAAGACAGGCGCGTTGACGGTTCAGATTTAAGGATGACACTTTAAAGTTGTATAATGTTATATGTGGAAAATAATACGATATGAATTTTCGAATTTTATAACAATTTGTTAAGAATACAGCAGTGGTTCTCAGAAATAAGGTCGATATCAAGAGTATTTTAAGTATTCAATTCATTCAATATTAGTCGAAGAATATTACACCTATTCTCCAAAATTTGAAGTAATACAATTTTGAAAATTATTCAATTTAAAAACCAGTAAAATTCCGCTGGGTATAGTACATTGTGTAAGTTCATCAGGCTTCTACAATAGTTTTCTGTTGAAACTGTTGGTGCGGATTAAAAATTAATTCGTTCCCCCATGTAAAAATCTCAAACTTTGAAAACGGTTTTCATAAAAGTTAGGTCGGTAAAGTATAAATTTTTTGATCTTATATTGTAGATACTATTAGGAACAAAATAAAATGGTTTGGAAAAAATGTGTTGGTAGATGAGCGGGCGCTGGTTCTTTCTTAAATAGTAAATGGAGGTACCTAAATCAATTTTTTTAATGTGAGTAATTCCTCTTCGTATTAAAGATTTCTTGACCTTGAGCCTTACAATATAGGGAACTATTGTAGGGAACTCTCTCTAGTTGTAGAATTAATTAAAACGTGACATATTGTCAAACAAAACATTAGTATTCATGTGATGAATAGTCATCAAGGAATCATTATTCAAAGTCTCAGTTAAACGGAACGCGCGAGAACGGCCCAATGGACCACCGACGTCAGGCAATTATTTTCCTGTTTTTATTGCGGCAAATAGTTTCTCCGGTCGAACTGAAATTTTGGTTTACCTATGTAAATGCCTATGTAAATGCCTATGTAAATGCAGTATATTTTTTGCATTGGTTGAATGTCTACAAAAATATTCATTGATGGTTGAAACTTAAAAAGTAAAACTTTTTGTTTAAAAATTGATTATTATTCCATTATGAAATATTCATAAATTTTGATTTATCAATGTAGTTCATCGCACCTTGGTAACTTGTAAATCTTTCCATCTGCTTTTCAAGGTCTGTAGTATCAACATTCTCACACATCATATTAATTTGCATGCAAAACGTTACAGAATACAGAACTGTTTCCTAAGAACATCTATTCCACTGCACGTACATCTTCAATGTCATCTCTATATCAGCTTCCTTCTCATCTTCTCCTACATTCAATCTTTCTTGCTCAACTAATACAACAGTTATACCGCTATCAAGTTGAACTTTTGTGTTGATAACAGAAGCAATCTTTGGATTTTACAGTAAAAAATACGCCCAGGGCAATAACCTGTATCAATGTATTACGTAAATTTGAAATATTTTAACGAAATTAGATTATTTGATCGTTGATAATCCATAGAAGGAGCTCCATTTAAAATAAATACAAAATACAGTCATTGCCAATATTTAAGTAAAGATAGCAGCTAATATTGTTATAATGCGGTAATAATCTGATAAAACTTTAATTTCCGCATTATTCCATAATATGATAATAATAAATAAATTGCTTTATTACTTATGATGCTTCTTCACATAATTGCGATAACATTGTTAAATAAAACACCATATTGTTTGTTTGTGTGTGTTTGTAATTAATTCGTCAATCGCCACGCGAGTGTGGTGGAATTAGAAGGGTTGTTGTTAGATTCAAGTTAGTTTATATTAGCTCGTTGAATTATATTTTTATTTAAATAATTTTTTATGCAGTTTTGGTAAGAGTTAGACCGGTTAAACTATTACTATAAAATTCTCTGTTTTGAACGATTCACAAACTATTTTATTTGAAATCTCAATATTTCACCTACTTTACAGTAGGCTTCATCAGGACTTTGTTGACAATTTTTTACAACTGTCAAAAATTCCTGGTGAAGTCTACTGTAAAGCAGGTGAAATATTGAGATTTCAAATAAAGTAGTTTGTGAATCGTTCATAACAGATACTTTTATAGTAACTAAATCCAAATTATAAAGAAACGAAACATTAAAATGGTTAGACTATGTTTGTAGCATTAAAGAATAATCGGTATTTCACGTAGAAATAAACAATAAAGAACAATCTTGGCTCCATTACTAACTACTGTGAAACCACCTAGTGCAGTTCAACTTCTTACTGCTTATCTTGATAGAGATTAATAGTGTAGGTAATTCCGAGGAAGAAGACAATAGTCAATAAGTAATACAACCTTCAAAATCTGCTCTCTTGCACTAGTTATTCTCCATTTAAATATTTGCGTGCTAATGCTCACGTAATATTAGTTACTTAATTCCTGGAAGATGAATATCAAGGTCGTTTCAAGGATAAGGGACACATCTACAAGTGGCTTTCGACAACAAAAAAAGCAATAAAATCCGTTCACTTTTCAAATAGTATCAAAATATAATGTAAACCATTGCAAAGCTTACATAATATTATACATTTTTGTTCTAGCGGCGAATGATAAAAAATGGAGCCTTATTCAAATCTCACTTTTCCATTTATTTTAAACATTGGAAAATATTATAAGTGTCATTCCAATATTTCTTTCATACTTTCAACCAAAACATTGTTTAGAATTCTTGTTTTCTGCCTCTTTTTGTGCCCAATTCCGTAAAATGTTTATACAATAGAGAGAGTTGATCAAAATGATTTGGTCCACCAAATATTTACTTGAAGTGTGTACCAATAAAAGGCATTCTTGATGATAATAGTTTAATGCCCTCGAGATAAATAACACAAACATTCCAATCTAGATGAATTATTATTCATGGTCATACGTTTATTGACGGGGGAAGAGCTTGCTCAACTCAATCTAAACTAGTCGTACTCTGTCACTGAAATTTGTCAGAACACCAGGAAGCAGTAATCATTTCGCTATTTCGCAATCCTTAGGAGTGGGAAAGAGACAATGTCTATACTTAAAGCTGTATATGTCCGTTTAATTCTCGATCTATCATGAAACAAAAAAGAACGGAGAACCTGATTGGTCAGAATGTTTTTATGATCATTCATTTTGGCTTGTCTATAGGTAGTTTACTGGCATGCGTATTTACCTCCATTATAAATAAAGCTATAAACCACCTGCGGAGTTTTCGTTGTTCAGTTATCGTTTTACCTTCCTACAGTGAAGTAAGCTGAGCGAAAGAGATGGGTAGTTTGAAATACAATGAGTTGGAGGGAGAGTTGGGGGAAATATTGAGTAAGGAATTTATGCCGCAATTTCGTCTTGGTTATGTGATAGCTGAGGGGTGTGTTCTTCCGTCATCGTTTACGAAAATCGGCGGCAAAGTTCGAGATTTGGAGGTAATGGAGGATGATACATGGGTAATGAGCTTTCCAAAAACGGGTGAGTTCAAAAAATATATTTTTGAATAAATAATTTGTGACACCTTTTACAAAATTTGTTTTCATATTTTATTAGGGTAACATATTTTATCAAGTGCAATTTGGTAATTTTTGGAATTCACAAAAATCTGAGTAATTTTACAAATGTTTAAAATTCTTGTTTTGTTGGGGCAAGTGCTAAACGGTTTATAAAAGACGAAAATTGAAGAATCTTCTTCCGACTATGTTGTTTTCATTCAGTCATAACATAAAAAAATAATATAACTACTTTGTAGCCAATGCTACGTCAATACTACTGAAAGAGTCGGGGTTACTGTCCAAGGATGGTAATGAAATAATTTTGTGTCATCAGAGTTATTTAATTCGAACGCCGTTACTTACTAAACAAGTTGCCCTGAAAGTCTACTGAGAAAACTGAGTTGGCAAGAGCGTTTCCAATGAAATTAAAAATAATCCGTCCGTATTTTATAATCTAGTCGGGCGCTAGCTCGACGCTGCCAAGCACCGCTCTATTACATTATTCCTAGCCAGTGCTCTAACCTACTCAACCCTTTGGGTGCAGTAGTTAGGCCAATATCGTGTTTTATTCTCCTAGGCAATCGCTCGAATCATGACAAAAAGGAAGTCTGCTGAAATGTTATAATTTAGATTAAAAATAAAATTCAATTATCATGGAGAACCGGTTAGTGCCTTATTTCAGGATTATGATGCAATTTCTAAGTACCCAACAATGTGATCCTTGGGGAAACATTTGTTGCCAATATCATTGTTGCCTTGCCTTGCCTGGCTGCAATGGCTTTACGGCAATGTAAATTTTCCAGTTTTAAAATAATAGGAACTCTATCATTTCCATCTTTGCCATCTATTCCTTGAAAACCATTCACAAACAGAGAGAGTAGTATACAATCTCTTAGTTTGGGCACAATATAATATTATCCCGAAATCTGATTATATAGAGTCCCTACAGATTCTCTATCCTGACAAATATATATACATTCAGGGTCACCTAGAAACCGATTACAGGTTTGTAACATTTAGCTCTTTACGATCATCTATACCATAAGACAAGCTTCTGTACCTCGTTTTGTACATAATCATTTTCTATCTCCAAAGATATAATCTGATATTTTCCTTACAAAAGCGACATTGAACTAACAGGTTACTGAAAATCAATCAGTTTTTACGACGGAGTCCGTATTTCCTAGACAAGAATCTTGATTATTGTCCTTGTCAAGCGATCGCTTCGAACTTGTTGATCAATGAATGACATGGCTGTATTTAATCACTGGCTCTTCTTACACAATACAGGCGGCTGAATTTCATGAATAAAAATCAAATGACCTTTCAACTTGTTAGCCCAAGCAAATGCTTGGTTACTTTGCTATGGTGAATTACATGATTAAACGTCAACTAATTTCGAATTATTATTAATTGCTATGCTCTCTTTATCAATGGGTTTAACCCTTCAATGATTATATTTGAACTCTGGTTTGAACCGTTCATTACATTATATTTTTCTTCAATATGCCACTCTCCTTAAAATATTCCTATTTCGCTTAGCAAGTTTTACTTTGATCGTCGATCATTTCAATTTAAAATCTCACATTGAAATATCAATTATCATTCAGCCGAAAAAGCTGACGTCGACAGCTTATAATCAGTCGGTTGCAAATAATTTACCAAAACTGTTGCCATCGCCCCAAGGGTAATATCATCGAGTAAATATTTTAGCCACATGTTCATGAAATATATGAAAAATAAAACTTTTTTCTTTATTATTTTTTATTAATTTTTCTCAACATAACATATCAAGAAAATGGATATTAAAGCTAGATCCAAAATTTTTATTTACCACTTATCCTCTTCAAATGAAGGGATTTTAAAATGTGTTAAAAGTGTTTTGAACTTATGCCGAGTATTTGGTTTCAGGCACAACTTGGTGTCAGGAGATGGTCTGGTGCATCGGGAATGATTTGAACTACGAAGCAGCCAAGCAGTTCTTGCCAGAGAGATTCCCGTTCCTCGAGTGAGTCGGAATATCATCCCTGAATCATATAATAGAGATCTGTGACGAGTTTAGATACTTACACACTTGAAGTCTGACATTCGACATCACATGTCATGCTATCAGGCGCGTAGGAACTAAATTTGCAAGGGGGGGGGGGGGGGGGGGGGGGGGGGTATTGCAAAACACTTTAAATTCACTTTTCGCTACGAAGACAATTAGGGTCGGGGGGAAAGACCCCCCCTCCCCCAAGGACATGCGGAACCGGGGCCCACAGACCCGGAAACTTTTTGAATTTCTAGCATGGATTTGGTGCACTTCTACGCAATTTTTATACTTTTAAAGCATATTTTTATCTTTACATTATATAAATGTATAAAACCATAGGGAGGGGGGATTGAATCAGATGGGGAGGGGACTTTTCCCCCATCCTCCCCGCCCCCCTTCCTATGTACCTGCGTGCTTCATTGTGTACATTGTGTCATTGTGTTCATTGTGTTCATTGTGCAGTATTCACATTTTGTAATTATACTGCAACATCGTCGACTCTTCCACCTATTCGCTGGTTTAATTGTATATTTAGTATCTCACTTTTGCACTTGTGGAACTAAGGGGCCCAAACTGCAGTCGCGTATGAACATTTAAGGTGGCTCATCCAATCGGGCATGGTCTCAGATTTTCATAATTTTTTGTCTACATACTGATATTCATGCCATACACATTCCTTGAAAAAATTAAACACTTCTCGTGTCTAGTTTTTGAGATAAATTGAGTTTTCTTCCCCATGTTATCTTATGGCAGACAAGTAAAATCGTGTCACATTTAGGCTAATAATGAAGATCTAATTTTTATGTAGTCCCAACTTTGAACAAAAAACTTATTTTCTGGTAGATATATGGATATCCTATTAGGAAAAAAATTGAAAACAATACCAACGTGTGCTATTTTAGAAGTTATAAACCAAAAACGCACTGATTTTCCTATACCTCCTGTGTTAAAGTTTTGTTCTTTCTCGGAAAGCAATAATTTGAAAACTCACTGTAAGACAGGGGTTGCAAGTTAAATGACATTTTATGATTCTTTTATACTTAAATATAGTTGAAATGTTGAAAAAAGTAATTCATGATGGTAATTTCAAAAAATAAATATTTTGGAATGTTCGATCGGTTGAGCCACGTTAAAATCAAAATTTTATTTCATTAACTCTATATTCATTTGAGCGTTGAGAGATTCAAAGAGACCTAATGCTGGGATATTCAGGGATACACCGCGATCATAACTGCTTTATATTGGAGCGACATCGTACAAACGTAAATAAATTCAAAATGTATATGACGGCTCGAGTGAATTTCAGAAGAGAAAAAAAACAGTAGTTCCATGATTAAATCGACGAGAATGAATTCTGAAATTGCGAATGTTATAAGTCATCATACTTTTAACAATTTATAGGATAGCGTAAAAAATCATATACCTACCTACCTACCTAGGTTGTTAAAAAAGATATTTGCTAAATTTTAGCTTGATCCATTCGTTTTGAGGTATCTGATTGAAGTATCCAATTTATTCCAATATTTAGTGAATCCGGCTCAGGTTACTTCGGTATACCGGCCCTAAATAAATAAAAAAAATCCTGCTAAAGTTCGTTCACGATAAAAATATTTCTGACGTTTAGGTCAATCACGTCGTTGATTGGTCGCTCACGTGAACACTACCCTGTCAATGGCAAGATCTACTTTCTCCTTTGGATTATTGAAATTGTATAAATTATGTGAAATACACTATGTTTAATAGTAAAAAATATTAGAAATATTCAATAATATTGATTTATTTTTATCTACAGTGGTTTTATACATATTTTTGAATATTGTATTGATATTTACATGTGTACGTATAAGTTCGCTTGACTACAGTAGTACACGGCCGCCATATTGGCTTGCTATTCTAAACATGAACGAACTTTATTTCTTCCCGTCAGACACTCCACGCTGTTCGACTACACGGACATCCTCCCCCGCATCCCGGATCTCAAGTTGCCGCCCTTCGTCAGCGACTCCGTCAAGTACGTCGACTCCCTGCCGTCTCCGAGGTTCATCAAGACCCATCTTCCCTGGTCGCTTCTGCCAGAGCAGATCCGAGACGGTGACAAGAAACCCAAGGCAAGTCCGACCATCAGAGATGATTCCAGGGGGGGGGGGGGGGGGGGCAACAACCGTAAGAATTACGACCTTCAAATCTACTATCAATTGCCATAGTCACTTAGCTCAATTTTGAATACTATTTATGGGACGCCCATTAATTATTTAACAGTTTTTTAGGCCTTCTTCAACCCCCCCTCCCCCCCCCCCCCCATGTCGCTGTTTGTCACAAAATCGATGAACCCTCCTTAATAATTATGTCACATATTGCCAGACCCCCCCCCCCCCCTTACCCTTCCATTACCAAAAAAACAATTGTGATTCAAATCAATTCACAACGGTGTTCAATTTACAAAGTATTCTAATAAATGAAGACATATCATCACACAACTGTTCTTTAAACCATCATGCTTTAAACATTTGAAAGATGTGTTGCTGTCATTTTGCATGGCTCATTCCTAATGAAGTCGGGGACGATATCGGGGGAGTGGGAATTGTTGTCGCGCATATTGTGAACTCAACGAACCGAAAAGAGAACAGTTCTCGTGGCTTCATTGCTTCTGATCTCATCTTAGCGGAGCGAGCAAATGTCGTTGACTGATGATAAAGTTTTATAGAAGAGATTCTAGTCGATTGCTTTTCACTCGACTGCTGAATTGAGGTTAGTCAAAAGGATATATCAGGTCTTATTTTAGAATATGGAGATAGGAAATGATAGCAGTGATTTGATTGAGTTTGGTTGAGCAGCTGTGGAGGAGGAAGAATAAGGAAATCAGGGACGCTGTGTCATGATTTATGCTAGATTTAAGCGTAAAGATCACTGTTTTTTATATACCAAAAAGAACGAAGTTGACAAACGGCAACTCTTGTTGGGAGCTTAGTCATGACTAAAATATTAGAAACCATCAATTGAAGGTGAAGACAGGAAAATTGGAGACAAATTAATTTTATTTTCATCACTTGCGTATACAATTTCATGAATAATCTAAATTCAAAGTAGGTAAATTTTCAGCTTGACACGCTGACGTGGCGACGCCCAGACGCTTAACGTCGGAAAGAGCAGCAAAGACGCCTGTCAGGAAATACAGCCTTCTTCACTTCAACAATGTGTATGAAACAGATACATCAATAAACACGTTTCTATCAAGCATATGAATGTATTGTACAATAAGCTATGGGAAAATTGCAGCAGAAGAGAAGTCATGTCCGTGGGAAATCCTTTCGAAATAAAAAGAAAATTAACAAAGAGAGACCTTATATACACGATGAAGTGCATGCCCAAAAGTATGATATTGAAAAGTTCCATAACATAATTACCTGTGAACGTATTGGAAGGAAAATAGTTGATCTGCAAAAATATCGAAACCCGGGAAACAGTGTGTGTGTATCAACACCAGTCAGGCAGCAAGACACTATAACAAAATCACTCAAAAAGCGGCATTAAATATCTTGTTAGATTTATCAAAATAAACAACAACACGGTCATATAAAGAGCTGCAAGTAATAGTTATTTTAATTCGTAGCTCAACAGTGACAACGTTGCGCCATCGCATTCACAGCACACTCACACAGACATTGCGTACATCGTGCAGTCGAATAGCTACGGTTCTAACAACAGCGATGTTCACTCAGTGTTAGTGACCAGACTTTGCACCACCGTATAATCAGCACACTCACACAGACATCGCGTTCATCGTGCAGTCGAAGAGCTACGGTTCTAACAACAGCGATGTTCACTTAGTGACCAGACTTTGCACCACCGTATTATCAACACACAGACATCGCGTTCATCGTGCAGTCGAAGAGCTACGGTTCTAACAACAGCGATGTTCACTTAGTGACCAGACTTTGCACCACCGTATAATCAGCACACTCACACAGACATTGCGTACATCGTGCAGTCGAATAGCTACGGTTCTAACAACAGCGATGTTCACTTAGTGACCAGACTTTGCACCACCGTATTATCAACACACAGACATCGCGTTCATCGTGCAGTCGAAGAGCTACGGTTCTAACAACAGCGATGTTCACTTAGTGACCAGACTTTGCACCACCGTATAATCAGCACACTCACACAGACATCGCGTTCATCGTGCAGTCGAAGAGCTACGGTTCTAACAACAGCGATGTTCACTTAGTGACCAGACTTTGCACCACCGTATAATCAGCACACTCACACAGACATCGCGTTCATCGTGAAGGTCGAAGAGCTACGGTTCTAACAACAGCGATGTTCACTTAGTGACCAGACTTTGCACCACCGTATAATCAGCACACTCACACAGACATCGCGTTCATCGTGCAGTCGAAGAGCTACGGTTCTAACAACAGCGATGTTCACTTAGTGACCAGACTCTTGCACCACCGTATAATCAGCACACTCACACAGACATCGCGTTCATCGTGCAGTCGAAGAGCTACGGTTCTAACAACAGCGATGTTCACTTAGTGACCAGACTTTGCACCACCGTATAATCAGCACACTCACACAGACATCGCGTTCATCGTGCAGTCGAAAAGCTACGGTTCTAACAACAGCGATGTTCACTTAGTGACCAGACTTTGCACCACCGTATAATCAGCACACTCACACAGACATCGCGTTCATCGTGCAGTCGAAGAGCTACGGTTCTAACAACAGCGATGTTCACTTAGTGACCAGACTTTGCACCACTGTATAATCAACACACTCACACAGACATCGCGTTCATCGTGCAGTCGAAGAGCTACGGTTCTAACAACAGCGATGTTCACTTAGTGACCAGACTTTGCACCACCGTATAATCAACACACTCACACAGACATCGCGTTCATTGTGCATGTCAAAGAGCTACGGTTCTAACAACAGCGATGTTCACTTAGTGACCAGACTCTTGCACCACCGTATAATCAGCACACTAACACAGACATCGCGTTCATCGTGCAGTCGAAGAGCTACGGTTCTAACAACAGCGTAGTTCACTTAGTGACCAGACTTTGCACCACCGTATAATCAACACACTCACACAGACATCGCGTTCATTGTGCAAGTCGAAGAGCTACGGTTCTAACAACAGCGATGTTCACTTAGTGACCAGACTCTTGCACCACCGTATAATCAGCACACTAACACAGACATCGCGTTCATCGTGCAGTCGAAGAGCTACGGTTCTAACAACAGCGTTGTTCACTTAGTGACCAGACTTTGCACCACCGTATAATCAGCACACTCACACAGACATCGCGTTCATCGTGCAGTCGAAGAGCTACGGTTCTAACAACAGCGTAGTTCACTTAGTGACCAGACTTTGCACCACCGTATAATCAGCACACTCACACAGACATCGCGTTCATCGTGCAGTCGAAGAGCTACGGTTCTAACAACAGCGTAGTTCATTTAGTGACCAGACTTTGCACCACCGTATAATCAGCACACTAACACAGACATCGCGTTCATCGTGCAGTCGAAGAGCTACGGTTCTAACAACAGCGATGTTCACTTAGTGACCAGACTTTGCACCACCGTATAATCAGCACACTAACACAGACATCGCGTACATCGTGCAGTCGAAAAGCTACGGTTCAAACAACAGCGCTTTCACTAAGGTGCAGTCCATAAACTACGTTCGCGATTTGATGGGGAGGGGGGGGGTCACTTTTTGTGACATAGTCATAAGGGGGGGGGGGAGGGTGTGTAAGTAGTTATGTTACGTCACACTTCCAAACTCAAATTTCCATATTTTGTTATTTTTGAAATCGAAAAATATGATACTCTATCCTATTAACGGACAATTTCTAACAACAGCGTTATTCACTGCAATACTCCTATCAGACAGCTAACGTTACTGCGAAGTAACAGGAGGGGACAACATCTGGAAGAGGAGAAACACCAGGATGTGACGACCATCGAGGATTAGAGGCGGGACACTGCAGGGGTTCGAACCGCTGTCCTGAAGCAGCAGTTGACCAACCAGGATCATACTGGAACAATGGAGAAACACTGTGTTATCCTGTTATTTCATTCATTATTTGTTAAAATTTAATAGTGTTTTTGGGCATGCACTTCAATAAAACACAGTTCAATCAATCTAAAATATTATCTTCAATTCAATAATAAAGCGCGACTGCGAAGAACTTTGTTTGGGCAGAAGCATGAGCTCGAGCGAGTAAATTTGTTCGACGTTCGTGTTGTGGCGAAACTGTTATTCCACTGGTTCACCCTGTGATGGAAATTGGTTAAAAGTTGTGCGGTTTCATTGGTCCCATCAAGTGTAGTGACTACTGAAGAATCTGTGAACATTTTCTTTTAGTTCGATTAAGATATTTTGAAATACCGGATTGACGTCACTAATCTAGACACTGAACTGGTGTTGAAGTGTGGACTCTTGAATCTCAGGTTGTCTTCACTTGTGTCTGCAATCCATCTCCATCATTCTGTGTCCAATGTCTAGCTGAGGCGATTCTGTACAGATGTTCAAATCATATCATACAACAGCTTTTTCATATCGCTTCAAACATTTGACTGCGATATTTTATTTCCGATTTCGTTGTTATAGTTACATGGCGATCATTGTATGCTCGACATTCTTATACTTTGTCGTGACCTTCTTTGTTGTAACAATGATCAGATCAGTGTTGGCATGTTAATTTTAAAATGCATCAGTGTTACAGTTATACAGTTACCTACTTGTCCAATATTCCACCAGTGTTACAGTTACAGGTACTTGATTTCATAAGTAACACTGATACAGTTACAGTTACTTTCACAGTTACTTCATCTTTTTTAAAAATAACAAAATCTGAGAACCTGTTACGTCATAAATAATACAAAAATAAATATGAAATTACCCCCATTTTGAAATTATCCACTCTAATAAGAATTAGGGTAGAGCTACACAATGTGTAAGTCTTTCTAAACTGTAGTTGTGACAACATTTCACCCATATTACTATTCCCAAAAGCTACACTACTAACATTGACTGAATTTTGCATGAAAGAATCCTTCAAAACGATGAATGTGATCATCAAAAGACAATATAGACTTGTAAAATAAACCTCGCTATTGGTTTTGCATGGAGCACGTAATTATCCAATCTACGAACCCACAATGCCGTATTTCAAAGACAAATTTCGTCAAGATACAGTTAAGACTATAAGTCCTTGCATTGGCACTCGAGGAACAATTCCACTGTTTCTAATATGAATGTTGTCAAAATTTTCAAATACCATTATTTTGTTCTGTTAGTTTTGATTGGTTAAGAAAGTTTCTTAATCATCTACAATCTACAATATTAGTATTTCGTAGTTTTTTGAATTTTTGGGATTTCTTTAATTATTTATAGCTTAGTCCTAATATGGGTAACGATAGGGGAATGAATATTTTTGATCCCCTCAAAAATTATGGTAATAATCTAATCGTATGTACCATAACTTAGTTCGATGAAGATATTTGAAATACTACCGGATTGACGTCATGTACTCTAGGGACTGAACTGGTGTCAAACTGCAGACTCTTGAATGAAATTTGACTCTCCAAACAAGGTGTCTATCGTAGTTTTATCATTCGAGTCAAATGTTTGGACAAACCATGGACCACGGACATGCTCGATGTTCCTTATAACTATGACGAATCACAACGAATCTGTTTCAGGATTTAGTTCGTCTTCCAATAGTATTGCTATGGTTACAATACAAGAATGGTGTTAATTTTGGCATTTTTGGTATCAAATGCAATTATTACTTTTTCTCTGTTGTAAACAATGACAATTACTTCATTGTTCTCCGAATTCTGAATTCAACCTGTATGATGCAAATTTGACCAAGAAATGTTGAAAAGTGAACACGACTAATTCACTACTTTATTTTTTTAGAAAATATGTCGGTTTTGCGTTGTATGCAAAATATTTTCTTTGTGGGTTGGGGTTGGAGGGGGGGGGGGGGGGGGGGGGGTAGCTGGCGAACTAAATACTTTTCATTCTACCCGACACAAAGATAAGAATCTCTCTCAAAATTCAGCTAAAAATGAGATTTAATTCAGTGTATAACCTATCACATGACTTGATCACTAGCGCGTCAGACATTGCGTGCGCCATGCAGCTTTGTACTCCGAGTGTCTCCAGAAGTCGGAGAAAACTCGAAGCAATAATGTGGGTTGATCTGTGAATGGGGGGGGGGGGGGGGGGGGGAGGGTATTAATAAGGTACGAGGCTCTATTTTGATTGCTCGCCATGAAACAGTTTTTCAGCAAAATACAATTCCCCATAATTTACATGACAGAAATAATATCAGTCTATAGCTGTGTTAATGATTAAAAATATATATCGGTGTACTAAAAGGAGGAAGGGAGAAATGACTTGAAATTTACAGGAAATGTATTATTTTGAAGTACCTTTCGAAGGTATGCCATCATAAAACAAACTACCGATTCA
Organism: Leuctra nigra; assembly: GCA_934045905.1. Taxonomy (NCBI): domain Eukaryota; kingdom Metazoa; phylum Arthropoda; class Insecta; order Plecoptera; family Leuctridae; genus Leuctra; species Leuctra nigra. Next base: position 15,681,611 of record OW203767.1, on the reverse strand, counting down.
GTTATAACTTATAATATTCAAATTGTACACTTGGTGCGCAAGCGCGAGCGATTTTGTCGCTTGTTGCAGGCACTTTTTTTGCATACGTTTGGAGACAAAATGGCTTGACGAAATTATTTGAAATTTTAATCATGATTTGATAAAAGACAAACTTAGGGTTGCTTGGTACATTTTTCATGTTTGCTTTGTTAATTAGTAATAATTAGATGATTTTTGGTGAAACATTTTCTATTTTCTTGTCTCTCTGGGTGCCGTATGAAATCTAATTTAAAAAATGTGCCAAGTGATAACCCTAAGTTTGTCTTTTATCTAAACACGATTAAAATTTGAGATCAATTGGTTAACGGGTCTGGTCTCCAATCGTATCGGAAATTTCATAGTTTTTACCGTTTTTGTTAAATACCCGCGCCTAATAAACAAGGAACGAATCAAAAATGAAAAAGTGCTACTAATATACAGTCAGACCGATCATGTGAACATTCAGATCAAAGTTATGACACAATTTTCTCTCTCTCAATTTGCTAAAACGGCCGAGCGCTTGTATCACCTTAATTTGAAATGGCATACACTAGAGATCCATACACAATCAAACTTGCCAATGTATCACACAATCACCCATATGATTGATTATGAGCAAGACTGGTGCATCAGCTTCTCGATCTGTTGAACGTGTAATGATGTACTTGGTGACGACAGATTCTGGTCCATGGCGCAGCATCTTTGCCACGTTCAAGAAGATGATCTAGAAGATCGCAGCACCAATATGAATCTTCTTGTAGTTGCAATCAGAGTTGTAATTAATCGATTCAACGAGTCTAATATTCAAGAATAATTTCTATATCTCTCAATGAAATGTGGCTTTTACTTATAAATGATTTGTCAGAGGAAATTTGAAGCGCCCGATATTGAAAGTAACGAATTATTTTGTTACCATAGATATTTTAGGATACAATAATATCGTTACAACTAGTTACAACAAACAAAGTTCTTACTTTTAGTTTTTAATAACAATTGTTTGATAATTTTATGTTCCATTGTTGGCGATATAATAAAACAGACCGAGTTTAAATTTTGCATGCATTTGTAAAAAAACACGTCCTATTTTACGGTGTATACATTTTCTAAATTTAACAAAGCGCTTTAATTGGTTACATTTAAGAAAAGTCTGTTGACTGAAAATCTAAACGTTCCAATCAAGTTTAAAATAATTGCAAGGTCATGTGTATCGAATTGTAATTGATCTGATTTAGCTTTTGATCCAGAGTGTACAGAAATATGTTCTCGAAGGAATGGGGGGGGGGGGGGGGGGCATGGGGCGGGATGCCACATTGTTGAAATTGGAGCTGGCACCAGTTTTTAAAGTACTCGTTATAATTGCCGTGATTGTCCTATCCTCTCCACTGCAAGCTGTTGATTGCTAAGCTATTCTATAAGGAAATATGGTGTATATCAACCCAACAACCCAATGCTTCCTCCTCAGATAATCTACGTAGCGCGCAATGCCAAGGATACCTGTTTGTCCTACTACCAACACTGCAAGCTGTTGCCATTGCTAAGCTATTCTTTAAGGAAATATGGTGTACATCAACCCAATGCTTCCTCCTCAGATAATCTACGTAGCGCGCAATGCCAAGGATACCTGTTTGTCGTACTACCAACACTGCAAGCTGTTGCCATTGCTAAGCTATTCTTTAAGGAAATATGGTGTACATCAACCCAATGCTTCCTCCTCAGATAATCTACGTAGCGCGCAATGCCAAGGATACCTGTTTGTCCTACTACCAACACTGCAAGCTGTTGCCATTGCTAAGCTATTCTTTAAGGAAATATGGTGTACATCAACCCAATGCTTCCTCCTCAGATAATCTACGTAGCGCGCAATGCCAAGGATACCTGTTTGTCCTACTACCAACACTGCAAGCTGTTGCCATTGCTAAGCTATTCTTTAAGGAAATATGGTGTACATCAACCCAATGCTTCCTCCTCAGATAATCTACGTAGCGCGCAATGCCAAGGATACCTGTTTGTCGTACTTCCACCACTGCAAGCTACTGGAAGGCTATGAGGGCAACTTCGAGGACTTCTGCAAACTCTTTCTTGGGGACACTGGTAAGTGTATAATGGGAAAACCTATTGAGCAGGAAATCTTATGCTTTTGCTAAGTATGATAATTTTCCAAGAATAGTTGAAACGGTTTTAATTACATCATTCAATCATTTATTCATTTTTTCATGCATTTCATAAGATTTATATTCATTTCTATACATCAACTATCACTTTTGATGGTGATCCTCTACATCATTTCATCCCTATTAAATTAACATTCTTTGTTGTTCAATAAGACTAATAGATACAAAATTGGATTATACGTTAGAGGTAAATAGTAATACTATACATTATCTTCATTTAAAATGACTCCCCTTCTTCCTATAAACTGTTCAGTACAGTACTGACTTTTTCTGAATGTGCGCTTTTTGAGCTCCGTATAATCGATTTTTCGACAACCAAATTCGAACAGATGTAACTTTTTCCCTGCAAAAGAAATGCTTTTGAAACTTTCACACAGCAAACATTGGTATGTTTGTTATAACATGTGAAATTTTCGAACTAATATCTGAAGTAGTTTCTTCACAGTGTTGTCTCGCCCATTGGACGTTTTTTTTGACAAAGAATGTTTTATTTTACTTCACAGTGTGTTTCGCGCCCTTCTGGTCGCACGTCCTGACCTTCTGGAACTTGCGTCACGAACCAAATGTTCTATTCCTCAAGTTTCAAGACATGAAGACGGTAATTGCCACTTGAATAAAGTGCCTCAATATCTTATCTTTGTAGGTTATGAAGGTCGCTATGTTAATTACATTATATGACTTAATTACTATGTAATTAGTTAACTACTTTCAGACGAATGCCGATTGTGAAGAATGTATGTTTATTGCATGCGTTCTTGCTTCTGCTGCTGATCTCTATTAATTTTATAATTTATAGTTTATATCTTAATTTTAAGTAAACCCTACCCCGACACAAGAAGTTCCTTCTTACTGGGGTAGAATATTTACGTGTACCATGTATTGATTTCCACAACAATAAAGAATACTTGAATACTTGAAAACAGGACAGTGGGTTTTGACAGACTGTACTCACAGACTGTGTCTGTGCTCTGTAGACTTGCATACTTAAGTTAACGCTATTTTTTATATTTAGTAATTGGCATAAAAATGACTTAAAAACATTCCTTTATCACTAATTGTGTAGGTGTAGTTGTTATTATTTAGAATATTGATAATTTTTGTTTAAATACTGTTCAAATTACTATTTGATAAATGCAAATGACTACAGTTCGTGTAATTACTAACTTTATTGTGTATTGTATAAGAAAAATAAAGGAAAATTCTTGTTAAATATTGAGCCATATTTTTGGGACAACTCAAAGATCAGATAGAGTCTCTATCTATAATCTTTATGTATGTTTTCTGTTGTATGTGAATGGTCAATGAAAATCATACAAAATCGATGAAATCACAATTCTGAGAAATTTATGGAATTAAAATTAAATTGATTTTGGATTGATTGATTTCAACATCGATTGATGTGATTATCTCTTCCAGGACTTGCCGTCCGTGATCCGAAAGACCGCGGACTTCCTCGGCAAACCTCTGACACCCGCCCAAGTCGACTCGCTGGCGGAACATCTGAACTTCAAGAACATGCGCGACAACCCGGCTGTCAACTACGAGGAAGCCATTACGCTGAACCGGAAGTACGGTCTCATCAAGGGCGAAGGGTCCTTCATGAGGAAGGGCGAGGTGGATGAGTGGAAGGGGGGGATGAGTCCGCAGACCATAGCGAGGTTTGATGCGTGGTCGGCGGAGAATCTAGAGGGTACGGGGTTGACTCTCTAAGATGTAGGAGTCTGGGTCCAGGCGTGAGATGTTCAAATCCAAGGGAACTAAATATCTAAAAGTACAATTTAATATTAGCTGGTTCTAGATGGCTATTTCAGCGATTGTTGATTAATACGTACTAGAATATTTAGGGGTCTCAGCCTATTTTTGTGTTTATTGCTTTTCATTTCTATATCTTACTTTGTACTTTTTTAGTTTGTAATTGTTCGATAGATTTAGTATTGTAACTGTTGAAAGATATGATATCTTGGGACCATTTCGACCATTCTTAGTTAATTACAAAATAATTTACTTTATGTACAAATTACATCCATCCCTTATCAGATAAATAGGAGCCGATAAGAGCAAAGGAGAGCCTACAATCCATTGGGCACTGATTTGGTATAATATGTGAGGATTAGAGATAAGGGGTTATTTTTTAATAATTTAGCCAACTACAAAATTAAATGTTTAATAGTATATCACATTATCAATTGGTATTGACAAATGATAACTTATCAATAATAACAGCATCAATATTGAAATTGATTGTTAACTAGGTAAACTAGGTGGCAAAGTTATGTTAAAAATACTTCTGATGCCTAATGCCTTATTGCTGTTTATAAAAATATAAGCTAATAAAATATTTTCAATAATACGATTATTTGAACTTCTTTCCTACTTTTCTACCTAGAATCTTAAGGATCTATTTATTTTATTTTTTACCATCTATCAGTCAACGATTACAGTTTTTACAGCATCTTTTTCTTTTGTTTTCTATCTAAACAATTGGTACGAGCCACAAGAGAAAGCTGAAAAGAATCTTCATAAATATTTTACGTAAATTTTGGACTTTTTGAAAACTTGCTTGCAAGTTATAAAAGCAAATACATTTCTCACAAAATAGAGTTATTTTGTGATTCAATTCCACTTCTCTTGTGGTCAAGCATACATCTATCTACTTAGATTAATCAGAAGAGATTCAATCGAACGACAATCCAGTGCCCCTGAGATTATCCTCCGTCCACTTATCGAAGCGAGCGGCAAGTTCGGGACTCATGTGATTCTTCCAGTCACCGACTTGTCCTTTCCGGATGAAGCTCATCCCGCTGGTCTTGAAGTAGTCTGGACCGTGGCTCATCTCGATGATCGGTTCCAAGTTGACCGCCTTGTTGTCTTTCATCTTGTTGAAGCTGAGATACTCGGTGAGCCGCTCCACCTCCGCATCGCTCAGGTCCTTGCCGAGGAATTCGGCGGTCTTCCGGATCGCACCGGGTTGGTCCTGGGAATCAGTAGAATGTCTTACTTCTGTACCGAATTGTGCTCGTGACACCTAATTATTTCGGTCAAAAAGATGGAATTGATCTTAATAATAGTTATCCCACCGCTGTCACCATTTGTAGAATTTTGATTTTTTTTTTACATAGCTATAAGTATCTGCATTGTCGATAATTGAATGAAATTTTTACTTGAAATGATAAATTGACCAGCAGAAGAAATTACAATATTGTAGATGTCTCAAAATAATGTAGGTATTTATTGTTGAATTATTTTTATTCTTGCTTCATTTTAGATTATTTTCAATTCAACAAATATAAATTATTTTCTGAATCAAAACTGGCATCTGACAAAGATTAAAACTGTCAACTTACCCTCTTCATGTCTTCGTATTTCAGGAAGAGAATGTTGTGATCATGACGGCGGTTCCAGAAACTCAAATAGTGGTTGAAAATCGGTCCAACAGGAACTGTTGACGGGAAAGAAACGTTGTATCAAATCTTTCTTTGTTTTTATTTGTAATATTTGTTTCGAATGAGATCTAATGTCAAAGCACAGCGTCTCCGTATGATTCCCCTACAATGATTCTTACCTCTGTCTTTCAAGAAGAGTTCACAGAAATCCTCGAAAGACCCCTTCAGCTGGTGCACGAGCATGCAGTAGTGGTAATACGAGACGCACATGTCCTTGGGATTGCGAGCCACGTACACGATCTAGAAATAGAGATCAATTTCATTAGTCGCGTTTAACGTCGCACTGTTCTCGAATTAGGCTTTTGGCGCCGGATGAATCAGTGTGGGGATGATAATGATGGAAGAAAAGGGGAGATTGACAAATGGGAAGTATGTAGTCGTGGCCAATTTGTAGTTTTCCTTCCCATCATTGACTCTCGACTGAGGGAAATCACAAAAGACTCTCGGAAATATCCCAAGAGTTGGAGCCTTTTTATGTATATATGCTGGACTGAAAACGGTGTAACAAACTTCTTTCGAAAATTTGTTTTTGTGGGTTTTCATTATTCTTTCAGTTCCATTAATATCTAGTGGAGCGGTCGCTCCACCCAGCCAAGTCGTACTGTACACTCACAGTCACTCAACATACCGTAAATGCCTAATAAACCGAGGAGCAGACCAACTACTTTTACTGTAAGCAACAACATGGCATTTTCGGCCTACTGGATCATAAAATTGGAAAATCTCACATTGTTGTGAAATATCTTAATTTCGAGCTATGGCCCACCCCACCACATATACCAAATTTGGGAACAATAGGTTATGCCATTTGCGAGCTAGAGGGCCGTGAAAACAGTGAAATTACATCACTTTCATCTTCTTCTTCTTCTTCTTCTTCTTTAGATGATGATGATGATGATGATTCAGATATCAGGAAACACCGCTATCACCGCCACAGCCTAAACGGCTGAACCGATCGATCTGAAATTTTTACCACATGTGCACTTTTGGCGTCTAAGGTGCCTTTTTATAAAACCAACCGGAAGTCGCCATTTTGAAACCGGAAATGACGTCATATCTCGAAACCGGCTGAACCGATCGGAACGAAACTAGCGTCAAACTATTCGGACGGTCATATATATGAAAATACAATAATCTAAACAGAAATTTACTATTACTGAAACCGGAAATAACGTCATAAAAATAAAAAATCAGACTTTAATCACCTCTTAACAATAACTAATTATTCACAAGGTTTATAATGATACAAAACATTTATATAAACAAATTCTACGTGGAGTGTTTTCAGCCGCCATTTTGATAACCGGAAGTGATGCCATATCTCGAAAACGGCTGGACCGATTGGAACAAATCTTTCGCTTTTCTTCATGGAATATCATTTTAAGCATATTTTGGTACCAAACGCAACTTTTCTTAGTAACCAAATTGGAACTGGCTTATTTTTTTTAAGGAATTAGTCATTGTTGTTTCGATATGTGTTACAAATTGTTTAAATAAACTAAAAAAATTGTGATATTAAGGGCATTATAGGTATATTATATATATTTAGGTTCATATGATTTTTGGCATTTACTTCTATACTAGATTAATACCCGATGCGCCAAGTATATTTTGGTTTTTCAAATTAAGTTTGACTTGGCCAAATTTTTGATATCACTACTTTTCAGTGCTGAATTTTTAGATTTCTTCTTTTTTTTATAGTTAAAAAGACTTGGCTGGTATTTTTACACGGAGTGTTTTTTATGGGGATCTTTTTTTCCACAGTAAAATGTGTATTTTTTATTTTTCCCTTCATGATTGTATAACAATTGTAACAATTGGCTTAGAAATATGTAGTGTAATAATGAAATTGTTGGTCAAACAGTTCATTCAATTAGTATTTCATTTTACATTTTCAAAATAGTGTGACTGTGATTTGAGACTTGGACTGAGGTATGAATTGAAAGTGCATGCGACCTACTTTGGGTTAACTGAGATATGTTGAAAGTGCATGCGACCTACTTTGGGCTGCACTGTGATTGGAGATTTGGACTGAGATATGTTGAAAGTGCATGCGACCTACTTTGGGCTGCACTGTGATTGGAGATTTGGACTGAGATATGTTGAAAGTGCATGCGACCTACTTTGGGTTAACTGAGATATGTTGAAAGTGCATGCGACCTACTTTGGGCTGCACTGTGATTGGAGATTTGGACTGAGATATGTTGAAAGTGTATGCGACCTACTTTGGGCTGCACTGTGTTAAGCTCAGTGGGCAACAGGTCCCAGTTGAGATGACTCTTGATGTACCTCGGCCGTGGCGAGTTCATCACGAGGTCAACTGAGTTTCCCACTTGGTCCATGAAGTCAGTGTGATCATACGACATGATGGCGGTCAACCTGGCGGAGGGAACATATTAGAACATTACTTGTGGTATTTACATGACAACGAACATCACTGAAACCCAGTGTTGGGTAGGAACGGAACGAAATAGTTCCGTTCCTAGGAACTAGTTCCTTTTCTTAGGAACTATGGAACGTCTTAGTTCCTTTTTTCTAGGGAGGAACTATGTAACGGTTTAGTTCCTTTTTTTGAGGAACTGTAACGATTTTTGCCAAGTTCCTTTTTTTAAAACTTGACTGTACTTTTACTCCGAAAAACTGCACTCGTCTAGAAGCCACATATTATTTGGTTAATTCTGTCAGAAATCAGATGTCCCCCAAGCTATTTGGAATCTAAAAATAATCTGCTTTGATACAGTGATTCAATTTTTAATTTTCAGATTGCAATTTTTAATGTTCCAATTAAAATTACAAATTTCTTTAAAAAGGAACTAAAAGGAACTAAGTTCCTTTTATAAAGGAACTAGGAACGGAATAGTACCTTTCATTATTGAAGGAACTGGAACTGGAACTAGTTCCTTTTTTCGGCGAGGAACTTGGAACTGGAACTAGTTCCTTTTCAAAAGGAACTTACCCAACACTGCTGAAACCATACAAATTGAACGTTGACCAAATTTGAATGAGTGCTGGTCATGTCCCATAACCAATCAAAGCTTGTTATTATCATTGAAATGTGAGGTCACCTACTAGAGTGAGACAATGAGATCGCTTAGACTGACTTCTGATGGTGCGATCTTACATTTATCAGCCTATCAGATTTATTGAACGTTCAATTTTTGTTTGGCCAAGTGTACCTAGAGATATCTTAAAAATGGTGTTGTATTGGAGAGTTACAAAAAAGCAAGAAAATGATGTCATACAACATTTCTACGTATCAATGAGATGAAAAACCGCACTTCACTGCGAATTTTGTTATATCATTTAGAAGATTGAGGAGAAAGATGGGAAGAAGTCGAGAGTGAGAAGTGGTGGGAAGATGAAGAGAAGTGGAGACAGAATATGCTGGAGAGGAAGGAGAAGCTTGAAGAAAAATGATGCGTCGAGTCTGCAAACAACTTACTAAAATGCCTTAGTAAAGGTTTACAATTCCAAATAGCTAATTTGTAAGATCATCTCTGTAAACCCCTTGTTGTTGGAAAGGATTGAATAATTGAAAAATAGTGTATTTTTAATGTTTAAAATCTCATTTGTATATTTTGCCGTTTGAGTCTATTTCCCTCTTCAACGAATCATGTTGTTTTTTCATTATTGCATATTCGTTTTGAAACTATAAACTGTACTGTTCCGCTTATTCTACTTTATACAATTTAATAATATGCAACGTTCTATAATTTTCTATTGAAAGTATGAAAGTGAAAAATACTCCACAATTTGTCATCATCAGAAACCTAAAGCCACATCATTACTAGGTGTGAAATTACTCTATTTCCTTCTCCACTCTCGCGGAATAAGCTCTTGGAGTGTGACTGAATTCACTTTCATTGCGATGTTACTCACTCAATGAGAGGCACTCGGACTTGCTGCAGGATCTTGGCTCCCTCGAAGTCCAGATCGTTGCCGATGCACCAGACCATCTCCTGGGCCCAAGTGCTGCCTGAACATCCAGAGAACACACTTCAATACGACACATTGGCATTGCACATTTTAAACACAGCAATTATTGAAAACCTAAAATGCCGTTTAAGACTAGATAGACGTCTCAAACCAAAAATTACAGAAAAATAAACATTTTGTTGATTTACCTACGTTTATTTCTTGAAAAATGAAGTATTGGAGCGCTAAATATAAAGGCCACGATGCTATCCTGACCCATATTTTGAAATATGGGACTTAAAAAAATCAATTTTACAAATTATATTTTGTGCGTTACGACTACTATGCCTATGTCTAAATGGAATTTTTACAGTCCAGAATAAATATTATACGTCAGATAACATAGGTATTTCAGTAAATTATCATGATTCTTCCCCCTTTACACGCTAAATAAGAAAATCGCTCAAATATGAGTTAAATCCACTCAAAAATGTTACAAAATTGTTCCTTTTTTGAGTGAATTTAACTCATTTTTGAGAGATTTTCACTCAATCAAATTAAGCGTGTATTTGAATCAAACACTAACAAGTATACATTTGTATAATCCAGGTTAAACCCCAGTTAAACCAACCCTAAGCATGATCATGTCAACATATTAAATGACTGTTAATAATTATCAGTTTGTTTGACGGATCAGATCGGTTGATCTTGCCAGACTAGACAGCATCCTCCGATGGACCGAGACAGTCAAGGCCAATCAGCTTTCTTATTTCTCTCACTTTCCACATTACTTTCAAGAGCAAGTGAAAGTTTTATACTCGAGGACAATATTTAAAAAAAATCATTACTAAAACAGTGTTTGAACTTGAAATCTCGGAGAAACTTGCTCGTTGGTTCGAATCTCTATTGGTTTTATGACATGGCGAGAGTTGTATCAAACAATAAGTAATCGGGTGCGATATTCAAATTACGAACCCTTTCGGTTATGTTGTTGTTATTTGGAATGATGCCATAGGTACCTTCAAAAGGGGAATTAATTTAGCCAGCACATGGCGTTTGTGTCAAAGGACACTTTTCAAGTTTTCAGTACAGGGAAGGGATGCAAGTCAAATTAATCGACTTGTTATTAGAACTCTAGATCAGCAGTGCGATTGTATAACTTCTTAGCCGAGATAATGGATCGTTATCGATACCAATTGATTGAGGTATTTTAGCCTATCAGAAGGTAAAGCAATTCAAAGTGCTTAAAGTCGACTTCCTGAGATAAATAATGTAATTATATTTCATATCCTCGTAGCTTTTGCACAATTCAAATGATTAACAATGATATTAATAGTTTACTTTCATCAATTGGTATAGATAACGATCCATTATCTCGGCTAAGAAGTTATACAATCGCACTGCTGTTCCACATACTTCTTAAAGTTTAAGAAAGAGAATAATATTGTGCTATAAAAGTTTTAATATACAGGATATAAACTTTAGGCTATACCTACTTTTTTTAGGTGATATTTTAAATGTTTTGGCAATGGCGTCGTCGGCGTCAAAGGATTGACTTGAACTTCAGTGCCAATATAGAATTTTGACATGACCTGACATGACCTGACATGACCTGTACTGACCTGTCCTGGGGTATGACACGAGCCAGATGTCGTCGGGGTGCACGGGGAGGTCAAGGATGCGGTCACCGATGGACTCGTACTTGGGCGGCAAGAGGACGCGACCTGACATGACCTGACATGACCTGACATGACCTGTACTGACCTGTCCTGGGGTATGACACGAGCCAGATGTCGTCGGGGTGCACGGGGAGGTCAAGGATGCGGTCACCGATGGACTCGTACTTGGGCGGCAAGAGGACGCGACCTGACATGACCTGACATGACCTGTACTGACCTGTCCTGGGGTATGACACGAGCCAGATGTCGTCGGGATGCACGGGGAGGTCAAGGATGCGGTCACCGATGGACTCGTACTTGGGCGGCAAGAGGACGCGACCTGGGTTGACCTCCACCAAGCAGCCCTCGATGCCGAACAGGTCGAAGAGTTTCTCTGCGTCATCGCCCACCAGCTTCTTGTACTCGAGCTTCGTGCGCGGGTGGCTGCGGAGGAGCAAGATCCATATTGTTATAATGTATGTTTTAATGTGAGCCATAATATGAATAATGAACATCTTGGCGGAACTCTATGAACTTGGCTTAGGGTTCGATTCCGTGACCGTATGTCTGACTGAGATTTTTCGATGGTTTCACACAGTCGATAGGCAAATGATGGGAAGGTTGCATAATAATTGGCCACGACAGCCTCCTTTCCACTGTCCATCCTATCCTAATTATTAATCATCTCCCTTTCAAAATCATTAATCAGTTGCCATTAACTTGTTGCAGAACAGTGCGACATTATACGCCACTTAAACATTTTCTGTATTTCTAAGTGTTCTGTTGTTCTTAGTTCTTGTATTAGCTCTCGAAAAACTTACGTCACTTACAAAAACTGTCATGGTTTGCAGACATCAATAAGATGGTTTAATTGAATAATTTTGTAATCAATAAGAATACGAAAAATTAGTGTTGATGAACATTTCCAATCTTCTGCAGAAAACACTTGATTGATGAATTATATATATTTTATTACTGTAGTATTTTAATGCTAAATGTAGTGAGGAGAATACTTTCTTGACTTCAAAAATAATCTATTAATAATTTTGAAGGGCTGATGAGAGGTATGGATGTATATATTTGCACTTTGAACTAAGAAATTTGATTCTAGTGGCAAAAATCACAAAATTTAAGCCCAACCTATAAACAAATCGTTTTCACTTCACATATTTTTTTTTTTTTTACAAATTGAACATTTGCGTCGTATTTTACGAGTGTTTTGATGCAACTTACTCTTTCTTCTCCTCCAATTTCTTCTCCACCCTCACTGTTTCGTTGATGCACGCAACTGCACTCATGGTTGCTTCGGCTCTGCCTGCTAGCACGCAACTGACAGTTCGCTCGAACGCATCGCACTTTTACTCTACCTGCTGGGAACCACTTTCTCTCCTCCACCAGAGGATCATTTCTCTTTCATCCATCAACAAACCAAGTCAGAGAAGCCCCAGACCGGTTTAGAGCGACCTACATCATTTATTTATACCCACTTCAATCGAACTAAACCATTTTTAAGTGAATTTTAATAAGATGGTTTTGCAAAGAGGAAGATTTTGCACGTTGTCAAATGCTTTCCCTAATTATTTTTCTTTTTACTATCGATGTGTGCGTGTACAGAGGATGGCATAGAGTGTGACAGACTATACTGTATTTAAAAATTAAAACTTGTACTAAAACTAATGTGTAGGGAGAGAGGGTGAATGTAAGGGCAAGGGAAAATAGTTTTAAAAAAGTATTCTAACCAAACTTTTTATTGCACACATTATAATAAGTATTGATTATACAGTAAAATATATTTTTCTCTTCAGAAAATTATTTTAAAGTTTAGTCAGTAAATGGTAATTTATTTAAATTATTCTCAAACTTAAAAATTATAATTTCATTCTCGTTATTTTGCCGCTTGATGTCTGGTTTGGGTACTTTGCATGGAACTGATGTTCACCACTCGAAATAGTGATAGTAGAGGTAAAATCATTCTTCACACTGATGAGATTCTCAGTCAGAAATGACATGGATGGAATTCATTTTGAGAAGCATTTAGATACTGCAGCGTTTTCACACATTTTTATTCTAACAAACGCATTGTTTGGGAAAACATTCTGTAATTTTTTTAAGATCATAATTAATTACGTCCTGACACAAAATCTTGTGTATTTTTAGCACAAATCAAAATAACACTGAGAAATTAATTGGATATGCCCTTACATTCTGGATTCTATATGATTTATTTTCAAACTGTGAAATTGAAAAGAAATCATGGGCAAGAGCAATTAAAGTGAGTTTGTACGTTTGCAAACTCACGTACATAACTACGTGTCTCTATGCGTAGTAATCAATAAAATGAGATGAAAGTGCTAAAAACGTCTGTTCTTAGTTGTCAGAATGTGTAAATCACCTCGCCAAATATTTTGCCCGCAGAATTGGTCCAGGGTTGGTTCACACCGTAAAATAGTACAATACATAAGTATTGGTTTTTCTGATTGTTCCTTTTTCAAGTTCAATCAAGCAAAATATTGTTTCCAAAAATATTAAAATGGAATAGCACGCAAAACATAATACAAATTAAAACAGTACCCCAAAGTGTACTACTGTAGAGTACCTATATAATGTATACATTGGCGGTAAAAAATTAATTCTTCATTATATTATATTTTGTAGTTATAGTTATTTTAAGATAATTGTACACAGGGGCGTAGGAACTACTTTCACCCTCGGGGGGGGGGGGGGGGGAGGGGGTGACACTCGGAAGGGGAGTCTGTTTTTTTTAGAATTAAAACCAGTTAAAAGTGATTCTGGGGCTTTAAAATGCACAAACTGAAGCAAAAAAAAAATCAAATTGTTGCCCCGCAGGGAATTTTTCGAAAGAGCCCGCAGAGCGATTTTTTAGAATTAAAACAATTTTGAAAACTTAATTTTGTATGTTGAATGGGGGTCAGCCTGCTCGAGTTTCCTTACGCATATGATTGTACAATTTTCATATCTACCAGAGAAGCAAAGCAAGCCACAGTGCACATCTTGTGCAGTCGTATCATTCGTTTGTATATCATTCGTGTGCGTTTGTATCGTTTCGTGGCTGGCAGTTGAATCCCGAATGTCACGATATGGGTCTGCTCCAAAATATTTAAATGTATTCCGTTCGACTTAAAACAATCAAGATTTACTGCAATAGTAATTGGCGAAAATTATTCAATTTCTCATAGAAAGCAGTAATTTGCAGAATTTCTCACTATGCAAAACATACCTAATTACTAACCTGATTTACATTCAAGTTGGATTTTATTTTAAAAAAAGTTGAGAGCTTGTTATTCATAGATACTGATGATCGATTTGAGCTATTTTGTCCATGTATGATCAAAGATCTTGATCAAAGATTCAAGATGATCTTGAATTAAAATATGAAAATAGCTCACTTTCGTCCGCGAAACTTGTTTACAAAATCTGCTAAATCGTCAATGATTCACCAAGTTGAATGTATGGTTGGTTGATTGGATATGAGTGGAGAAAGTGGTGACATTGAAAATAATATGAGCTGGATGTATGCGGGTAAGGTGAAGTCGTCCCTCACCGCACTCGTGTATTTAGGAGAAAGTATAGATCATAAAAAAATAATAGGAAGATAACTTGGTATGATAACTGTAGGCATTTTTATTTACATGATTTAGAAAAAATGTGTTAAAATGCAGTGACAATAACAACTCCATACCGGACATAATTACACGGTAGGTATGTGGGAGTTGAGTTAAAGGTCAAGTTATTCAACTCATTATTTAAACTCTCCCTCTTTTACGAGGTACTTTGTCCTTTTAATCATTCGTACCAAAATAAGCATTTTACTTCATTCTACTATGAAAATAAAATAAAATAAATAACCCATTTTTCTGTCACTGCAATTATAAATTATTGTAGATAAAAGTAGTAAAATGATTTATTACTAAGAAATGCTTAATAGTATGCTTTATAGTTCTAATTATGAAGATAATGTTTCAGTGATATTTACATGTAACGTTGGCTGCACTGCACTTATTTCAGCAGTCAGCTTTCTGTGGTGGAAGTGAAATGAAATCAGCTGTAAGATAATGGAGGCACTGAACAGGTGCAAGAATAAAGAACAAGTGCTCTGACATTAATAGTTTTGTTGATGTTTAAATACTACTCAGCTACACATTTAGTGTTCCTTCTGTGTATTTAATTCTTTAGAACATTGGCGTTCACTGGCAATTAATATTGGTACATAAGGTCGTGTTTTTTTATTATTTCTGGAGGAAATTCACGGGTCCAATCTGCATCGTTGACAGGTGCTTAGAAGTGATCTGTATGTCTTTAGTTCTGACTACATATTTTGACATGTGGCTCGTAGGAAAAGGAGACGATGAGGCAAAGAAGACCGCCCTGTTTGCTTTCCTTATTGAAGAGTGTAAACTTGCTGCTCCAGGCGCCCGATTAACTTACCAATTACGAAGCAAGTTGGAGAAGTATTCTCTTCAGCATCGCAGAGAAATAGCATCGCATGAAAAGGATGGATGTGCACCTTTGTTTATTGCCTGCAAGCGTGGTCATGTGGAAATTGTGGAGTACTTAATAACAGTTTGCGATGTGGACGTGGAACAACATGGGGTGTACGAAGTCCCCGACGATCGCTCCGTACATTGTGTAACTCCTTTATGGTGTGCCGCTGTCTCCGGTAAACTCTCCGTAATTAAGTGTCTTGTTGAACATGGAGCAAACGTGAATTCCATATCCGATACAGGCTCAACTCCAGTTCGTTCAGCATGTTTTATGACGCACCTAGATATCGTTTCCTACCTCGTAGAAAATGGGGCCGACATCCTTCGTCCGAACTATAACGGTGGTACGTGTTTGATCAACTCTGTACAAAGTGTCCAACTATGTTTATACCTTCTCCAACACGGTGCTTCCGTTAATACTCGAGACATACAAAACAAGACTGCACTGCACTACGCAATACAAGAACATCGATTCGAAACCACTAAGCTGTTGATCGATCACAACGCCGATCCTTTCGCGACGAGCCGCTACAACGACGACGCTTTACAGACGGCGTGTCTTAAAGGAGCAATGCAGATATTCGAGTATCTCATCACTCGAGTGGAATATGAACCGTCTCGACTAGCCGACGCACACGAACTCATTGGTTCAACTTTCTTAGACGAGCACAACGATAGTCCAACTGCATTTAAACACTGGTCTATCGCAACAAACATACGACACCTACAAAATCCCGACCCGAGTGTTGGAATGATCCCGAAGTTGCCTGTGATGCCGACGCGAGCGATGTATCGCAATGTGCGCGAGTTTCAGACGAGGCAGGAACTGGACATGGTGATGCTGGACGTTGATGCGATGAGGATACAGAGTATTTTGATTTGTGAACGAGTGCTGGGACCTCACCACAAGGACACATTGTTCCGGCTGATGTATCGTGGTGCGTCTTATGCGGATTCCTTGAGGTACCAACGCTGTGTGGAGCTGTGGCGGCGAGCACTTGAGATCCGAGTCGAGAAAGATTCAGTAAGTGGAACTCTCTTCCAGTCATAGGCTTAAAAATGAAACAAAATATTTAGTACCTAACTGGGTTTACCTCATCCCTTTAATTAATCCTGATTTTTCTAACATTTGAACCCCAAGAGTTTGAAAAGTATCAATTGAATTAGAAGCCTACCTTTGTTTTAACTAAAAGGAGTGCTAATGATTAATGAATGTTTCTATTTCGTAGATCTTGTACACGGACACTTGCTTCACTGCGCAGGCGCTGGTGCGTCTCTTTGTCGACCTCAATGAGAAGGTGCTGTCCTGTTCTTGTTATATTTGTTAAAGTTCACAAATCCACGTTCATTGTACCTACCTATTGTACCATCAGTAGGCATCGATATTCAAATCAGAAATTGACTCTCCAGTTTCACAATTTTGCTGATGTGATGTAAAATTACAGTTTTATTGTTGATTTCAATGGATTTTTAATATTATATTCAGTGGTAAAGTAGCTACTGTATCTAGATAAAGTTCTGAAGTCCCACAATTTTAAGCTCAAAATGACAACTGTCTTGGGTTCAGAACACTGAATCTTTGACAATTACTAAATTGCTACATGGACACTTACATTACAGGTGCTGGAGGTTGTAGGTCAGAGCTGCGGAGATCCGAGGTTCAACGACATTGCCGAGACATTCCAGCTACTTGCCAACGAGCTTCCACCCAGCAGGAAACTGCTCGAAGTAAGTTCACGTTCACGCCCACTACTCACAAGTTCACAACATTGCTATTGTTCAAAATATCTCACTTCTATTTTCTTATACGTACTTGAACTACAAATCCTCCCATAACACTCATCATCTCGTTCAATCTAAATCCCCATCACACCTTCAATTAAGTTATTTTACCAAAATTTCTTTCATTTATTCCCCTTCAGTAACGATCGATATCCAATCATTAATCCTTCTCTGTGTACCTCCTTCCATGTTCCTTAGAAGTTTGTTCCCTGGTTTCGTCGGCTGCACTTGATCTGTCACGGGAATCAGACTCATGTCGAATGCATGATGAGTATCTATCTTGAGTGCTATAGGCATTATGTAAGTTGTTATAACGGTTTGCTTGTTTAATCAGAATGGTATTATCTGAATCATGAATCAAACTACCGTTTTCTGATGGTACCTACGTTGTCAGCAGCGGTAGTGCTTTGCAACAGGACAAACAAATCTGTTGATTGTCTGATTATTTTATGGTATTCATTAAGTAACAACTAATTCTGTATTTAAAAGAGAGATTCACATATTTTTTTACAATAGGTACACTCAACCAAATAAAATTTGGTACTCGAAAAGAAAAGGATTGGCTGCTGGTAAGGTTCCTTGACAATCAATCCTTGTTATTATCAATAAAATAAGAGTTCACCTACTAGAGGTAGATGATGCATTAACACAGCCTTCATGGGATGATGCCATCAAACCTTAATCAGCCAATCCTTTTCTTTTCGAGTACCTACCGATTTTTATTGGTTTGAGTGTACATAAATAAAAAAATATTACTTGTTTGAACAAATTTGAAAGTGTGTGCTATTACTGTTAGGTGCTAAATGTTATTTTTTTATATTACAGTATTATCTGTAGGAGGTACCTAATACTACTCTAAAAATTAATTTTACAAACTATATTTACGTAGATCTTGTCATGACCAAGCATGTTGTTGTTGTTCTCCGCAGGTTCTTCCCGTGCACAAGCGCCAGCAAGAGAGCTACGACCGGACGATGAAGTGCGTCACCCATCTCATCTACCTGCTCGTTCAGAACGCCAAGACCGAGGCGGAGAAGAAGCGAACACATGCCCTGGTGTCTCAGCTCGTCAAGTCTAATCCGCGGTCGGCCGTTACAGGTTGGTGTCAAGTTCGTATGATGTTGGCCTTTCCTGGAGGGTGAATTCTAAATTTCGTATTGCTCTGAGACGACACGGCGTCACAATTTACTAGTTATTTCAATGTTAATAGCACTCACATTTTGTTGTGTGTAAATGTCAAGTGAAACAACCACAAGAAAATTTAAAATAACTCTGAACTTACAAGCCAAAAGTTCAAAACTGTTGACAAGAATTGCGACACTTGTAATGAGGTGTAGTACAGAATTTTTCACTTCTCATTTTACTTTCACATGCTAGTATTTATAGCCATTGAACATGGTTGTACACATGTTGGGACATGGCATTGATTAATTATTAAAGTTCAT
Organism: Leuctra nigra; assembly: GCA_934045905.1. Lineage (NCBI taxonomy): Eukaryota > Metazoa > Arthropoda > Insecta > Plecoptera > Leuctridae > Leuctra > Leuctra nigra. Next base: position 15,662,677 of record OW203767.1, on the reverse strand, counting down.
TCACGATTAGAATAGCAAGTCGATCACGTCGTTCATTGGTCGGTCACATGAACACTGCCCTGTCAATGGCAAGACTATCTTCTTTGTATTATTGAAATTGTATAAAGTATGTGAAATACACACTTTTTAATAGTAGAAAATATTAAAAAACTTCAATAAAATTGATTTATCTTTATCTACAGTCGTCTTGTACATATTCTTTGATAATTGATATTTACATGTGTAGGCTTACAAATGCTCGCTTGACTACAGTAGTACACGGGCTTGCTATTGTAATCGTGAACGAACTTTATCTATTTGATTTGACGTCGATTTGAATTTGCAAATTATTTCTAGGTGACCATTAAGGTACGTTTACAGCTCGGCGTCGTTCGACGTTCGGCGCTCGCCGTTCAGCCTCCTGATTGGCCAACGCCGAGCGCTGGCGATCAAGGTCAAAGATAAACCATGTTCATCTTTCAGCTGAGCGTCGAACGTCAAGCTATAAACGTACCTTTAGACATCGTTTTCGATTTTGATTTAAAAAGTGCTTACTTTGACACCGATCAAATGATTCAATTTATAGCAAATTAAGTTGAATTCCAATTGTACTCCTCCCTATTTTCACTACTACATTGATACAGTTGTGACAATTTGTGTTATTTAATTTTCGGATTAAAATTTTTCTTGAAATTGAGTCCCCACATTCTCCAATTTCCAAGACAAAATATTAAACATGCTATGTTTTGTCATATTTTTCATTGGTGGATACCTAGGCTATTTAAGAGTTGTTTCCTCTACGAGTGAAATAGTCAGACGTTGATTGAATTCGTCCGCCATGAGTGTATGTATACTTGAACCTTGTTGTTTCCCTCCAGGCGACACCCTCCTCCACCTGTGTGTGTCTCGCCTCAACACGATCAAGAGCTCCTACTTCTCCGACGGCAATCAGGTGATCTTCCCCAACATGGCAGTCATCAGGCTGCTGCTCGAGTGCGGCGCGATGGTGAACGCGCGCAACGAATCTCGCGCGACTCCGCTGCACGTCGCCGCCAATCCGTACAACTTCTACAGTCCGGTGAGTCGGATGGACTAAGTTCGTACTAATGGAACCAAACATTTAAAATATATTACCTACTCATGGAAACAAATATTTGCAGGTCAATATTGATGAACTGAAATTAATGCACCTTTATTAAACTATGAAAATGTAAAAATGGCACAACATTGCAAAGAATCGATACATTCAAAATGGCACTAGAATTGGAGCAGGTAGAATTGTCTCGTCACCTAAAAGCCTTGATTAAAAAACGTTGAGTATATTGAGCTTTTCTGTTTTGAAACGGATACTAGGTTACTAGATACCCAATCCACACTAGCAACTTTTGGTTGATCAACTTGGTTCTTATTGTGCGCAGAGCCACTTATATTATAACACTGCACTGACATATGAAGTACCAAGCTGCTAGTGTGGATTGGACTAAAGATCAGAAATAGTATTTTTTTTTACATAAATGTTTTTTTTTTATGACCATGGATTCCTTTTGTATTCAATAAAGATAAATTTAATTGAGTGTTTTTAGCTCCAAGCTGTCAAACTGTGACACCATTGATAATCTCTCACAGTTGGTACGCCTACTACTTGACTACGGCTCCCACCTGGACGTTCCGAACCGCAACGGCGACTGCGCCTCCGTCCTGATCTCTCTGAACCCGCTCAACCACGTGAACCTCGTCAACTACACGAGCCTCCGTTGCATGGCCGCCGCATCCGTCTGCAAGTACAAGGTGCCCTACGTCGGCCATCTGCCCGTCTCGCTCGAGGAGTTTGTCAGGTTCCACGAATGACCAAAGAGAGACCCGCGGTGGTGGAGCGAGAGAGATAAGTATTCTGCGATAAATAGAGCTTCATTCATGTTGGTTTAAGTCGATAATATCTTTGAGGTGCAATTCAAGCAAGACAGCAAACACATCGAATTTTAGAATTAATTACCATAGCTATAATATAAGTGAAATGACGACAGTTAGGTACATATACTTGAATTCTAGATATTCTGTAGCCCAATGGCAATATTTCTCAATACCGGTTGTTGGTGATTTGACGTTCTGTTGCTGCTGTCTGTTGTTATCTCGTCATGGCGTGGGACGGGGGTTTTATAGCGCGGCAGAATGGGGTTGCACGCACCTCGGACCCTCCTCGTTGCTGATGTCGTACCAGTACAGCTCGACCAGCTCTTAGCTGGCCTTGGGGCGTTGCTTGTCGTCGTTGTACTTGTCGTGCTCCCACTTGTACTCCACTTCCTTCCACACCTTCCCACTCATGACCTGCTCCTTCTGCTCCCCTGGCTCCGCTCCCTCAGTAGGCGAGGTTCCTCCTCCATAGTCCTGTTGTTGAGCTTGTAGAACGTGCCTTGCTTGGGATATCCTGCGGTTTGCACCTATCGACGTCATCGTTCAGCTTCTTCTCCGTGACGACGTCGACCTTGCTGTCCGCCCTGTCCTCGTCTGAGCTGCCGGCCACTTCCTCTTCCTCAGTCTTCTCCTCAGATTCTTAATCCTCTTCAGACGCAGTAATTGATATGTGGGTCAATCTCAAGAACTCTCAGCTTTTTCACCAGACTCAATGTATCATTTAAATTATCTACTGTAGCAGACATTAGCAAACAAATGTTACTAGTTGTTAGCTACTGCCACTGGTTATCAACAAGTAAAACAACGTTCACACTCTAATTCCGATTTTTGTTCTATTCTCTTAAAAGTCAAAATACATTTGGTGGCTAAGCTTTAAATGCGTGTCCAAATGCTCATTACCGTTTACTTTCTATTTTCATTCTTATTTTTAGAGATGGGCCGATTCCGATTCTCGCAATTCCACTGATTCCAGTGGAATCGGAAGAATCGCGATTCTCCGATTCCTGTCCATATTTTAGCGATTCCGATTCTTTTTAAAAATCCCGCCCTTTTAGCTTGATATTTTAGGTTAAAAACATCGCCAAAGCACAATTCCTAGTATTACTACTTACTTTCCAACAAAATTAAAGATCTAACACATTAAAAATACATTAATGTTGTTTTCTTACCACTTTTTGATTTTTTAATTACTTACCTGAGGGCAAAATACTAAGGGTGATAAATACGGTGAGGTTAGTAGGTATTTGTGAAGAATCGGAATCGCAAGAATCAGAGCTAAGAATCGGTATCGGAATCGGAATCGTGAAATTTTGGAATCGGCCCATCTCTACTTATTTTGGTACTTAAGTACATCAAGGCTTTGTGGTACTGCATACTTGAGATCTTGTTGTCAAGACAAGAACGAAAATGAGAATAATTCGAGTGAAAGGACGTAGAGATAGTTACGAGTGATTAGCAAACACATCTGGTTGTTTTTAACTCATGCAGTCGTGTCTCTACCTACCTTTAGCGTCATGATTATATTGGAAACCACACATTATTTTATTTTGGCATTAAATATTAAAACTTTTCAAGCCCTTGATATTGTTCACTTTGGTTTCATTTATGTGTCACCAATTCATAATTCTACAATTAGGTACTAATATGGTAAAAGTGTGCTTTGATTTATGTAGAAATGTGAAAGCAGGATAGCTACCTACAGTCAAGGTAACAATTCAAAATGTACATCAATATTGTAGGTAATATTATATTTCCATTGTTCTTCTATCAAAGGGCTGCCACCAAATAAAAAACTGTTCACAATGTCTCTAAGTAGGACTTGCCTTGGCGTTAACTAATGCATTTACTCCTCTCATGTATTAAATAATGTGTTCTGTGTATGAACTTCTTTCTCCACAAAAAAAAGTTTTTCCCTTTCTTACAAGAATTTTTGAATGATATTTGATGACCTGAATTTGAAGAGGTACCTAAACAATTGTTTCGATGGCAGCCCTGTAAGGTCATTTCATGTATGTTGTTAAGATATTGATTGATAGATGCTAGGATTGTCCATTATAAAGTATTGTGCAACGTATAATTTACTGTAATTACTTGCATATAAGACGAGGGTATTTTAACATTTATAATTTAAGAAAGTAGCAGTGGGTCTTATACTATTGTCCGTCTACATTTGCCCTGAAAGCTAATAATTTCTACTACTTTAAAGAAAGTGTGTTTTTAATTTTAACATTAGGTAGAATAAACAATACATGGTTGCTTTGCGTAAGCAGTCCGATGGGAGAGGTGTCTTATATTCGAGTATGGTACTGTACCTACATTGGTGATAAATTGATATTATTTAAAAATATTTTAACCCTAGTTACTTTGTCATTTTTTTCTAGACTGTTAATTTACGCATTATTTCATATGTCTATGTACTTAAAAATTTGGTAGTGAAGTGTTACTACATAGGAGGTAGCTATGATATTATACTACAAAATTGCATTGTATCACATTCATTAATTTGGAAATTATAATGGATAAAAATTGAATTTAGTTGTATTAAGAAATAACATATTATTAGTATTAAGGGGGATACCTAAGTAGAGCTTGGATCTTCATTCTTCATGTATCGGCAACTCTGACACAAATGATTTTAATGTAATTACATTCTAAACACATGTCAAGATTTGATTGGTTCCAAGTCCCGAATTATTGTTATTAATTTGTTTAAATATGAAGATGTTCTACTGGATACTTATTTAGAAACAATGTCATCTTTGTTGGAAATTAAATAATACATACCTACTCTTCTCTATATTAATCATGCCTTCATGATTTAATCATGATTTAATTTAAAAAATTAAATTTCCTTGGGATTTCTTACTCAAAATATTGCATTGCATCTGAAGAATTAAATAATGTTATGTTCATTTTAAAATTCATCGTCATCATCATCATCATCGGATGATGATGATGCGGATCTAGGCTTGTGTTTGTTGTTACACAGTCACGATCTTGGAGGGTGTATTGCATTAAAATGAAATTTCTTCTAAAAAATTCTGTAATTTTTAAATACAAAATCGGTGTCATTTTTTAATTCATATTGTATGATGAAGTACAAGAGAACAACCTTTTATTCTATGATAATGCGCAATAATAAAATTGAGTCACAAACTATGGCCTATTATTAATTAATTAATAATCTAACAAGTAACGTTACCATAATATCTTGTTACAATTTGCTCTCAGTTTACAATAAAGTATTTACCTAGTAAATGTTATTTTGTGTTTAAAAATGTATGTGTTTTAATTTCTAAGTTTAAAAACCTGATCCATTCTCCAAAGTGTTTCCAATTATTGGTGCTGTTCATCTATGTTTTTTTTCTGGTTGCTACTTGGTAACCAATATACACAGGGGCGGACTGGCCCGGGGTGCAATTGCATCCAAGGCCCTGAGGATAATGGGCCCCTTTTGGTTTTGCGGGCCATGGTCTGAGTCATGTGTATGTAATACAGAGAGAAGTACCCACACAGATCACCAAATCAATTCTTAAAATACTATATTTAAAAAAATTACCTGCGGAGCAAGCCTCCCAGACCCCCCTCTGAAGAGTGATATCATCGTTATAGGCCCCTACGTTTCAACACATCCTGGGTCTTTTCAGCCCAGTCCGCCCCTAAATGTACAGATTAGATTTGCCCTCTAAAAAAAAAATTGAGGAAGAGTATTGTGTTTGCGTTCATATTACCTATTTTGATTTTTGTTCATAATTTTCAAGAAATTGGAATTTTTAAAAAATGTATTATATTTTTTTTTTTTTAATTATGTTTTTCTTAGGTAGGTAGGTAGGTAGGTAATTAAATCTTTAAACTTATCAAATGCAAACTTTATATTTTACTATTTTATGCTCCAGGTAGGTGTGAAAAGTCAATATAAAGAAGAATAAATTGTTACGGAAGAACTCAAACCATAAAAACACTGGTTCACTTGTCGACTATTAGTCTAGGATTATCAGACGGCTATCTCGTCAAATAACGAAGTTTGCTTCATCGGTCGGGTGGCAAGCTAATTTTTTTATATGTTGTTCCTAACAGTCCAAAGTAACCACCATTCAAAATAAGTCAAAATAAAACCATCGGAACATGCCCAAAAAATTCAAAAAAGCCAAAACGGGGGGCCAAAAACGCAAGTGTTAAAACTGCTGCAGATCATTCAATTTCGGTCCAATTTTCTTCAAACAAAAACAGAAATGTTCAAAATAATAATGTTAATCTGAAAAAAAATTGAAGTTGACCAATTTTGGAAATTATATGGTCGATTTTTACAAAAAATGTACAAAACGAGGCACTATCGTTTCTTCCTGCGTCCGAGTTATAACTCCGATTGAAAAATAATTTACATGATAAAATAGCTTGTTCTTTTGCCAACAAATTTGTCGCTTGAAGTTTGTTGGTACGCGAACTTCATCGCAATGTTTTTGCGTTTTACGAAACTACTTCGCGCGCGAAAACGAGATTTCCCCCCCTCCTCCTACGCTAACGGCCATAAAGAAACCAATGCGAGCTCAAGTGGCTTGCGCAATGGACAGTTTATGCATCGCGTTTATTGCTTTGTCTCTACATGGGTGATTATTACAGTGGTTAATTTGGGGGCGGACGAGGGCGGACGCGTCCCCTCACTCTTTTTTCAGGGTGGACGCCGTCCGCCCACTTATTTTTCATAGAAGTAAAAATTCTCTTAAATTTGTGTACACATCGCGTAAAAAGGCACCAAATTTGGTCCTGAAATTCAAAATTTTCCCGGGGCTATGCGCCCCGGACCCGCATTAAAATGGGGGGCCCTCCCCCCAAACCCCCCATTGTTTTCTTAAGCAAATATGTTTCCCTGACATCGCCGAGCGTCCGCCCACTTATTATTTTACAAATTAACCACTGGTGATTAATAACACATAGCTTACGTGAAATTACAAGATACTTTCTTAGGGGTATAATAATACACTTTTTGTGAAAGTGTTTATAGTGATTCTGAACATTAGAAGTTCTTATATGAATTTAATTAATCTATAAAACTCAGTGTATTGCTAAATTATATTTTAAAATTATTTGTATATCACAGAACAGTGGCCACGGGGTGTGAGATATGTGAATTTTTTGTTCTCAAGTGTTGAATAATCGGTTATTTTATTTTTTATATTACCTGAAACATTGTCACAAGTACACTTTACATGCAGGACACATGCTAGTGTATTTCTTTTACCTATACAGTTGATGTTATTCTGCATATTTAACACTGTACATAATTTTTTTGTATGTCAAATTATTTTGTATTTTAAATAAAATTTTAAAATAGGAAATCTGAACATTAGAACATAATGCCCAATTTTAGAAGGAATGATTTTTTAAAGAATCTAAAGAATATAAGAATTTTATTTTTAAGAAGGATTTTAGTTTTAAAATAGGAAATCTGAACATTAGAACATAATGCCCAATTTTAGAAGGAATGATTTTTTAAAGAATCTAAAGAATATAAGAATTTTATTTTTAAGAAGGATTTTAGTGGTCTCATTCGGATTATTGGCCATAGAAAGTGCAATCTGTAATGTTCTATACTTTTCGGTACTGCTATTATTGCCAGAAAATTGAAATAAGCCAATATATACTCAGTATCTTATTGCCCACATGTCAATCATCGATCATGTGTACACATGCCAATGAAAACACGAATCCAAAATAAATAAATTATCTTAAAATAATGAATAGGCAGCGTGTTTAGACAACAGATGGCACTGTAAAAAGTACAGACAGAGCCACCTAATCTGTGGGAAGGAAGCTTACCTTTTGGCAAGGCGTCCAAGTCGCTGCAGTTATACGTTATGTTGCTGCACATATTACGCATTATCAATTCTTAAAATTTACACAAGTTTATCTAATGTTTATTCGCCTACAAAATATTAATAATAAAGTGTTCACAATTTCACTGAATCTGATCACAATATTAATTTGCGCGACTTGGTTCTGATTCCGAAATATTTTGAGTACATTTGTTGACATCTGATCGGTTGCTAGGTCACGGCCAATGAGAAATAAAACAGTTGACGATCTTCCCACAAAAGTTGCTAATTTCTCTCACTCGTGGCGAACTCTCGGTGCCTATTGCTCACAAGCTTCAACAAATGAATTAGAATTTGATTAATAGACGATTCCATAAAGTATCTGATAGGCTCTGGTTTTTAAGAAAATTTCACTTGTTGTTTGATTTCCACCTACCTGTTGTAGTGTGTCAACAATGGGTTACACACTACAGTTATCTGGAAATCAAACTGCATGTGAATTATTTCAGAAACCAGAGCCACTCAGATATTTTATGGAATCGTCTATTGAGTTGAGGGGGTTGATGTATTTTTATAGTCTATGTTGGTATATCTTACATAACAGCGAAAATATTATTTTTATAAGTCAAAATATTATAATTACAACTTCGTCTGTATGTTTTAGGTTTTTCTAATCGATAGTGGGTTCAGCTCTTACCTACGAAACGATAAATATCCACGAAGTTCATTTTGTCCTATACATTGCTGCAGATGAAGCCCTGAATCTGTTGAGACAATCGCTTGCTTAGTGGCGGTGTAAAAGATTATCTCTAGATCATTTCCGTCTATTTTGCAAATTTCACCATACAATAAATGACATGTAATCTAAAAAGAAATGAGTCGATATTTGGAAGTGGCAGAATTTAAGCGAATACATCATCATGTCAGTCTCAACAAGTGACAACGACGGGGTTGTAAATTCTTTTATTGTGATTTAGATGAGCTTATCAATTTGATCTTGTACTCGGTTACAAATTGCACATACATTTCGCTCATATTCGACTGATTGGGTAACTCAAGTGTGTAATTGTGCATGTGTGTTGAAGCATGTTGAAGCACTTCTCTACCGACTGTTCTCCATCGTCTATCTACACAAGATAAAATTGATAAAATAATACTACCTTACCACAACAACCTTACAAAGAACTTCAGTGAATCTTATCTTTTTCCAAACATTTAACAACAAAATTAGTGGAAATTTAGTGAATCTTTCACTTATGGACGGTGTATTTAATCATAGGATCTGGATTCGAATCCAGTCGGGATGCGCGTTTTTATTTCGCAGGTTCCTTCTTAATATTTGAATTGATTATCATTTCAGGACTTACGAATAATTCTGTAATTAGTAGATTCTCGATTTCTCGCAAAGAAATACTTCACACTCATTTTAAACGGAACACACTCATTTAAATAAATATTTAACAATCATTTGGATGTTTTGTCCCATAGGCTACTATACTTCAATAATTAAAACAATTACACAATGTGTCATTTTGAAATAATGGGAACTACTCGTTGCTTGAGAATGCATTTGTTCTATCTCCAATTTCCGTAAATTTTGACATTTATCACTTGCTTAGAATGCATTTGGGCTATATCCATGTAGAAAATATAATAACATGACATTAATTCCCTCCAAAAACGAATAATTCACTTGCATTATGTCCATTTCCAAACACCTGTTAAGAATGCAAATGTTCAATGTCCATATTTCAACTTCCGGCTACTGTTTGAGCCAATCAACATCAAGCTCACGTTTGATTCAGAGTGGCGGTTTCCCGCGTTTTTTTGAATGTTGTTTTTGGGGCACATAATACATAGTTACTAATTTTAATATCTAATATGTTTTTCATATGTGACCGTTGATATTAATGATTAATTAACGCCTTGATTACTGACTTCTATCAATTCATTTCAAAAATTGTAACAATGAGTGTATATATTGGTTTAATTGATTTTAAAATCATCAGTTCCATTATAAACGATTTTTTTGTGTATATTTATTTTGTAAATAATGAGTTCTACGCCTATTATGATATAGGCAAATTATAATATACATGGACATGATTGAGTTTGTTAATTGTGCTATTAATATACTTAAGGGAACTGACATGTGAAAAAAATAAAAATGTATAGATTTTTTTTAATTTTATTTTCATATTTTGTAATGTTTTTTATTGCCATGGAGATGTCAAGTATTTGTTTTTAGTTGATTTTTACTATCAAAAAAAAAGTTTCAAATGAGCAATTCCGGTTCATTATTATAGACATACCAAACTTTAAACTCATTTATCTCAATTTAGAGTTATTTTAGGTTTAGGAACAATTATCTCTGGTTCCATTTGAGATAATTCTATGAACTTTGCGGCATTATGTTCATAGGTGTGTGTTTTATGAATTAACGAAAAACATTTGTTCTAAATTTAGCCAAAAAATTTATATTAGTTAAACTTTGCATAAAAATTTGTGCAAATATTGGTGCAATGTTAAAATATCAATAATTTTTCTTAAAAAAATTATGTATTTTTTCTTTTTCGTTAAAATATTCTTTAAGGTGGCATGTCTCATATAATCCAAGAAAATGTTGAATATGACTATTGGTTTAAAAGTTATGTGTTCCTAAAGATGGTCAATTTTACATGTTAAATGCTCACATGTCAGTCCCCTTAAACTGATGCATTTGAATAACAAATTAAGAAAATATATTTAGAAAAGTATAATTTATTGATTTAAATTGCCCATCATATCACTGCTAATATCGATCAATGAAAATATTGATAAATATTTTGAAAAATAGAGGTAAAAGTTAATAAAAGCAAGTGGGGAATTCTATCAATGTTAATTCAATGGGAAATGGAGATAGCCCGTCCTATTCTCAACGACATCAAATTTATCCCGAGACAAAAGGGCTATCTCCAACAGGAAGTAGTATTTTTAAGGGTATAATAACTAATTCATTGTGTTCTTATATTTTTTTATATTCCCTATATGATCCGAAGATGATATCCTGTTAATATCATTGTGATACGAGTTCATTTAGTAGGAGAAATTAATGTCTCAAACTTCAACTCACCATTGCCGAAAATAGGAATTGTAGGAGATAGAACAAATACATTCTCAAGCGACGTACTCTCTGAAGAGAATATTTTCCATCTTTTCACTTTTCCCCGTGTTCTGCGTTTTATTGTATTATAACAGTAGTAATGTGTTGTAGACGCAAAATTTTAATTAGGATTTTAAAATAAGTTTTCACACAAGTACACTATAGGTATAGGGTTAAACAGTTTTAATGTTGATATTGAAATCTTCTTCAATACATTATAACTAACAAACTTTCAATAAAAAGAAATGACACATAGTAAAAAAAAACACAGAAGGTTCAAAACAGTTGACAAGATAATTTGAGAGATATTATCTACTGGTGATATAATAAATACTAAATAGTAATTAATGTTTAAGAACATGTACCTATATGTAATAATAAGTTATTTGATGATTTGGATATATAATTTCTAAAAGTAGAATAATATTTGTGATTAAACAACATGACTGAGTGACAAAACACTGAGCGACGCAAGCCACTTGACAGCTCGCATTGGTTTCTTTATGGCCGTTAGCGTGGGAGGAGGGGGGGAAGTCTCGTTTTCGCGCGCGAAGTAGTTTCGTAAAACGCAAAAACATTGCGATGAAGTTCGCGTACCGACAAACTTCAAGCGACAAATTTGTTGGCATAAGAACAAGCTATTTTATCATGTAAATTATTTTTCAATCGGTGTTATAACTCGGACGCAGGAAGAAACGAAAGTGCCTCGAGTACCCCGTTTTGTACATATTTTGTAAAAATCGACCATATAATTTCCAAAATTGGTCAACTTCAATTTTTTTTCAGATTAACATTATTATTTAGAATATTTCTGTTTTTGTTTGGAGAAAATTGGACCGAAATTGAATGATCTGCAGCAGTTTTAACACTTGCGTTTTTGGCCCCCCGGTTTGGCGTTAGTGAATTTTTTGGGCATGTTCCGATGGTTTTATTTTGACTTATTTTGAATGGTGGTTACTTTGGACTGTAAGGAACAACATATACAAAAATTAGCTTGCCACCCGACCGATGAAGCAAAATGGCCTAACCCATAGCTTGGGTTCAAATTATCGATAAAGAAGACGTCTCATATTTGGCGGCAACGCAGACTGTGGTGAAACCTACAGGCAGCTCTGCAAACTATTCTTACGCGAAGAGCGGGAGATCAACAGCTGATTTTGACGTGACAATACAATCTGCCACTTGCTCCGCCCGCTGCAGTGGCATGCAAGTTGTGACAGTAGTAAGTTGATATTTCTTATCAAGTTGCGTGTGAAAAAGCAAACAAATGCCAGATAACATAATACTAGGTGGAATAGAAGGGTGAGTAATTGCATAATAGTATACTGTTTTGGCAATAAATAGTTGTATGTACACAAAACATACTGTATTAATGACGCACATGATTAGCCGGTTGCAAACAAGTATTTTTTGTCATCATCACATAGTCACACAATTTTCACGAGTTAATCGTGTTAAATTATCACATAAATCGTGATAAAATAGAATTTGTTGGTAAACATATCGACTGGGGGCTCGTCACACATACCTCCATTCACATTCCTTTCATAATCACTCACGTAACCCATTCATTCCAAACCTTCCGCTAGAAGGTGAAAGTAAGAGGTGCATAATATTATTGACGTCGCGCAGAATGCTGTCTGGACGTTGTGTCTTGTGGTAGAGTGTCAAATATTGCATCACAAATAGACAGGCACCCTCGTCCTGAAGGTTGACAAGGCTGCTTTCTCATTTTGAAGGAGTGAAACGACTTTATAAATAAATGAGTGATTGGAACTTGGGTAGGTGTGTGTGTGTGTGTGTGTGTGTCGATCGATGACCGGTTTCTCTAAGTACCGTTACGCCCCTGGGTTTTCAACTTAAGTTCAAATCGGTTGAAAAATCACAAACTCTGTCAATATAATGCTTCTTTAGAACTGGGCAGCTAGGTTCAAATAAATGTATTTTTTCAAGTTGTACTTGGTTGAAATTACCAACTGATGCAACAAGTAGTTTTACCATTTGAAAATAAATGTTCTAATAATTTTAATGTGAGAAATTCAAAACAAGAATGCTTGTACTATTATTTGATTTAACCGATTTCGATTGTCAACTGGATATGAACAATATATTTAGTAAATCATCATAATTACAAATTTACAATACGACATTGTCGAAAGTTAAAGACGCACGTAGGCTGCCGGATGTAATTCAGTTCTTGGAAGTCTAGAGTGCAGTACAATGTGTGTCCAAAATAAGACACTCATTTATTGATACCCAAGAAGACAGTTCTTACAATAAAATCTCACCTCACGTCCCAAAATTTGCCAAAAAAAGTACGGTAGGTATTTAAAATATTTTATAGGTAGGTAGTAGTTCAAGTTTCACAGATTATTAAATATAATCAATGCAGCAGCCAACAGGTAGTAGATACTCGTATGCAATGCACTTACAGATTGCATTCTACATCTTATCTTAAACTAGGTCAACTTTTAAAAAGCTTAAACTAACTTATCAGCTGTGCATTCATTTATGAATAAGTTTGTAAAGCATTTTGTTAATCACTGCCTACCATCCTACCGTTGTCTTGTGACATTTCATAAAAGAGATATAGAAACAAGTGAGATCGGGCGTAAATCTTGTGAATCCACTATCAGTATAGCCGGCGTCTGGGTTGGGGGAGCGCGAACTCGGTACCAATAAGGGGCTGTCCATTAATTATGTCACAGTTTTTTAGGCCTCCCCCCCCCCCCCCCCTCCCCATGACACATCGACGATCCTGGGAGCAGGCATAGGCGCCTGTGGGTACCTTGTTTTATATGCCTGCACTTCCCAATCTGGATACTAAATATAATAGTTGCAAATTAGAGAGATTAGTAGGTAAGGAATTTACCTACCTACTTTGCCTTTTCTCTCGCCTTTTCTCTCTATTCATTCCTGTAAAGTAAAATGATGTAAATTAAATTTCAAATTGAAAGAAACAGTTTGGATCTTGTCCAAAAACCAAAAACATTACTTCACAATGCGTAAAAGTGTACAAAATGCAGGCTCACTTCCTCGACAATTATTGCAACGTTCAAAATGTGCCCCTCCCCCTTGGCATAAATGTCGTGTCCGCCTATGAAACCATAAAACTAAATGTGTACCATGGTCCTGGAGGAACTTTAAAATCAATGCGTTTCGGAGACCCGTGTGGTGTACTATCTATTAATTTTGTTGTACGTAAATGCTTCAAAGTCATTAGGTACTTTTTTACCAAGAAATACCTGTTGCTTCAGAGTCGATAGTACGTTGTTATTCATTCAAGACGAGGGAACGTCGATTTCAAATCAGTTTATGAGTAAGTTTCCCACGATATTATGAAAATACAAGTGTAAATAATTAATAATACTAACATAGTACCTAGCTCATACGAAGACTGAGATTAAAAACTTCTTGTGTTGCATTCTTTTATATACTTTCGCCTCGATCCATACATCAAGTTCTGCATTTTTAAAAATGTTTACGTCAATCCAGCTTTCTTGCGTTGCAAAACTGAGTCCTTTGCCAGAAAAATATATTAAAGATACTGTTATTTTAAGAAATTACCATTTACTTCTAAAATGTTTCCTATGCATTATGATTGATTATGAACTGAACTTGAAAAAGTTCGTTTTCTAAATGATCTTCCCCTGCTCACTGGTCGTTGGCTGTGGGAATGAAACCCATGGACGTGGTGAAACCGAAAGGTTACGACCGCTAATTTAGCAAGCTGTGACCCACTGACAGCCCAGCAAGGCAAGTCAACCGTCACCATTCTAGCCCAGTGAACTCGACACTTGGATTCTACGATTGCCCAATCAATAGTCATATATGCACAGATTATTTCACGCGGAATGGAATGGAATTTAATAAGTAGGAACGAGCGTGGCTGAAAAATAATGTTTCAAATGATTGCGTCTAGTTGTCTTTACGTTGTATCATAGTATTTTATAAGTTTGAATTAAAAACATTACTTCGTCCGAATAAAATGTACGTGACAAATTATATTAAAATATTTTGCACTTTTTGCTTGAGAGGGAGGGGGAGGGGGGAGCTAGATATCGAGTAGGTGGTGAGGGAGATACAAGTTTGCGCCTAATCTTAGTGTCCTAGAAATTGAAATTGACGAATTTTCGTAGAACTTAGTTTAGATTGACTCACGAAATGTCTTTGCTATTTTTTAATATTCCCCATTATTTAAATATTAGTTTGTTTTGTTAATACCGAATACAAAAGAGATTAGGGGCCGGTCTTTCAATGCCTTGCTAACTTTTAAACAGTCAATTAGGACTATATTGGCATTGCCATGGCAACAACATGACAATCCTCGAATGACCGATTAAAACTTAACTAACCGGCCCTAAGGGTCAGTTTTTCAATGCCTTGCTAACTATTAACATTTGATTAGGACTAGATTGCCATGGCAACAACCAATGACAATCCTGGAATGACGTTTTAACCTTAACTACTGGTTAACAGGACATTGAAATACCGGCCCTAAGTTATCTTTCACTCGATCAATAACCTATCCAATACCGGCATTAAAATCCTATTGCATTTCTTCACAAAGGCTTTCTCTAGTGTGTATAAAAAGCTATTATCAAACAACAAACATCACCTTCTAACAGTATGTATATAGCCAATAGTTATCTTATCTGTGTCCACAATACCTGCTTATTTTCGCACACTAATTGTGTGTGAAATAAATACCGCTACACGGCGTCAACCGAAAGCAAACTCATTTGCAAGCTAAAAATACTTTTACGACTTTCCTTGTTGATTTCAATAAACCTGTCTAAAATATGAGTGGGTGACTTGATCATTAGGTAGTAATTATGGGCGTGTCATTATATAATACAGCACTCCATCAATCATTCATTCATCATACTCGGTAATACCCGATTGATGGATACATTGCCAGTGGTATAGTCGAGGGTATACGCGGGTATACGCCGTATACCTAAAAAATTGTTTTGCTGAAGAGTGAAGATGTCAGGAATACTTTTTTGTGGTGTTTTACGTCTAGTTTCATTTCGTATGCAAAAAAATCAAAATAGTTAATTTCAACGTGTCAAAAAAACAAAAATAACGCCCTGCGGGGCAAGATTGTGCCCTGCCCTCCATCCACCACCCCAAAGTGTCAAATTATAAAATATAGTATTTAATATTTTAACAAAATACGCTTCATAACGTCTTAAAATTGATTTCAAAGTGTCTACAAACCAAAAAACGCCCTGCGGGGCTGGGTGGGTGGCGCCCCACCCCCTTATTCAGAGGAAAATTGTTTTCCTTGGCTTGCACCCCCCCCCCCTGGCAGAAATCCTGCGGACGCCCATTAGTAGCGTATTCCCAAAAAAAAGATATTGGACTACACCATTTGGTTATTGCGTGCATTTGGCACACACAGTCATATGGGTAAGGGTGGTGATGATTGTGGGCAGAGGGGCAACGACCCCAACTTTTTTATTTACTGTCCATGCATCAAAGGAGCAGAGATAAAATATCTTACCTACAGATTAGTTTGTATAAATATTGTCAAATTGGTCCCGATGGCAATCCAAATTTTAAAGTTGATCGGTCAAACGGTTCCAGTTTTAATTACCTATCAAAATAATCACAAGATCTTGTTCACATGATATTAGTGATATTGTGATCTTGTGATATTAGTGAGTGTGCAAAAATTAGTTCGGTTGGTTGAACAGTTTGATCTGGGAGCTGCAGGCAAATATTTTCAACGAAACTTTTTTACCTCTCTGAGTTTTTTTATTTCCACAATATTAGATTTATCAACACACACGTCAGCGTTAATCGTCGTGAATTTAAGCTTTTGTGCCAAAACTCGCATCAGTTATTAGGTTTTGCAAGTTGTGGGTAAAATGTCGCGTAATTATAGTGTAGTTTTTGATTAGGTACTACACATACATTCCTTATACCTACAGGACTGAGTTTACAACTCCATGATTAGATTACATCTGAGATCTAATGCAAAGATAAATCTAATGCCTGGCTCAATGTTACAGCTTTTTTTTTATCAAAACACACGATCATTAATTTTTAATGAAAATTAAATTTTAATTAAATAAAAAAATATTTTGTTTTTGAATAAATATTTTTGTGAAAAAATATTTAAAAATGAAATTTAAAACATACCTAATAAATATGAAGCAAAAACAAATATTGAATACCATTAGGTACTATTTATTATGCGAAAACAACATTTTTTGAATAGTTTCTGTTTTTGTTAATAGGTGATCTTGAGTCTGATTCAAAATATTTATATCCGCATTTTTTTCTGTAAATAATCGAAGTGTTCAAATGTTATGACGATCTTTTGATTTTAGTGAATTCATTTTCAGTTTTCAACTAAATTTTCTACAAACTATTCCTTTTAGTCAACTGGCTAGTGGCTAGTCTGTGTCATTTCTTTCTTGGAATACATAAAACATCAAATTACATCTTTCAATAATTTCTTTCTTCGAACATAAAAAAATCAAATTACATCTTACAATAGATAATTATACCTACTCTATGACGTCATTCATAACTCAATTTCATGAAAACACTTCGCGAATAATTTGAAAAACATTTTGGTTAATTTGATTTCACATTCTGCTTTGAAACATCTGTTATCTTACAATTATTTTTTACATAGTTATTAAAATGAATTTATTTTACACAGAATTGAAAAATGAGGTATGTAGGTAGACTAGGTACACTCAACAATTCATAAAACGGTATTTGAAAGAAATGGATTGTCTGAAAAAAATGTGCTGGCATCATCTGATGAAGTCTATACTTACCCGTCATTTACCTCTAGTAGGTGAGCTCTGATTTCATTGATCATATCAAGGATTGATTGTCAATGAACCTGACCAGCTGCCAGCCAATCCGTTTCGTTCAAATACCGTTTTATGAATTGTCGAGTAGTCTAGTGTTGGGATTTTTCATGAAATTTTGTGTGTGAAAATTTTCAATGTTTTGAATCCTGAGGAAGGTAAATTAATTTTTTATTTTTTTTTCTGGTAGGTGAACCGACATTTTTAAACGTATTTCTATCACGCATAATAATGTAACACACCTCCATTAATACTTTACAAAATAAAACAATTGAAAATATTATGCTAAAAGGTCCTCTGTAAATGAGTATTTTCATGAAAATTTTCACTTTAAAAATTTTCAAGTCCCAACACTAAGTGTACCTACCATGTAATTCTACCTACTACATAGTATATACTACATAGTCTTTGGTTCTTCTTTCAGGGGGGCAACTCACTCTAAAGTGGTCCTCTACAATGGCAAGGGAGAACTATTGGTGCAATGCAGTGGGCCCGGCACAAACCACTGGGTAATAACACCACTCATTAGTCTCAGCAGCTGTCAACCAACTGGGCGTCATTAATCTAATGCTCCTGTCACAGATGCTGGGGATGACGGAATGTCAGAAGAGGATCAACGACATGGTAGAACAGGCGAAGAAGGAGGCGGGGCTGTCACTGCAACTTCCTCTAGCATCTTTGGTAAGTTTTATTTAACAAAAAATAGTTCGCAAAAAATTACAAAACCAGACCACATGTGTCTGCTTGCATTACGTCAATCATAGATCATTATGAGATATATTTAAAAAAAAAAAATCGGTATCCCTATACAAAACAACCCCATCTCCCCCCCCCCCCCCCCCCAGCATTCATTTCATTCACGAATTGTATTAATTAATTTTTCATCCCTTAAAATTTAATCTCAACTTATAGGTCTATGAATCCATCAAATAATCAATATTTAAATCAATATTGGATGGTTCACAAACTTAACTTTAAAGTTTGTAACCCCCCCCCCCCCCCCCCCCCCCAAAAGAGAGAATTTAAAAGCCTCTACAAATATTGTTTTTTCTGTGCAGGGCATGAGTTTGAGTGGTTGCGAACAAGAAGAGACGAACAACCAACTGAAGGACGGCCTTGCAAAACTTTATCCGTCGTTGAGCAAAGA
Organism: Leuctra nigra; assembly: GCA_934045905.1. Taxonomy (NCBI): domain Eukaryota; kingdom Metazoa; phylum Arthropoda; class Insecta; order Plecoptera; family Leuctridae; genus Leuctra; species Leuctra nigra. The sequence continues at coordinate 15,643,849 of OW203767.1, read as the reverse complement.
GTATGTCGTCTGCAGCGACACTGTTGGGTCCGTTGCAGCCGCTCATGAACACGGTAGTACCTTGTCAGAACATTCCAAAATATCTTTTTAATTCCAAATTGTTTTTTTTTTTTTTTAGATATTTGTTAACTGCTAGGTATTATAAATCATCACTATTAAAATCATTAAATGTAGTATGAACATGGCAAACTTCATTAATCCAAAACTTGTGAATTATATTATTTGTATAAAAACAAAAACATTGAAATCTGATATTTATGAACATGTCTTTTGAAAATCAAGTTTGCAAATATTTTTTCTGTATACACTTTCTCAAATATAAAAATAGTAGGTAACTTAATATAAATGTGAACTAGACAATACTGTGCATCTAGTAAAATGTGTAAAATAATATACGGATCACAACGCTTTTAAATTTTTGGATTTTTAGAAAAGTAAATGTCATTAATTTTGTTCACCGTTGCAAATTTTGTCTAGTAATGCACAAAGGTAACATGCAAGTTCTTTCTTTGTTTTAAAAAACGTGCGTGTTTTAAAAAGAAAAAATGTGCGACCTAATTGCTTCTATTTTCTAAACGGTTGCATTTGTTGTTGACTTGCAGGCGGACTAGTGTTGATTGCCGGCACCGGGTCGAATGCTCTGTTGTTGAACCCCGATGGCTCAGTGGGGCGATGCGGGGGCTGGGGACACTTGCTGGGCGATGAGGGTGGTGGTCAGTATTCATTCCTTGATTGCATCGAGTTTCTAATGAGTTTTTTTTAAATTATTACAATTTTGAAAAAGTGTACTTTGCAGTGAACTTATGTTTGGGATGGAAACATCTCTTCCAACTTCTAATTCCTCAAGCAGTTTACTAATATTTATTCATAAAACAATTGTTGTTTAAATTTAAGATTCTCTTCAATATATTTTTTTCCTTCCAGGAAAAGTACAGAAATGCAGTTTTATTTTTTTAATTTCAATTTGCCTTGTTTTTTCAATATTATTTCGATTATATTGTGTTTATGTGGTGTTTCTTCAGCGTGGTGGATTTCCCACAAGGCGATGAAGATTTGTTTTGACGAGCAAGACAACTATTCCGTTCCGCCCTTCAGCACGACACGCGTCTGGGATGAAATAAAATTACACTTTGGTGTAAAAAACAGGTTTGTTCACTTCACATGTTCACTATCTATTTAGTAATGTCATACCATAAATATTGCTTATTGATAGTAGGTACTAGGTATATTATTAGTTATGAACTTTTTAGAAAATAGAAATTTAATATTGATGCACTTTCAAGGCCAGAGAAATTAATATCGGTGAAACTAAATTCGATGCATCAATTAATGACATGATTACCCATGTTGGATATTAGCATTATAATTTAGAACAACAACTAGTTTACTAACTTTCTTTAAATATAGGTACAATTTTAATTTATTTTTTATAATTTGTCATTTTCTACAAAAAAACTTTTTTTCCAGATTTTCAATGCTCTTCAAAATTTTGAACAATTGATAAGGACTGTATTGCCATGGCAACAAGTGCAACAACCAATAACATTTCTTGAATGACATTACTTAACTACTGGTTTTAACAAAGCATTGAAATGTGATTTCAGAGACTAAATCTGTTTTATTTGTCATCAGATTTGACCTCCTGGACCACTGTTACGCCAAGTTTGAGAAGCCCGCATTCGCCGGGCTGTGCAAGCGTCTGGCCGAGGGCGCTAAAGAAGGCGACCGGCTCTGTCTCTGGCTGTTCGCTCAAGCGGGCAACGCACTCGCCAGATGTATACACGCACTTCTCCCCAGCGCTCATCCCGTGAGTGAAAACCAACTTCTTTCCCTTGCTCTATTTTCATCCTTAAACGATTTTATGTTCTGTTGCTTTAGTGTAAAAGTAATTTTAATTAGTGTAGTATCTACTTGAAATTTAATTTTTTCTAATGACCTAAGATGGAGTGATGAAAAATTTGTTATTGATATTTAATAATTAACGTATTGTATGATTTTGATTAGTACACTTGTAGAACTAGGCAAAATATATATATTTTCATTTTATTTAATCTAGGTAGGTCATGTACTATTTAACAAAAGTTAAGTTCTATTTAGATAATGCTTGTTTATGATATGGAAATATCAGTAAAATGTAGTGTAGTGTCCTGACCTACTCTGATGGAAGAAGAGCATAGAATCTACATAAATGGGCTCTACTTATTCCGTTGGAATGACCGTTGGCATTTTGGTTTTCAAATTTATCAAAGTCACTTTGAATCCTGTACCCTGAATGGCTGAAAATGTTTTCTTCCAAGTGGATTTTTTTTATGTAGAAATACAAAAAGATTAATGCCATTTGTAATAGATTCTGTTTCTTCATTGTACAGAGAGTATTTTGTCTTGACGTGAGATGTGTGTTGTGCAGAGCCTTGTGAACGCTGCGGAAGGCATGCCCGTGGTGTGCGTCGGTTCCGTGTGGCTCAGCTGGGACTTCCTTCGTCCCGGCTTCATCGCCGGCCTGGCCGACCTCAAGTCCGAACTGCTACTACTGCGACTAACCACGACGATGGCCACCGGTGCCACCTACCTCGCGGCCAAATCCATCAACTTCAACTTGCCGCGCGTCTACAAGAACAACTACCAAGTATTTTACAACTTTAAACCAAAGCAGCTCAACCACGGTACTAACAACGGTCACTAAAGGATATCACAGGAAAGTTATTCTGTTTAATATCCATTCTTCTAACACTTCCACGATTGCATCCAAAAGCCATTCACGTTATGTATCTCACAAAGGTACAAATAGTGATAATTGATAAAGTTGTAGGTGTATGCAGTAGGTTCAAAATATGCTAAAATAACTTTTGTACATTCCAATTTTCTCTGAAAGAAATGAAAGTCAATGAGCATTTGAAGACATGAAATACGTGTGCAGCTTGACAAAGCTTCGAGTACGTACAATACTAAAGTTATGTTTCGATAACTTATATAAAACTATTGTCTAGTTTCATAGGTAGTTGATAATACCTAATTATTAATTAATCAATTTATGTTTGCCCTTTAAAAGGAATTGATTTTCAATGATTATTCAGTATTCTGTATTACCTATCCACACCACGAAAGAAGGAGGATGAAAATTAATCTTTTAGACTCCATTTTTGTGTATCAATGATTTTTCTACTTTAAAGTGGACCTATGACATGTCCAAAGTTATTATAACATACACCATAGGAATTGGAACCTTTTGATGTATATTCTAATTTCTATTCTCTCTGCCTCGTGGTAAGGCACAACTGACAGGAAAATATTGTTAGTACTTCATTTCTTATAAAGGGCAAAACTATTTCAAAATATTTGCCAAAAACGAGTTTTATTGAACTCAAGAATGATATACCTATATAGTACCGAATTTTATGATTAGGTACCACCATACCTACTCCTATGTATATGTTGGTATCTAGATTTTTACAATTTGGCACAAAATATTCTCTCTTGATCCCTATTTAACACCAATTAGAAATGGCACATGCACATATTAACATAAATGTAGTTGTAGTTACATAAAAAAGTTGTATCACACCACACCTACTTCTAGTGTAGTAAATAGTATAATAGTAGTACCTATTTAGTGTAGCTACCTATATTTTTTGTTATAATATTTTAATTGATGTTTGTTAGTGCCTACTGCCTACAATATAATTCACAACCTATAGTTATTTTAAAGATTAATGTTTGACTTTTCTGTGTTAAATATATGTTATTTCAGTTGTTATTAGATGGATACCTACTTATGTTATTTATAATATTTTGTTTTAGCCTAAATAATAGGTAGATTTAAAAAATGCCTATTGAACAAAAAATGTTTAAAAAAATTATAAATTGTATTGATTTAAAAATGCCGACTTCTTACAATTTTCTTTTTTTATGAGATATCTCTACCCGATACTTCACTGTTGTCTCGAAGTTCCTGCGCCGTTATCCTTATTCTGCGGTTTTATCGAGACATTCTTAACGACTCTCCTGATCTTGCGATGGCACATGCCGCAGTTGCCGTTGGCCCTCATCAACTTCATCGTGCACCGATAGCAGTAGCACTGGTGGCCGATTCGACCGTGGACAATGATTGCATTCTTCGAGTGCAGCTTGCACTTGGGACACTGTTCGCCCGGCAACGCCGACACTTGGTCATCGGAAGAAGGAGATTCCGACACCGTGTTCTTGCGTCGGAACGAACAAGAATCGGATTCCGAAGATGAAGTGTCTGAAAATTTTGAGAATTCCTGTTTTATAATAGATATTGAATGTAAAAAATGCATTCAAACATTTTACATCCATCATATGTTAGTGTAAAATTGTGTGTACAATGTACCGTACCCTCATTAGGGGAGGGCATTAGAATCTTCATAAAGCTACATTTCTTGCCGTTTTAACAGAACAAAAGTGCTCAACCAATTATTGGGTTTACCCGACATTAATGTAGACTTTTGAGAACTTTAAATTTGTTCAATTCAACAAACTCAAGAAATGGAGACTTTTTGTATAGGTATAGATTCTATTCACCTCTCCTCTATTCTATTCTCTCCTGCAAAGATAGTTTTTTAAACACTTTATTTTTAGTGTGTAACTGTAAATGAATTACTTCCTGGGCGATTACAATTAAAAATAAATAATAATATTTATTCTACCTAATCGTTTTATTGTTCAGAATGACAAACCAGCAAATTTTCTTTAAATGTACCTACCTTGAGGTTTAAGATTTACTGATTCGCTTCCACGACTGCTCCTCAATCTGCGTTTCGGCGTTCTTTTCTGTATTTGGTTGCTGCTCCTCTTTGGGTTTTGATTTATCTTGAAGTTGCTTATTTTTGAACTGATACTCTCAATGCCATTGTTATTGAGCATTGCCATAGCCCCGTCGTTAGTTATCGCCATCGGAGGTTCCCAGTTACAAAAACGATGTAATCTTTGTCTGTTAGTGGGCTTCCTGCGCGCACGATTTTCAGACTTTCGAGAGATATATTCGGAGATTGCTTGCCCTTTTACACTGCCAATGTCGGAGTCTAGTTCATTGTCGGCCCAGAACTGCTTGTCAGCATCATCTGTTATGAGCGAAGACGCATCACTTCGATTGCGTTGAACTGGATCTTCTTCTTCGGAGTGATCCAAGCTGACATCTGACTGCTCCATGTCACCACAAAAACCAGTATTTATCAGGTTACCTTGAGATGGAAATTCACTCATAATTATGAATTAGCTAACAAAACTATATAGGTACCTACCTACCTATGACTTTTGGAACACTTACTAAAATCCTCTGTAGTATATAAGGGAGTTTTAAAATCTCCCATAGCGAAATGTAGAAATTTTTAATGCTTCCATCCTTCAAAAATCCTGAAGATGTTTCATTATGCAGTTGGTCATGCTTTGAGCATGAAAGATGGCATTATTTAACAGGCTGAAGCAGCACAGTGAAAGTGTGCTGCATTTTGTCAAAATTAAGAACAACTGAAAGTTGTCCAGGGGGCTTATTCTTGAAAAAGTTATCACGTCATAACTCCAAGTTATGATGTCATAAGGAAATTTGTCCTATCTCTCACCATGTTAATATTATGACTTTCTTATGAGTCATTACTTATGACGTGATAACTATTTCAAGAATAACCATCCAGAGCTTCATTGAAGAAGAGCTTTCATATTTTTACCGCGTAAACAACGACCTTGGAAGGTGGCGGGGAGTGGGAAAGAAAACCTGTTGTTGCTTTGACAGAAAAGACATTTTGCTTATCTTTATTATTAGAATATTCACAAGATCTATTTGCCATAATCATTGCAGTTTGGTAAGATTATTAATCATCGTATTGTTAGCCTCAAATTTCATAAAACATTACTTCATTAACATTCAATCCTACCCTAATTAATCGGGAAAGAAAAACAAGGAAAGTTTGGTTATAAAATAGGTAGGCTAGTACCTACCCAGAGAAAAGTGTCGCAAGGCAATCATGACTAACAAACATGTGTATTCGATTCATAGTAGTTAATTATACTTAAACAAGGTTACAGCTAGTTATTACCAGTACCTAGCGTCAACAGTAGATAGGTAGGTAGGTACCTAGTACCTACGGATTATCTACAATTCTACCATGGCCAAGTTTGTACCCGGTTCAGCGTCTGTACCTACTTCAGAAGTCGAGTTAACTATCTCATGCAGGTAAATACCTAAATACAGGCTACAATCAATAATACACTATTATCACTCAACATGTGCTGACTATAAAGTATCCACCCAATATGCTGTTATTCAGTTTTGTTTCATCGCTAAGGCCCAAAGGCTCCAGTTTTCATTCTATTTCCTATTTATGTTTTAGGAATCTTGCTGACACAGATGTCTTCTCAAAATCAGATCCGATGTGTGTCACATACATGAAAGCGTTTAACATGAATGAATGGCAGGAAGTGCATCGAACAGAATGCATAAAAAATACACTCAATCCAAACTTTGCGACAAAAGTACACATGACGTTTAAATTTGAAGAACAACAGACATTAAAGTTTGCAATATATGACATAGACACATCGGATCCTTACTTACACAATCAAGATTTTCTTGGACATTGTGAGACAACATTAGGAAAAGTAAGTCTAGTTCTGACAGAGTTGAGCACGTTTTTACGATGTTATTAGGTTCCTAATCGTCATCTTGTATTTCAGATAGTGTCATCTGGGAAGCTTACGATACCTCTTGTTGGTGGGCCAAGTAACAAGGGACAACTTATTGTCACTGTGGAGGAACTGGTAGCTAATAGAGACGAAGTATTAATACAGTTGTGTGGACGAGGTCTTGACAAGAAAGACTTTTTTGGACAGTAAGTTTTGAGTTACGCAATTTTTAACTATAGGTAATTATGTTGTTTCAATGCATGGGCATCCACAGGGAGGGGCAAGGGGGAGCGCTTGCCCCCCCCCCCTGGATTTCAGGAAAATATAAAGATTTTCTCGGGTTTTACATACAGTTTCATTTTGTAACCAAAAAAAAACTAAAGAAAATTGATTTCAAAGTGTCAAAAAACCAAAAAATTCCCTGCTGGGCAAGTTTGAACTTGCGTCCCACCACCCAAAAGTGCAATATTTAAAACATATTGAATATTTCAACAAAATACTTCTCATAACGTCTCAAAATTGATTTCAAAGTTTCCAAAAACCAAAAAACGCCCTGCGGGGCATGGTGGGGGCGGTGTGCTCCCCACACCCCCCTGACCCGTAAATATTGTTTTTCTTGCCCTGCCCCCACCTGGCAGAAATCCTGCGGGCGCCCATGTTTCAATGAACATTTCAAGTTACAGAATTCAAAGGGAATCAACAATGCAGAAACACAAAATGTTCTCCTTACTGGATCCGCCTGGACCATGGGTCTAGTGTAAAAACCTCAGTCAAAATTGTAAAAAAAAAAGACAATGGTCACAGTTGTCATTAATCTTAGGTACACTCGGCCAAACAAAACTTGAACGTTGACCAAATTTTAATGACTGCTGGTCATGTCCCATAACCAATCAAAGCTTGTTATTATCATTGAAATGTGAGGTCACCTACTAGAGTGAGACAATGAGATCGCTTAGAGTTAGACTGACTTCTGATGGTGCGATCTTACATTTATCAGCCTATCAGATTTATTGAACATTCAAGTTTTGTTTGGCCAAGTGTACATGAAGGTTGGCCAATAAATGGTCGAGAACACAAATAATAAAAATGATAATTGATAACAATAGGGTCTACCCTCTATTAAATTGGGGAAAAGAACAATAATTTGTGTCTTTTATGTTGTGAAGTTTTTTACACAAGGATCAACGCTGATGTACAAAGAAGATGTGTTGTACACATTAAATTACCAAGCATTGGCAAAGTCATGTTCATTATTATACCTCATACAGGGTCTGTTACTATTGTGTGCCTATACACAATAATGGCATTGAGATGATCACATTTTCATTGTTAATACCATGTGATGACAATGTTATTGTGAATTAATGTGAGCTATATTATTTTCAGTTTACCTACCTACAATTAAAATATAATAATGATTATAGGTCAGACCCATTCCTCGAGTTCCACAAGGTCGGCGAAGATGGCGAATACCGATTGGTTCATCGTACCGAAGTCATTAAGTGGACGTTGAATCCTGATTGGAAGGCGTTTGTTTTGCCAGTTCGATCTCTTTGTGGTGGCGACCTTGACCGATCCATCAAGGTATGTGTGCACTCAAAGAAACATTATAGTACCTGTAGGTACCTACAGTAGGTACCACAGTTGACACCATGAGAGAAAAGAAATAGAATTGGTTGTACACAAAAAGGCTCGATATCTTGCGAAAAGTTGTCATTCTGCAGATTTTAATTGCCAAAGAACAAGAAAGATCAACCAATAGGGTTCACCTGACTTTAATTAGTTAACTTTTCAGAACTGTAAAGTCACAATGTTCGAATAATAGGAACCTACCTACCGCAGTAAAACAATTTGCTGCTGTCTATTGCCTTGTTAGTCAAATATAATTACCTACTTCCTACCTTGATGAAATGAAATGTTTATTAAACAATATTCTACTGAACTATCAGGTGGTTTGCCTGGACTGGAATCGCAGCGGCAGCCACAGCTTGATTGGCGAGGTGTTTGTGACGCTCCGGCAACTGGAAGCGGGCCCCGGCGCGGAGAACACGCACCACCTCATCCACCCGGACAAGCAGCGCAAGAAACCCAGCTACACCAACTCCGGAGAGATAAAACTGGTGCGGTACGACTACCGAAAGGTATACTCGTTCCTCGACTACATCATGGGCGGCACACAGCTCAACTGCACTATCGCGATTGACTTCACGGGTGAGTTTATACAAGAGAATCAAAATTCAATGATTTAAGAGGTGTCAAACTTATGTATAGATATTTTTGAGATATATTCCTAGGTAGTACATGCTTAGACAGATGACTTTTGTACATTTTGTGAATATTTTTGACAGCTACTTGCCGACATTTTCAAGAAATAGGTATCAACTTATTATTTAAGCAAGAGATTTGATTATTGATAGTACTAGGTAGGTACATAGTTCTTTTCATATTTGTGTATAAAAAAATCTTTTTGTTTTTTAGGTAGTAGGTATACCTACTACGGAATCTTCTGATTATGAACTTTTTAGATTTTTTTATTGAATTGAATGTTTAAGGAATGGATTGTACCTAATATAATTTAAGTGCGTAAATAATAAAGTAGGTAACCTATACTCTTAAGCATGAATTCTAGCAAAATACTTTGTAGATTCAGATGATTCAAATTTTTAATTTTATAAAATTTTAAATTTTCACATTATAATCTCACATTATCTGAATGCAGGTACTAGTGTTTATGAAGGCGCTGATCCCCATACCTACCACTAAAAGATGACGTACGGGATGGAAGAATGTGTAACACTAATTTTCTTGCTCCTCGCAGGATGAGTAATTGGTGTTTCTGTCTCAACGTTCTTGGGATGATGCGGGGGGTAAAGTATCCCGTAGTGAAACATAGCTTGTCACTTGTCTCTAGGACAAACACTGTTAAATACAAATTAATTTGCTAGCTACAAACATTTTGCTTTAACTTGGGTGTGGAAGTAGAAGGTATCATTTTAAGAACTAATAAGAGTAATAGAGGGAAAAATTTAGCAGACCTACGACGCTATGCCGCCACAACTAGTGATTGCCGATTGGTTAACAATTAACCCGATGACTATTGGTGTAGGGCAATATACCGAACTCGGAGTTTCATTCCCAACGGACACCGGTCTTAGACATGTTAATGTCTAAGTAGATACTTGTATACTTACAGAAATGGCTTTAAAACCCTGATAGTGATACTTATTAAATTACTGATTTGCTATATGAAAAATTCTTTCACTGAAAAATAATCTGGATATTCTATCAGGTCTTAAGCCCAGTACACACGACACATCCAACTCGAGCATTGGATGTGACCTTGGATTTTAGAACCCATCTCTATAATGTTATTTCACGCGCATACACATCGCGCATGTGTGTCCTTGAACAATTTAACATTAAAATCCACGCATCCAATTCGATCGAATGTGTCGTGTGTACTGGGCATTATCCGTCATAATAATAGTAAACCTTCTACTTTTATGCCACCATAAAACACATTTCTATTTTTTTCTTTCTTGGGTATTTGTCCCAAATACTCTACCTAAACTCTAAAATTGAATTAAACAAATAATAATAATTTAGGCAATTTTCAAGATGAGCTAAATCTTGCTGTTAAATGTACCTAATGTAGTGCTGTAACAGGTAATTTGTCTGGATGGTGCATTCGTTAGATACGTCACACAGCAAGTGAGACTGAGTTCTAGCTCCATTTCGGCTAGATATACCGTATTTACTCGCATATAGTCCGCACCCGCGTATAGTCCGCACCCCTGTTTTTGAAACGGGTTTTTCGAAAAATGTTGTGTATAGTATCACGTGTATAGTCCGCATCCCTGTTTTGAGTTTTCAATATTTGAAATATACCCGCGGACTATATGCGAGCAAATACGCATAGCAAATAGCATCCTGGAAGCTTTCCATATAGTAATACTATATTTTGGTTATCCGTACGATAGCTTGACTGTCCGTTCCACTGAGTACCCAGTCCTGATTCAAAGAAATGATAATATAATAATGTAATTTATTGAGCACATAAAATAGGTACACAATTGGTCTGTATTCAACAATCGAGTCGTTGATCTTCCATACATCCATCTCTTCTCTTCAGCTGCTTCACCTCTTCACCGTTTACCTATTTCTTCTTAAGTTATTCATAAAAGTCATTATACAGATAGTTGTGCTTCAATGAAAATTACATGAAAATTAAATTTTCATAAATTAAATGAAAATTAAATGAAAATTACTTTGTTTGTAGGCTGTTAACATTTCTTAAAGTTTTCAGACTATGAAATTAAAATAGCATGGAATCTTCTAGTTTTTATTTGACACAAAGATGAATGTGAGGTATTTTTATTTCTATAATCCTCTTCTTTATTCTTATCTCTAAAGGTTACCGAAGTAAGTACCTACTAAGTGTTAGTTACTTAAGAACACTATCCAGACATATAGGTCAGATACTCGGACTCGCAAGAGTTGTATGGCAACCCAACCTGCTGATTAAGAATGCGTCCCGATAGCTTAATGGTTAAAGCATAGGGCCGGTAACCCGAAGGATCTGGGTTCGATTCCCAGTCGGGGTGCGCGTTTTTATTTCGCAGGTTACCTCCAAAACACCATCCCTAAGTGAGAGATTCACTAAATTTTCCATCATATCAAACTATCCAGACAACTTGAGATTATTCAAGTCTTGCTTTAGGATGACATCATAGAATGCAACACTGCAGTTTGTATGTGTGATTGCATCATTGTATTAGTTAGTTCCTTCTGTGGTTGTTTCCAAGTAGTATGCAATAATTAGAGACTAGGTAGGTACAGGAAGGAAGTAAGACTGGGGAAATAAATGTTAATTATTCATTCGTGTCTGTAGCCTGTAATATGTCTTCATAGTTCATATTATCTCAGGAAGTGGAATTTTTCTGTCCCAATGTTTTCAAAGGCTTTTTAACTTAATAACAAAGAAAATATTCAAGGAGGTTTTAGAAAACCAAACCGTATAGCTTGCACTTCCATCAATAATGTAAAGAATTATATTTTCTTTACTTAACTTTTTTGGGTGTCAGCCAGCTATATTGTTTAGATATCAGATCCGATTTAACTTATCATCAGTTAATCCATGGTATATTTGTAAAATGATTCACTAATTCTCATGCTTAGAGTTTATCTGCAGACTACAAATTACACTATTTTACTATATCAACAAAATACCAAAAAACAGATTGACAGTAATTTAAATGTGTGTCAACAATATGGCCTCCCTGTCAAATTTGGCAGGCATGATGTCACTTTGACGTCCATAAAAAAACTACATTTATTTCTCCCAAATATTATCACATCTGACGTTGTGAGGCTCTCTGACGTTTGCTCCATGTTTCAGCCTCAAACGGCGATCCCCAGTTGCCCGAGTCGTTGCACTACTTCGCGTCGTCGATGCCCAACCAATACGAGCAGGCATTGACCGCAGTCGGCGAGATCATCCAGGACTACGACAGCGACAAGTTGTTCCCGGTGCTCGGCTTCGGCGCTCGGCTGCCGCCCGACGGCAGGGTGTCGCACGAGTTCTTCGTCAACCTCAGTGTGGACAACCCGTACTGCGCAGGCATTCCAGGTGGGGACAATAATACTAGAGGGAAGTGAAAAACTTAAGGCCTGAATAGGGGTCCGATAGATATCTGATGATTATTTAATAGATAATTTCCTCGTGCACCATATAAACGCAAGAAAAAGTGTGCAAGTGGAACTCATTTCCAAATTCCAAGATCACTTTATAAAAGTGAGTTAGCCCTATCTTTCAATATGGCAAGCAGAAAAAACAAGAGTAATTTTCCTAGTAAATGTTAGAAATATACTGTTTTCCGCTGATAGATTATAACCAAATTCTAATATTATGTGTATTAAACATTACCTACTCAGATGTTTTTAAAGTTAATATAAATAATTTTCCTAATTCATAGCTTGCACAAACTTCTTTTGTTTTATTTCAGCAATGCAAAATTATTGAATGACGAGGAGGAGACGCCAGGCGTGGCCAGCCGGTCTCCAGTAGTCCTGCGGCCCTAGTGTTGGTGGGAACACCCACCTCTGACCCATTAAATTGGAACCAGCGGATAGATTATTATTATTCCAACTGAGGACTGACATTTTGTTGGCACATGAAGGGTCAGATTTATATCTTTATTGAGGTTAATCGATGTATTTTTGTAATGTGAGTGATTCCTCTTCGTACTAATAAAGATATCTCTGGAGCCTATACAATTTCCCAGGTACTAGCCAAAATATCGTCAAAAAAACAGAGAATCACATCTATTCTGCATTCCATCAAGATGGTAGCAGGCAACAATGAGATAACATCACATGCAAACTATGAATACCTCCTATGTTAAAATTTCCCTAATATTGATAAACTCGGTGGACAATAACGAGATGTATGGACTGGCAGGTGTGCTGGATGCGTACAAGAGCTGCATCCGACAGATCCAGCTGTACGGGCCGACCAACTTCTCTCCCGTCATCAACCACGTGGGCAAGTTTGCCGAGGCCTACCAGGACGGCTCCCAGTACTTCATCCTCCTGATCATCACGGACGGTGTCATCACGGACATGCCGCAGACGAAGCAGGTATGACGCAAGAAAACAATTACATGGGTTGCAATCATTGAATATCTTTTCATTCCTTACATGGAAAACATGTGAGTCAAAGTAATCATAAATGTATTAATATTAATTCTATTCAAATCAGAAGAGTCAAATCTTTAAAACATTTATTTTATACATTTCATTTCATTTCAAATTTTTTCTAGGTAGGTACCTTTAACATTGTCAAGACACCAAGTCTAATTTCAAATTAATTGTAATGCCAGAATTTCATTACCGATTATTCCACTTTTTCAATAAAATCTCAAATCAAAGTATTACCTACCTACTTACAAGCAATAGATGTCAGGACCAATAACACAGTTTTGAGGTTGTTTTAAGTATGTACCTACTATTTTGTTAAAAATTAAAATTTACCAGTTTCTATATTGGAACCTAGCTATTCGTGATTTGTGCAAACTTGCAATCAAGTCTTGAATATGCAATAAAACACAAATTACCTAATTACATGGCTCAAGATTCGCCCATAATGTAAAAATGTGTAGTATTTCAATTTTTTTTAATGTTTTGTCATTTGTAGTTTAATTTTTATTTGCCATAATTAGGTACCTACAATGATAGATACAATGATAGAAATAATGGAATGATTTAATTTTTCTTCCTCATTCAAATTCTTTTAAAAACTTCCAAACAATTGAAACTAGTAGGTAATATCAATGTATCTTACCTTCTTATCTCCAGACCTCTAATGTCAATGTCAACCATGTGTGCAGGCCATCATCCGAGCCGCGCGGCTCCCGATGTCGATCATCATCGTGGGCGTCGGCAACGCGGACTTCACAGCGATGAACGAACTCGACGGCGACACGGTACCTCTCTTCCATCAGGTAGGACCGTGATCCCGTCAGGAATCACGGTGCTTGTTGCACTCATAGCGCAGTCCGTCCGAGGCACTGGAGGGGGATTCTAAATTCCTTGTCACCCTGAGATGACACGACGTTATAAAGTTACCCATTGTTTCACCGTTAAGACGGCTGATTTGTGAGCGTGGCCTTAAAGAGTTTTTTAATCGATTTTTATCAATATCTTTTACCGATGTAATTGTTAATAAAATAAGGCTTTGTACGAGTCTTCAGAACTATTCAATGAAAATAATTTCATAGTTTGGAATGGGTTATTAGTTTTATTTCGTCCTACAAACGTTCAGTAACATATTTTTACTATTTTTCGGGCACTTAACGTCTGTAGGACAAAATAAAACTTGGAAACCATTCCAAGCTATGAAATTATTTTCATTGAACTGTTCTGAAAACTCGTACAAAGCCTTATTTTATTAACAATTACATTGGGAAAAGACATTGATGATATTGATAACAATCGGTTAAAAAAACTCTTCAAGGTCAAACTCACTAATTGTCTGTCTTAAATACTGCTCCATTGGACAGGGAGTCCGCAGAAAGTGAAACGACATTACAAGGAATTTTAGAATAACCCTCCGGGTTAGAGAGGTCGGCAATTAACAGGGTAACAGCTCTTTTAGGTTTTCATTCAGGAAGTTAAGGGAAATTCAATAGCAAAACGGCAAAATGTTATTAATAATGTGAGAAAATGCAAAATTTTACAATCGTCGTGACACAAGTTCACAACATAAAAAATCAAATCAAATACCCATTTTCACATGCCGCTACAAATTGTGACATTGCCGAACTCTAAGTTATCATGTTATGTAGATTGTCTTGATGCACTCGAGTTTTTACTCATATTTTTAATTTCTCAATTATTGTGAATGCAAATCTTGATGTACCCTGACCTGCATACAGAAATTGGTAGTTAAAATATGTGAAGTGAAATGCAAAAAACGTGCCTGTTTCGTTTGTATACAACCTTAGGAAATCAATTTGTTTCAACGGTCGGGGACAGGCAAAGATGAACCCGCTCTAGCATGGGCCGGCCTATACCTAGACATGTTAAACTGGGCTCATCTTTGCCTGTCACCGACCGTATCTCAAATCACTTTTCAGTAGTAATGACTATTGCCTCCTATTTCAAAGTTTTGCCCTAATTTCATTAGTTCATCATTAGTTATTCGTTAGTTTCAATTAATTTTCGTTCATTAAAATTTACTTAAAATACAAAGCATTCTTTCCATATCAAATAAATAACTATGCCGCCTGTACAAGCCTATCGCAATGTAGGAAAACATTATCAGTATAAAAGTAACTTTACATTTAGGTAAAAAGTAAGTGAAACTTCATTATTTTTGAAAACCCTCAAATGAAATCTCCAGCTCTGTTATAATTTCACCCCCTCGACTTCCAAGTCGCACGACGTGTCTCACGTAAACTTGTCTCCGCTTCAGGGCGTCCAAGTGGAGCGCGACATCGTCCAGTTCGTTCCGTTCCGCAACTTCCAGCAGCTGCACAATGTGACGACAGCGAAGGCCTACCTCGCGAAGGAGGTCCTCGCCGAGGTGCCAGACCAGATCGTCAGCTACATGAAGAGCAGGAAGATCACGCCCAAGACGACGGCGGCAAACTACAGGAGCATCGGTGTGGATCCACCGCCGTACACACCGTGAATACAAAATCATCACACAAATATTATTCTAATTTTATAATATATATAATATATATACTAGCATTGCTTATTGCAATCATCCCTGTACCGTACAAACAGAAGGCCTGAGTAAATTTTCTCGAATTTTAGCTGCTCATATTTGGAAGAGTTTAAACAACAATCAATCTCTATCAATTGCAAAATATTCTCTTACAAATGACAGGTATACAAGTTTTTAAGCTCACTTCAAGAATTTGAAAAGGACTTTGGGGCCTTTTGATTCTTTGGGACAGACCTGTTCTGTTAATTTTATTCCAATTAATTACATAGCCATTTATTTGAGTGAAGTCTTCTAAATTGTTTCAAATAACTCATTTGGCCAGGAACCATTACTTAAAAGTTAATTTGTTAACTTCTTAGTACATATTTTTATGATGCAAGCAAAGGAGGTAGATATTTTTAAAAAGGTACAATTAAATTAAAATAACTCAAAGTCAAATGTAGTATAATATGAACTGTTCAGTTTTTACATTTTATTATTATTATTTAAATATTCTTTGGCACAATGTACCTACCTAAGAATGGAATTACATACTGAATGTTATTACTTATTTATTGATAAATATTAAATAATTAAGAAATGGGATGCACATTGGATTAGATATTTTATTTTAAAGTCACCCCACATCGTACTTAGGTATTATTACTCTTACTCATCATATCTCTACCCAAGTACTTGATGTACCTATATATCTTTGCGAAAAACTACTCTCATTTTGAACAATTATTAGTACCTAAGGGTGTTCATTGTGAAATTGCACTGCATAAAAATTTATAATCGGATTAAATCTTTCTGATAAATGAAAGTGAGATCAGGGGCAGCCATCTTGAGATATTTTAATGACTAGTTTAACAATCAATAGATAATAGAAAACTTAATTGATTATGAAAGTTATTTTACAGAGTAGGTATGTGATTAATTGTTTTAATTTAATTGCCATCGTGAACACCCCTTATTATTAGTGTTAGTATAACTCATTATTTGGTAGCTAATAGCTCTTTATATTTAATTTTTCTCTTATCATTCAGCCAATTGTGTATCAAACTTCATTATAAGATAGGTCTACAGATAGATATGATTCTTCTTACAATTGAAATATGTACTGATATTGTGTGTTCTTTGTCTTCGAAAGTCTTCATTGTGTGACAAACTTTATCTTTAAAGTCTTCTTCGACTAAAGCCCTAACATATTACTCTGGGTTGCAACCCCAGGGGACCTATTTTCGAGATCGTACGAGCGCTCGCATAATCGAGCGTGACGTCAAAGTGACGTTCGTCCGAAGGAAATAGCATCCAATAAGCCAAATCAGTGTATTGAATTGTTTTGTCTGACGTCAGGCGGCCGTGAAACCGTATGATATTTGACTCGAACGATTTCGAAAATAGGTCCCCTGACTGGAAACCACGATTAGAAACTTTTGTTGCAACAAGAGACAAAAGTCCATCATAAGCACAACGATTTGGGTTGACGATGTTGGTTCACAGCTGGAGGGTTGTTCTAAGTTTCATTGTTTATGTGAGACGACTTGGCGTCACATATTCACTAGTTGTGTCACTCCGTTGTGCAGTGAGTCCGTATCACTATCAAGTAACAAGACACGAGTAAGAAATTTAGAAAAACCCTACTGACAAGTGCTTAAGAGAAACATTTCCATTTCCCTATACTCATTTTTGGTCTGTTCACGTCACGTGGTACGTCAGCAATGGTACCAAACTGTCAGAATAGAAAAATCTCAATTTTTCAAAAGAACTGACTAATTTTAGTCTCGGCAAATAAGCGGCCAGTCACTGGTTCCAACCGCGGTTTGCAACCCAGTGTGATACGGGCTTAAGTATTATTTACTCTGTTTAGTACGTTGTATCTAGGTACTGCATATTGTGCCAATATTTGAAATATTCATTACTGAATACATAATGACCATTATTGCAAGCACCATCATGACCTGTATTGGAGAGTCACTTAACAGTGTCCATATTACCCATTGCCCAACGGCTTGCCTATTAATGCTAAAGGTGTGGCATTTTTGCAAACAACAGTAGAAGGAACCATGAATTTTAAAGTAAACAATGACTCGTGAGTCATTATTGCAAATTTGCAAAACTATGTGAAATAAATAATAATTCAAAATTATCTAAAAAAATAAAATATGCACCATTATTTTATTTCCACACATTTCAAGAATTATAAAGGAGAGACCTAGGTACTGCTGAAAACGTTCTCGATAGTAAGCCTATTCCACTGAAGAATGACCATGTTTAAAAATAATGCTAAAATTGCAGTCACCAAGGTCCGTTTGTTCAACTTAAGGCCGATGCATAATTGACGAAGACGGACGACGGAGACGGATACGATGTTTGTTTATGTATGACGTGCGCGTCATCCGTCTGCGTCAATTGTGCATCGGCCTTTACTCTAGCTTACACTGACCTACACTAGCTGCCACTCAACCTATACCGAGTGTGGAAAGTTCAACACCAACTCACTTTTTGTGGGTCAAACATTTCAGCATAGCTCTGTTCTTGCGGCAAATGAACAGTCCTATTGTAAATTCATATAAAAAAATAAACCTACTATATCCCTCAATTTGATTTTTATAAACAAAAAATTGAGCCACCAAATGTGCAAATGAACATTGTAATCATGCAGGTTACAACAATTAATTTGGTTACATTGTTAAGATGCATCCTACCAAATAAGGTCTATCGTCCCATTTAAGCACTCAGGACTTGTATTTAAGCGACATATTTTTAGACAGTATGTGCTTCTTTCGAACTATTTATGCTTAGCTTTACAGTTTGACATCTAAACCAGTGCAATGTTTACGGGACATAAATTTTGTCTCTTTCTATTTTTCTATTACCTACTCTGCACTCTATTCTGTAACTTCTGTGTGGCAAAGGGAAATGATTGTAGGTATGGTGTTTTGATGATACTGATTGTTTTGAAATGTTAAATTGAATGTGCCAAATCATTATTAGTAGGGCTACGTATTGGTCAAGTTACAGAAACTATCAAGCGTACCCAAAGAGCAAGAGCCAAGAGGTTTACACTACATAATGAAAATGTAAAATATTTGACTTGCTCTCGGGAGGTATTTGATAGCATTTAGACTTAGAGGCTATAGGTAGCTCCAAACCACTTTGCGTCAGCGATACATTTTTATACTTTATCTGTGGCCATGTTATAAGTGTACATTGTATTTTTATTAGGAATGGAATGATTTTGATTCTTCCAATACCACTAGTTCTTAAGCCCGATTTACACGGCCACATTTATTGAACAACTTCTCTGACACTGACTGTAAATGTGGCCGTGTAAATCGTGCTTCAAACAAGAAATTGTGTCCTGTAAATGGAACATTGTGTGAAAAAAATTTGTCAAAGACTGTGTCACAGAAGTTGTTCAATAAATGTGGCCGTGTAAATCGGGCTTTAGCAAAGAATGGTATCATTTTATTCTTCTAAAAGCAAATGAAAGTACTAAGTAATTGGAACTATTCAAAGATTTGGAATCAAATTCCAATAGGCATCGTGAAAATTTGAATCATCTCATTCCTAATGTTTAGTTAGCATTTATTCAGTGTATAAATAAACTAGAAATGAATGTGTAATGAATGACAAGCAGGTTGGAATGTTCAATTCTTCTCTAGTCATCATTTGGGACCTACGTTGGAAATGGAATGTGTAGGTAATATGTATACATAATAAATGCATCACAGCATATATTTTTATTTCAGCATTTTTGTAAACTACTACATTGTACCTATGTATTCAGTTTTCTTTAATAAAACTCTTCTTGTCAAACGGAGACATAATGTGTTTTCTTAATAAATCCCACTTTATGGCTTTTAGTTGCCAAAAGTCCACTTTACAAGTTTATAAAAATATAGGTACTCATAACTATAAATATGTAATGATAGGTACCTACCTACCTACCTATTTACAGAGAAATTAGTTACAAATGGATTTAAATTAGGTATCTAAATTTAAATTTTATTACTACTAAATTTGAAATCACTCCAAAAATATGAAGTACATTCTGCAAAGTGAAGTACATTCTGAGCAATAAATTAGTTTTTTAAGTGAAGGTAAGAAAACAATAGAGTATAATATGAGATAAAATTTTAATCGAAAACTAAATTTCAAAAAATTTACAGTGTCTACAAAATAATATGTTTAGGTTATTTATTAGGTATATTATTAATATATTATATTATATTATTAACTACATGGTACAATAAAGTACCATGTAGTACTTTGATTATACATCAAAGGTAAATTAAAATCGAAATTAATTTCGAAAAAAAAAAATCAATGATATGTTGGACAAAAATAAAATGAATTTAAATTTTGTTCTCAAACCGTATTGACCAATGGGAAAGCGGTACGGAACGTGTCAACTGACCAATAGAATTGTTGGCGCCAAAACAACGCCATATTTGTTTTGGAAGAAAATTGTTTTTGTTTGGGAAGTGAGCTGTGTTTGTTTTGAAACATGTCCTCATTTGAAGATAAAAATTATCTACATCATTATCAGAATCTGAAGTGTGAAGAAAATGATTTTGATCCATTTGTTACATGTAATATCAGAAGGAAGTGCATAGCACAAGCTTTCCACGCTTCTTTAACATTGTAAGTTCAAAAAGTAAGGTTAGGTCCATTCTGGCAGACTTACGTCTGAAGAATTTGACAAGTTGATAATATCTTATTTTAGTAGGTAGTACTACCTACCTACATACCTGTACGTGCATGAACTCTCGTACTGAATCCATATAAAAGTATTTATAACAAGAATTGCAACTAAATAATACCAGTGTGTAGGTACCTACCTACCTAGAGTACCTAGCTAGGTACCTACTAGGTCCACACCTACACATAGCCTAGCTGTGAATTTTGATTGATTCTGGTGAAGAGAGTCGGTTCTCTCTCCGTGCTCATTAATTAAGAGTTGATGTCAATTTATCATATGACTGATAGAAATCATAAGATTTGCTATCCACTGTTTACATATTGAAATATCTCTTGAAGAAAGGCATACCCTAATTGAAGACGACATTTTAATTTTAGAGGAAGCAATGATACAACTTGTGCCCTTCTAAAAGAAAATCTGCAGTGTTATGCCGAGATTGTAGATAGAAATGATGCAGAAAGTATCAATAACTATGCAAAGTCTACTCTGGCTCTGATATCACATTGCAAGACCGGTAAGTAGGTATTATTCATCGCATAACTCAAAATCACCCGTGGTGGTGCATTTTTTATAAAATGTGTTTATTTTTTTCATGTAACAGAGCATGAACAATGGAAGAGCTCACTGCACTTGTCTGATCCATCCGAATTCCTCAAATCAATTGAATCGTCGAGTAAATGTCCATTCTCGGACAAACCCCAATCATGCAAAAATTCCGAAGTAGAGACTGACGATATTCAAGCGATGTTAGACAATCTTTCAATACCAATTGAATATGACAGCATCCCTGTCTCATTACCTATTAAAACAGCGACACCCATGACTGCTCCTCCCATTGCACCGAGAACTAACAATTTTGAGGGACCTGGCAACGTCACGAGACCA
Organism: Leuctra nigra; assembly: GCA_934045905.1. Lineage (NCBI taxonomy): Eukaryota > Metazoa > Arthropoda > Insecta > Plecoptera > Leuctridae > Leuctra > Leuctra nigra. Next base: position 15,622,403 of record OW203767.1, on the reverse strand, counting down.
ACTGGTTGTAATTTTGTGCGCCCTAATATAAATGCTCCACCTGTCAATTGCAACCGGTTTCCACAGTCCAAACCAGTTCAAAACCAAAATTCATTTAATCAAGGCTCGAGACAGGTTCGATTTCCCACCAATCCCAATGTCACGAACCCCCGAAGTAATTGTTCTGAACCAATAAACAATGAAGCTTCTTCTCGGCCAAATATCTTCAAAACGGCGAGGGAAGAACTGGTTAGTCTTGAACTCTTCATTAAATTAAACTCAACTTTTCCACTTACAATTTTCATTTGATTTACCTACTTGTGATTTGCTTTGTTTTTTGTGCTTTACTGTGTAGGTAATTTAGTTACCTATACCTTTTTGAGTAGGTCTACAATAATTGATGTTTTGTTTATAATTTAGGGCGTTCAGAATCAAAAGAAGTGGGGTTCTGGAGGCGGTAACAATGGCGCATCAAGTGGAATGTACAACTATGGTGATCAACAAAAAAAGTCTCTTGGCACACGAAGAGGGGCTTTTAATAAGTTTGTTCCTCCCATTCGGCCTGAAAATGATGAGTAAGATATTTTTTTGTCCGTATTGAAAGGCTAGGTGGAAGAATTTGACTAATGTGTTCTGTGACTGTCCTTCAGTGATGCGAGTGGCAGGAAGCGAGCGCGATTGGACGACCAGCCAGCCGAGGAAGTGGACGAACGGCTGAAGAACATTGACCCGAAGATGGTGGAGATGATACGTAGCGAGATCATGGACAACGGCGCTGAGGTCGGGTGGGACGACATCGCCGGTCTGGAGTTTGCCAAGTCAACGATTCAAGTGAGTAGGATGATGACTTTCCAAGAGCTGTTGGAGAGGAGTCTTGTGAATCGACTAACATCACTTCATATGTCAGGTCACCAACTCCGTCTATCTTGCGGCTTGAATAGCTTTTAGAGGAAGGATCAGCAATGAAAACCAGCATCAAATTTTGGTATTGTGATTGTGTCATTGATAAACAGGGACTGGAACCCAAATGAATATCGGTAGTAACTGGTTCCAAGTTTTTAAAAATATTGGTTCCGATTCCGGTTCCTGGAAAAATAAAATGACGGTTCCGGTTCCATTTTGGTTTCATTGAGGTTACAATCAGTTCCATCAAATTCAGGCAATAATTAATTTTTTGTTTTGTTTTTGAAATCAACTTTTGGGAACTTACATGCTCAGAAATGTCGAACATTTTGACCCGGTGATCATATTTAAAAAAAACTGTAAATGGTAGTAAATAATTTCAGATTTGAAAGGCAATGAAGTAAAATTTAAATAAATTAAATAATTTAAAGAACCCTTATGGACGCCTCATGGTTCCAGGTTCCACATTAGAAAAATAATATGGGTTCCAGTTCCAATAAAAATAACGTTTATTTTCGGTTCCGGCTCCAGTCTCTGTTGATAAACTATGTTTACTAATGCTCTCAAAAAAGCATAAGACAATTCAGTGATGATTTATGTGATCAATTTATTATTCTGCCAGCAATCCAACCCAACGTTTAGTGCACTGTGTCAACCACTTCTTATTCCCGCTCCAGGAGATCGTGGTGTGGCCGCTTCTTCGCCCAGACATCTTCACGGGTCTCCGTCGACCGCCGAAGGGGATCCTCCTCTTCGGACCCCCCGGCACCGGAAAGACTCTGATCGGAAAGTGTATTGCGGCACAATCTCGCTCCACGTTCTTCAGCATCAGTGCATCGTCGCTGACGTCCAAGTGGATCGGCGACGGAGAGAAGATGGTGCGAGCTTTGTTTGCTGTGGCCAGGTGAGTCTAGAGATTGGTAGCAAATAGCAATTAGAATTCTCATGCTTAATACTAACTGTTTATTTATTTATCAATCCAAGATTCCAACACAAAGTTAGGTCACTCATGGGGTGGCGAACCACCAACTATCTTGGGCATCTACTTCTAAGTCTGGAGCAGACTTGCCAGGTCCGACGCCCCTCCTCTATCTCCGTCTCTTCGTCGTTTTCTTCCTCTTCCTCTATTGCTGTTTTCTTTTCTTCATCCTTTCTTTTTTCAACCAACCCCTTCCATCTATCCACATCCTCCCACCATTTTTCGTCTCTAATCACATTCCAATGTTCTCCTCTTCCGCAGCCCTTTCCACTCCACTCATCCACTTTGTTCTCGGTCGCCCAGCCTTTTTCTTTCCTATAGTTACTGCTCGATCTGCCTCCCTTCTTGGAATTCTTCCTTGTTCCATCCCTTGCAATTGCCCATACCATCTCAACCGTTCCTTCCCCAGTTTAAAACTAAGTGTTTCCACTTCCAAATCTTTCCTTATCTTTGTACTCCTTATCTTGTCCAATGTTGATTGATTTTATTCATAGTGTTGGGACTTTTCATGATATTTTATTTTGTGAAAATTTTCATGAATTTTTCAATGTTTGGAAATCGATTAATTTTCACGAAAGGACAATTATGCGCATTAATTTATATTGCAAAAGTAATGTATTTTAGTGATTTATTTGGAATTGTAAATAATTAAAATGTATGTAGGTACACATTTTATACAGATTGAGATTTTAACTACGCCTAGTTGGTTGGACAAAATTTCAATTATAACACAACAAACAACACCTAAAACGTAAAGTTAAGGTGAAAATTATAAACTAAAAATTGTACAGATTTTTTTAATAATTGAAAAATTTTCATAAATATTTTAACAGGCTTGAAAACTTTTAATGAAACAAAAATGTTCATGTCCCAACAGTAACACTAATTAATTGTACTTGAGAAGATATTGTAATGTTAATGTGTTTTCATTTGTAACGTCACTCCTGCAGATGTCACCAACCAGCGGTCGTGTTCATCGACGAGATCGACTCATTGCTGACTCAGCGAAGTGACACGGAACACGAGAGCTCCAGACGGATCAAGACCGAGTTCCTCGTCCAGCTGGTGAGTCTCGGTCTCGGACCCTTGCTCGGGAGATATTTGCTTAGATTTCAAAACTCAATTCCACACTCTTGACCGGAACTCAGTAAACACCTGATAAACTGGTCCTATTCCGAATTGTTCTTCGTTTTTAATCATGGACTGGGATCGGAACCGAAAATAACCGTTATTTTTATAGGAACCGAAATCGGAACTTAATTAATTTTTTAGGTGGAACCGATTATGTAGGTGGATTGCCATTCAAATCTGAAATTATTTACTACCATTTACAGTTTTCAAATAAATGATCACCGAGTAAAATTCATGTTAGACATTTCTGAGTCCCAAAAACCAATATAAAAATAAGTTTTGAATTATTGTCTGAATTTGATGGAACCGATTGGAACCCTTATGAAACCGAAATGGAACCAGAACCAATATTCTTAAAAACTTGGAACCAGAACCGATATTCATTTAGGTCTCAGTCCCTTTTTTTAATAAATAATTCTAGTGTGAAATTTTGTGTTGGGTTCATTAATTAAGATGCAGATGAATGATATAATATTAATTTATCTTTATCTCAGGACGGTGCAACCACGGGTGACGAGGAACGCATTCTGGTGGTGGGGGCAACCAATCGGCCGCAAGAACTCGATGAAGCGGCTAGGAGGAGGCTGGTGAAGCGGCTTTATATTCCGCTGCCCGAGACCAAGGTGCGCATTCACTTGACATTTGAATATATTATTATCTAAATCATCATCTAAAAGGTTTGTTCTTGACCAGGCTCGGCGGCAGATAGTCGAGCGACTGTTGTCAACGGAGCGTCACTCCATGACCGATGAAGACATTGACGAGGTTGCCGAGTTGACGGCAGGATACTCGGGTTCCGATGTCAAGAATCTCTGTCAAGAGGCCTCGCTTGGACCAATCAGATCGCTGGGATTCACCGTTCAGATAGAGCAAATTCAGCCGGACCAGGTAACAATATCACACTTTTTGTAAGTTTTAGAATCGAAGGATGCCATTTATTTCCAACACCTTTGTTATCTTAACAAAAAGTAACATTGTAATAATTATTTTCCACGTTGGGTGGGCATTTTCTATGGGGCCTGGACATTTGCTTAGCTCTTCCTCTTCTTTTTGCTCCACCAGCTTCTTACAGAAGATCACTGACCTCTCTTCCTCCATTATCTCTCTCTTGTCATCTACTCCATTCTCTTCCGCATCTTTCTTATCTCAACAGTCATCACTATTTGCAACTTTCCCAACATGGTTGACAAATATATTTGTTTCAATAATTTTGTAACTAAACAAATTTGTTGGCCTCGGCGTGAGATCTGGTAAAAATAGTTCCTTAACCCAAAATGCCCATTAATTTCATGTTGTACGAAGTGTGAACTCTGCTTGATTTTCGCATGAAGCGTAACGCAAGGTGTTGACATGTTTGAAGGTGCGTGGAGTAAACGTGGCTGACTTCACAGCAGCGTTAAGTCGCGTGCGAGCTAGCGTGTCTCCCGGCGACCTCGAGAGCTACATCAAGTGGGACAAGACATACGGCTCGGGTGGCGCTCCGTTTGCCTAGACAGTCTGTCAGAATTCCATACACTTTTGTCTTCAAGTGTCTGCCGACTGAAAATTGTGTGAATTATCTTGTATCTTTGTAAAATGTAAATAACTATTTTTTTACTGAAAATATTTGTACTTGAAAAAACCAAATAAATAAAATTTACAAAATAAGTAAATTTATTAATACGAAATTTGTACCTATATATAAATTTGAATTGTTCAACAATATCTTCCAACAAATTCACAATACACACATTCTTTATACTAGACTAGCAAGTTGGCTATGGGACTGGGTTAGTTGATCATTTATTTTCATTTAAAGATTTTAAAACTGAACTGTTGTTATAATGTGTTTCTTAGTAGGCAGCAAAGAACAAATTATTAATTTTAATTTAAAAATATTATCTAGTCCCACCGATGATTTGGTCAAGAAGTAAAATATTTTGTGAACAATGCTAATAGTAACCAGGGGCTTTATATTCATGAAGGGGCGAACGCCCCCCCCCCCCCCCCCCCCCATGATTCCTCCTACACCTTATAAGAGCAGCAGGTTGAATTTCCATTTCCTCATTTACAAAATTAACGTAATCATGGCTTGTTTATGTACCTTTGCTCTAAAAGTGCCTTAAAACTAGGGCTGTGCGAGTTTGATATTTTAAGGTCGAGTCGAGTCAGTGAGATGAATCGAGTTTTTCGAGTCATGTTCAGCAAATGTTCACCTATGTACTATTGTCTATTAGGTCATAAAATTATTATTCGACCATCACAAAATGAATAGAAATATTTACATTAATCATACATCATCTATACATTGTAGGGCTGCTAATTCATGTAATTTCTTATAATAAGATAAGATGTATATAGGTAAATAATTTTGATTCTCATACTACTGGGGTTTGTAGTGCTGCTACTAGAAATTTGTAGCTTGGAATGACAAGTAAAGATCTAAGCTTTAACAGCTACTGTATTTTGGGGGAAAAAATCCATGCAATCTGCAACTAGAAATACTACTAGGTGTTAGGCACTACATAGAATATAAAGGCCAAAGACCCTAGAACTTCCTTAGGCCAAAATTCTGGGTTTTTGCATTCCTAGAAGTATTGTCAGAAGCACTTAGACGAGTTATGTCACTTATCAGCAGGAATATCATATATCCCAAATCTCAACAATTTCATCCAACAATGCGTCATTATTATTTCATTGTGTGACATTTTAACAGAAATTCATGTGTTCTTGTGAGTTGAGGAGTGTATTATTGATGGAAGAAGTAGGTAGGGGTCTGTTAAGGATGTAGGCAGGATAGATAGGTATTGTCTTTAAAAAAAAAAAAAAAAAAAAAAATTTTTTTTTTTTTTTTAAATTCGAAAAAGTCGAGTTTAACCCTTTTTCACTAGATTCACCCCCCAAACTCGACTCGAACACGAAATTTCGAGTACTCGCACACCCCTACTTAAAACTAATTGTTTTTTTCAATATTTCAAAAAATTTCAACTTCGGTTAGGACAACATAATCGAGTATTACGTATAGATTCATTTTATACAAAAAAACACACAAAAATCCAAGTTTCAAAAAACAAAATATACCCTGCGGGGCAAGGAGAGGGCATGCCACCAACCACCCAAAAGTGTCAAAGTTTATTAAATATTGAATTGTTCAACAAAATAAATAGCATAACGTCTCAAAATTGATTTCAAAGATTGATTTTTTTTATTTTCCTTACCTTGTCTCTACCCCTGGCATAAATCCTGTGCACGCCAGTGGCTGGGTGAACCCCCTATTCCCCCCCTCCCCCAATGACAAGCGGCTAAATCCGCCCCTGATAGTTTCTAAGCTAAGTAGAATGTGGGTAGCTCCAGCGCAGTCAAAACTTAGTAAGTAGAATGTGGGTAGCTCCAGCGCAGTCAAAACTTAGTAAGTAGAATGTGGGTAGCTCCAGCGCAGTCAAAACTTAGTAAGTAGAATGTGGGTAGCTCCAGCGCAGTCAAAACTTAGTAAGTAGAATGTGGGTAGCTCCAGCGCAGTCAAAACTTAGTAAGTAGAATGTGGGTAGCTCCAACGCAGTCAAAACTTAGTAAGTAGAATGTGGGTAGCTCCAACGCAGTCAAACCTTAGTAAGTAGAATGTGGGTAGCTCCAACGCAGTCAAAACTTAGTAAGTATAATGTGGGTAGCTCCAACGCAGTCAAAACTAAGTAAGTAGAATGGGGGTAGCTCCAACGCAGTCAAAACTAAGTAAGTAGAATGTGGGTAGCTCCAACGCAGTCAAAACTTAGAAGAATGTGGGTAGCTGCAGGGGCGTGCAGAGGTATTTTTAGCACCGGCGCAGAGTAACATGAGGGTTGTGGTACCCCGGGCTGGAAGGAGGGGGGGGGGGGGGGGGGGGTCTGGGGTGCTTGCTCACCAGATAAATGCCACGCAGCGAAATGTTTGAAAGTCAGCACTCAAAGGAAGGTTTAAAGTGATTTTCGAGCATAATAATTGAAGGAAAAGAGATGGTTGAATCATTAAATTTCGCCAGTAAATTTTCAATAAACAAATAATACCATTGGTTCGATATTTTTTCCTTTTTTCTCTTTATGAATTGTTGAAAATGTTTTTGGTTCAGAAACTTCTCACATAAAAATATAAGCAGCGAAATATAGCCCTCTATGAAAGGTTTAAAATGTTTTTGGTGCATATGAAGAAAAACAGAAAGTTATTGAGTTGAGATTTTGAATAATATTTATTGAAGGGACTGAAGAGTGAATCATTCAATTTTGTCCAAATTATACCTGGAAAAAGCCGCGCAGCGAAGTTTTTAATTTTAAACATGATTAAAATGATTTTCATTATTCTCGTGGTGCGGTCGCTCCACCCAGCCAAGTCGTACGTATACACTCACACTCACTCAACATACCGTTACTGCCTAATAAACTGAGGAGCAGACCAACCACTTTTACTGTAAGCAATAACATGGCATTCTTAAAATGGGAAATCTCACATTGTTGCGAAATATCTTAACTTCGAGCTATGGCCCACCCACGAGATAGCCATAACATACTGTCTAGTGGGGGGTCAAAGGTTGTAAGGAGTCTCAGAGGTTATGTAGATTATCGAAGCTTCTACAAAATAAAACTCTAAGAAATGCTCAATGCCATTATTATTGACCAAGGACGTTCCGAGTTGATTTCCTGTGGATATCCGCCAATTATGAGATGTTTGTGACCAAAATTTTGAGGTCATATTGAAGAAAGGACACGGTTTTAGATAATGAATTGCACGTTGTGTACAATTAATACTTTGCTGGAAAATGTGTTCAATATAAGTAGAATTCAGATTTTAAATTCGCATTTTTTTAAAGTGGGTATAGCGATGTACAAAGAGCACGGGACGCGCACGGGTTATCAAAGTGTTTTTTGAGTTTTGTCGTGACACTATAACAGCATTTTTATAATTATATATTAGGGACCACTTCAAGCATACTAGACTAAATAACGCCACATACCGGAGTAGTACATTATGATCTATGTGTTCATGTTCACCGTTCAACTATAAGATCTAGTTTTGGAATGACCACCAGAGTGCATGCTCGATCGCTGTGCCTTCCAATCGAGGACATACGTGTGCGTATGTAGTCTGGTAGAACGATAATTAAAACATTCAGAGTCAAAGCTACAGCTGAGATTAGCTGCAATGAAGCTGATCATATGTTTTAGTTTCTTGCTGGGTTCGGTGATAGGGGGTAAGTGATCTTAGATTTAAATATTTGTAATAAGATAAAGGAACAATGTAAATATTGATTAGTAAGTTTGTTTGATTTTCTTAACCTTTGAGTCGAGTTGGTCACAATTTAATACTGCTATATCTAAGAGGTAGAAGGCCCGAAATACACATTTCTACTCTTCTTGAGTTGAGCTCAAAATCCAATAATTCTGTCTTCTTCCAATCCTACTCTTGTAATGGTGACATGAGTCATTCTATGTGTACTTTAATAACTTCTATAACCGTATTTTTTGGCATCAGTCAAAATTGCAATTGACAAAGCTTGACTGCATCTTTCCAAATTAGTGTCTAACGCAAAGTCAAGAAATTAAACTTCGAGCTTTCTCTGAGGTACAAATTATATTTATTATAGTTTGCTTCATTCAACTAAAAAACTATGTTAATTATTTTTTATGGTTCAGAAGCTAGGTACCTATATCTGTATTTATAGGAATATCTGTACGTCAGAGGTAGAAGGGTGTAAGTCCATTCCACTGATTCTTGAGGTAACTCTTAAACCAGTATGTATGGGTACATCCAATCCGATTTGTAATAGTGACAGTCATGGTGCAAGAGAATACTTTAAAATAACAGTTGTTGATAGGACAAATGGCAATAGATCTAGTGGAGCGCTCGCTCCACTCAGCCAAGTCGTACTGTACACTCACACTCACTCAACATACCGTAAATGCATAATAAACTGAGGAGCAGACCAACCACTTTTACTGTGAGCATCAAAGTGGCATTTTCGACCTACTGGATCACAAAATTGGGAAATCTCACATTGTTGCGAAATATCTTAATTTCGAGCTATGGCCCACCCCACCACATATACCAAATTTGGGAACAATACCTAATGCCGTTTGCGAGCTGGAGGACCGTGAAAACCGTGAAATTGTACGGCTTTCTTCAGATTATTATTAATCATCTTCCAATAAATTCCGCGGTCTCCGCCACAGCCTAAACGGCTGGGTCGATTGACCCGAAATTTTCACCACATATAGAGCTCATCTGTCTGATGATACCTTGCCCTTATGAATTTTTTGTTCCGCCATTTTGAAACCGGAATTGACGTCATATATCAAAAACGGCTAGACCGATCGGAACGAAATTTGCACCAATCGATTCAGACGGTCCTCTATATGAAATATAAATAGTGAAACTAAAGTTTTATAATTACTGAAACCGGAAATGACGTCATAGTTATGCGAAATCTCCCTAAATTCACTTCCCCTTTATATAAAAACTTATAAGTACCTATTCAGAAGGCTTATAATGATACATAACAAAAAGGAACGATGCTTTCGCAATTCTTTATGGAATATTACTTTAAGCTTATATTTAGAACCAAACACAATTTTTCTTAGTAACCAATTCGTAAATAGCGTATTTTTTTCAAGGAATTAGTCATTCTCATTGTTGCTCCGATATATTGTGTTACAATTGTTGTGTAAATAAACTAAAAGAAGTAGTGATATCCCCATAAAAAACACTCCGTGTAAAAATACCAGCCAATTGTCTCTTTAACTATAAAAAATAGAAGAAATCTAAAAATTCAGCACTGAAAAGTAGTGATATCAAAAAATGGGCCAAGTCAAAACTTAATTTTAAAAAGCAAAATATACTTGGCGCATCGTTTTTTAGGGTATTATAGGGAAGGTAGATTTTATGTATATTACACATCTGGCCTATACTTCTAAACTATATATATGCACGATGCGCCAAGTATATTTTGCTTTTTAAAATTAAGTTTTGACTTGGCCCATTTTTTGATAACACTACTTTTCAGTGCTGAATTTTTAGATTTCTTCTATTTTTTATAGTTGAAGAGACTTGGCTGGTATTTTTACACGGAGTGTTTTTTTATGGGGATATTGATTTCATCATTCCAAAAGCGTGCAAACTTAAAATCGAAAAGATGTGTTACCCAGTCTACCTCTGAGGAACACTCGACAAATCATAAAACGGTATTTGAAAGAAATGGATTGCCTTAAAAAAATGTGATGGCATCATCCGATGAAGTCTATGCTAACTCGTCATCTACCTCTAGTAGATGAGCTCTGATTTCATTGACAATATCAAGGATTGATTGTCAAGGAACCTGACCAGCAGCCCATCTGTGTCGTTCAAATACCGTTTTATGATTTGTTGGGTGTACCTTTTCTCCACTCCAGCATATCGATGGGAACACAGAAGTAATGGAGCGCTCTGTAGTGACGCTGTACGAGCTGGTACTGGCAAAGGTGGTGAAAGTCTGTACATCGGCCGAGCACACGAGAACGGCCATTTGATACCAGGCAAAGTCACTTTCGAAGCAGCTTATTTGGCTAATCATGGTAAAGAGCACAAGAGGACAAGTTACGAGGTGGGTATTCCAACCATTTTACTTGTCAGATTTTAAAATACTTAGGTAAATGAGCATAGGAACTACTTTTGTCATGGGGGGGGGGGATTGCAACACTCGGATAGGGGGTATGGGGGAGGGCGAAGCCTCCCAGTTCTAGCCCCGCAGGGCGTTTTTTAGAATTCAAACCATTCAAAAGTGATTCTGGGGCTCTAAAATATGCCCAAACTAAAGCAAGAAACCCTTCAATTTTTGCCCCGCAGGGCAGTTTTTTTAGAATTTAAACAATTTTTAAGTGATTTTTGGACACTAAACTTAATTTTGTATGGTGAATGGGGGGGTCAGCCTGCTCGAGTGGGGGGGGGGGGGGGGGGATAATCCTCTCCCCCCCCCCCCCCCCCTTCCTACGCGCATGAGGGGTACTATGGATGAAAATGGGTGAAAACCCATCGTCTAGATGATACTTTTGCAGAGAATTGGCTACATCTTTGTTTTGCCATTACACGATATTAATAAAATGCGTCTAAATCTTTCAATTACCTACCTACTTGTTGTACAATTCGAGACAGAGAGTTTTAATTTTGTATTTGTTATAATTTACTAAATTAATGAAGTAATTTAGATATGCAAGCAACTTTGATATGAAATCAAAATGTGTTTTGTTTTGTCTTGTGACATTTGTGGCCTAAAATGGATCTTAAAAATGGAATTCTCACACTTACGCATGTATACCAAACTTCTCAACAATTGGTTAAGAGTTAACTAGGTACATTCAATGCCATCAAAACATGACATTGGATGGGTTTCTTCTTCTGATCATAGAGATATATTACAGAGAGGGGTAACTACTGGTTAATGCTTGACTAATTTTGAAAGATCCTTTTTCTCCATATTGGAGATATTTAATAATTCACTGCCACTGAAATGGAAAATTAATTCGGAAGGCAGTTAAAAAATTACTTTGAGCTGTCAAATTTTAAACTTACTAGAAACACGTTTTTAACTTGAATCAGAAGACTATTACAATATTATATCTTGTTTTTACTGTACATTTATTTGTTCTGTGTTGTTTGTTACTGTGAAGTATGCACTGAAGGTTAGTACAAAGTAACATTCAAGTCTCTTGCCAACAACATTACAATCGAGGGGGGTGCCATTTTTAAAGTAATTTTTGAAATAATCTCCAAGATGGTGGCTGAGCATGCTCAGATCTACCCTGACAATGTACATCGCATCATACCAAGGCTGGCTATCTACTTGCCCCTCTCTGTAAGTATATGAATCTCTATGTTCTGATGATGACGATTCATCTGTCAAATAAAGTTGCTATCACCGCCACACCGTAAATAAATGAACCGATTACACAGAAATTTTCACCAAATGTGCACTTTTGGCGTCTAAGATACTGATTACCTTACTGATTTGTTTTGCCTCCATTTTTTTTAACCGGAAGTGACATCATTCATATTTCGAAAGCAGCTGAACAAATTGGAACGAAACCTTCTCCTTGAATTTAGCCTGTGTTTTGCATGACTGATATTCGACATAGCACACAAATTAGTTTTCTCTTACAGCTGTTGTGCGGCAATGGTCCATTTACCTGGCATATTTACAATAACGGGAACTTCCATAGCAAAACTGTCGTAGGTGGTCGTACTTCGAACGGAGAAAATCTTTATGTCTGCCGAGCTTATCATGATGGAATGGTGATTCCGGGCAAAGTAAGTTGTGTGAGGCATTGTAGAATGTAGATTGATTCTAAATATTTGGAATAGCGCCTTTCTGAGCCAACAGGAAGCGGATCCACAAAGAGAGATTCTACAGAATCCCAGACAAAATCTCAATCAAAATCTCTGAGATTCTGTAGAATCTCTTTGTGGATCCGCTCCCATGTGTTGTTTACTTCGCTTGTAGGGTGTGACAACTGTTTGTATAACATGACCAAGAGCAAACTTTTCTACTTATATAATCACAAGAGTTGTTCAATTGAAACATTGCTTTAAAAACTAAAACGCAAATAAGTGATTGAGCGCGCGAAGGGAGCGACTCCTATTGACTCTTTTGGCACGGACCTATGTTTTTGTGTGTGTTTTTTCTGTTACCTACAGGTCACAGTTTTTCTTCGATCGAGCTTAAATTTTGAACACATGTTCGGACCTTCTCTAGGCTTTGCTGACCCTATTTTTTAATCCGTTTATGGTTAAAATTTAAATAAATATATCGTGATAGGTTGAATAATGAAAATGGTCTTCTTTTAATCTGATCAAACTCATATTTTGCATGGGCCAACATTGTCTCTTATTTTACAAATTTTCAGCCCAATCAGTCAAGAAAGTACCTATGCATTTATTGACAGTTTTCATATCTGTCAGAAATGTAGTATGGACATGAATGTTTTCCACTGATTTGCAACTGAATCTGATTTGCTTTACGTACCTGAGTGCTTAGATGCTATTTTCAAGTTTCCATAAAAAGCATTTACTTTTATGTTTATTGACTGGATCATATTTTAATTCAGGATGTATATGTTTTCTGTGCGTTTGGTACGGAATTCCGGTTCGAGAACTTGCACGTACCCGTGCTCGCTCATCAACGCGTTATACACTGAGCGTTTTCCTAGTATTTTATGATTTCTATACAACTACCAAAAAGAGTCAACCATATTAATGCAAAATGATATAAGTCAAATTCAATTTTTGATACATTTAATGTTTTGTTGCTTAAACCATGGACATACTTGCAATAAATGTATTTCAAATCAATACAAACATTTCGTCAATATTTTGCTGAAAATATCACACTTCCTCCATTGGCATTTTTACATAGTAGGTAAGTGTGACATGCACAGACATATACATGGTTTTAGGTTTTAAACCTATCTATCATTTTAAGATTTTTAAAGTTTTTGGTTGTGATTTTGTGACTTTAAATAACTTAATTTTTGGAATCTAACCGGATATCAATCTATTTCAGCTTCATCCCCGTAATCATAGGTGCTACGTTCCGCATAAACGCTCTGAACATGCCCATGAATATTATCAAATTTTGGTTGATGAGTCGTGATTCACAGAACAACTTTTATAATAAAAAATTACAGAAATATGAATACATTGTTTTGCTTGTTTTGCACACATTTCTCATTCCATGTTCCATTGTCAACAAGTATGACGTATTTCCTCTCAACATTTGTATATGTCCTGTTTGCGCTGACCATAGGAGAAAAGAAAATGAACAAATCCACTTCAATATTTGAAGTAAACACAGTCAACAGTTTATTTCAAAAACTATTTTAAAAAAATGCTTCGTCCATCGTGCATTAAACGAAAAATGGGTAGAAAGCTTTTCAAGCAGGCATGTATAATTATAAACCCAGTCTTATCTATATTTTATATAGGCAACGTCTGTTCTACGTCTGTGTACGACTGGTAGTCGCGATTGGGGGTAAGTTTTATCAGGACATACCTAGGTGATTATGCATTATATTTATATATGCAGAATATTACAAAATAATATGTATATAATAACCATTCATTCATACGTTTTTATTACCTAATTTTAAGATCCAGATGAACTACAAAATCTACCCTATTTCGCCGCAACCAATTATATCTCTGTAAATGCTGGTTTTAATTTAATCTGTTGGTTTTACATTCTTGTCATCTATTTGTTTGGTAATAATGCGGATGTTTTGTTTATCAACATACACAAGTTCTGCATTTTACCAGCAGATGCACACTCGACGCTGGTCTCGCATACAGATCGTACTTTTAAGCCTGATTTAGACCGTGCAATTTCTTGAACAACTTCTGTGTCACATTCGCACTTTTCCTACAATTTTGTATTTACACGATGCAACTTCTTGTCACAGAACCTTGAGCTCAACTTTTATATCATTTAGAACTTGTAGATAGATATTATGGTTTATGGTGCTCAACAGCGAGGTTATCAGCGCCGAAATGTGACACAGAAGTGTGGCACAGAAGTTGTACAAGAAATTGCACCGTGTAAATTGGGCTTGAGGATCCTAATCAGAGCTGAGATTCGTTAAAATGAAGTCGATCATATTCCTCCTTCTAACATTGCTGGGTTCGGCAATTTCGTCAGTAAAATAAACGATATAATATTAACAGTAAATATGATTTATTTCGAATAAATGTTTTTTTTTTAATCTAGAGGGTTGTCACGACCCCAATTTCATCCCAGAACTATCGTAAGTAAATGACATTTAAAAACATAATTTAGTTGGATCAACCAATTATTTTACTTAAAAAATGTTAAAACTGGAATTTTATACAAATATTTTTTTCTCCCATTTACGAAGTCTTTGCCAGAAAAATATTCGCGTCCCGCGTTCAATTCCCGTGACAGTCCTATGCAGGGACCCGAACAGAAACCGGAACCCAGAATCGGTATGAACCTTTAAATTTTTTGAACCAGAACCGGAACCGGATCGTACTATTTTCCCCAAGAACCGGAACCCAAACCTTTATAATCTATTTGGTTCTTAAAGGTTCTTTAAAGAATACATTCTTACATTAAAAAAATGTAGGTACAATTTGATTTTTTAAGCTTGGGTTGTAAAAAGTTATTTTTTTTATAACATTTCTCAATAGTATTTTTGAATCTAACAAGTGCGAAGAAGAGAACTGCATTGCCGACAACGACAATATGAATTATGAATTTGATATCACCGGTAAAATGAATGTTTACGTCGTCTTTGAGAACATTGTCGCCACTAAACTGTCTGCTCTGAGATTTAGTTTGTGACCATCCTGTGAATTCCCTACGCATTATGGCAGACACCACCAGTGCTTTCATTATAGCCTATAGGACAAAATTAAAATCAATCATTCCATTAAATTTGACCTAATTCTGAAATTTTATAATCTAGTTTAATTTAAAATTTCAGAACCGGAACCTTTATGCAGGAACCAGAACCGGAAACCGAACCTTTATGAATATTTGTTTTAGAACCGGAACTCGAACCTTTATAAAATAAAATTGTGGAACCGAAACCGGAATGGAACCGGAGTCAAACTCAAAACTAAGCTAAGTAGAATGTAGGTAGCTCCACCGCAGTCTCAACAAATGAAGTAGAATGTAGGCTACCCCGGCACAACACTGTAAAAATATTGTGTTGGTAGAAGTGGCGTAGCTTCAGATTCCCCCCCCCCCCCCTCCCCCGCCACCGCAGGATATTTTTCAGGGCCCCCCTACTTTCAGTTTCCTACCTCAAAAGATGCATAATAATGGGTCAAGAAGAGATCCCTACAAGAAGATAAAGGACGAGAAGAAAGAAGTGCGTGGACGGTGGTTTGTGCATTTTGAAAGTTAATAACGTACCGCATTTTTTAAACCGTACAGGAAACTTTGATGACATCCACATTTTTTAAATTCTATTCCATATTTTTTTTTTCCTGTTAGAACTAAAAGTGAATCTCTTGGAATTTTTGAAAAGACATTCGTCAACATATAAAAATAATCCTGAGATTATTTTGGTTGAGCAACCATTCTGTATTTGAAAACATTTTGCTCAAAATTCAGCTTGAGGCAAGGGTGAGGGTATTCAGTTCTACTTTTTGGGAAATATATTATTTTGGGAGGTAAAAGATAAGCTTTATAGCCCAACCAAGTACAAATTTCCCCCCCCCCCGACCATTGAGCCTGTGGTAGAGACTGTCGTAGGTAGATAGATTAGATCATAAATATCGCTGATTACTCATCACTCAGATAGATAGATCATAATACAAGGAGAAACATTTACATCTAAAAATGAAGATGTACTTTTTGAACTCACTTTTCAAATGTGTTAAGAATTTAAATACTAGGTGGCAGCACAGTTCAGACCAACGCTAATAAACCCAAATATGGATTGTGGCGCGCAGTGGATGGAGAGGTTGTCTTGGCCTTGAGACTTGATTTTGATTCCAAACGTCAAATTGGCTATGTAAACTCTTTTTGTTATTTATTTCACACATTAATTAAACGGTATTTCACACTTCGAAATGGCAGGAGTGTCAGAAGGGTTTCTGTCTCAAGTAATGCGTTCTTATGGTAAGTTCAAGTACTGTTCTCGATCTGAGGATGGTCTTTCATAACCTATGAACTGAGTGTCAAGTGCCAACAGGTAAGGAAGGTGGGAAGTAGATAGCTGGTTATTACAATTCAATTCAATTCAATTCAATTCAATTCAATTTATTGGTCTTCTTACAATTTGTATAAGTATACAGTGGTAAGGTATAGCTCCTAGCATAATAGTAACATAATAGATAGAATATTGTAGGTATGTAGTACAGGTATGTACCTAGGTACAGCCAAAGAGTGGAAAGCGTAAATTATGCTGCCATGAGCGAACCTAGATTCAGTTGGTATTTTCCTTAAGGATAGTTTTAAACTAGGAAAACGCTCAGTGTAACGCGTTGGTGAGCGAGCACGGGGACGTGCAAATTCTCGAACCGGAAATGTGTACACAAGCACAGAAAACATACATCCATATTGAATAGACCACATTTTAAATTATCTAGTTAGCTCTGCTTTTCAAAAAATTTCATATGCAGTACCGTGATCCTAATATCTATTCATGTTATGATCCATTGTTGAAAAACACTAATAGATATGAGGATCACGGTACTGCATATGAAATTTTTTGAAAAGCAGAGCCAACTAGATAATTTAAAATGTGGTCTATTGAAATATGATCACTCAATCAACACAACATATAATGCTTTTCATTGAAACTTGAAAATAACATCTAAGCATCCTGGTAAATATAGCAAATCAGATGCAATTCAACTGGCACTGGAAAACATTCATTTTGATACTTCATACGTTCTTAACTGATTGGGATGAAATTTTGTAAAATAAGAGACAATGTTGGTCTTAATAATCATGCAAAATATGAGTTTGATCTGAATTATCGAAGACCGTTTTCATTTTTCAGCCTATCAGGAGATAATAATAATAATAATCTATCCGCTGGTTCCAATTTAATGGGTCAGGGGGTGGGTGTTCCCACCAACACTAGGGCCGCAGGACTACTGGAGACCGGCTGGCCACGCCTGGCATCTCCTCCTCGTCTTCTTCTTCTTCCTCCGCTTCCAATTGTTCCACAAATTGCCTCCACCTTGTTCTGTCCTCCCACTGTCTCTCAGCCTCCAACTCACTCCAACTTCCCCCTCTCTCCAAAACATCGTCCTTAATAACTCCAATCCACCTCTCTCTTGGTCTTCCTACTCTACGTGGTCCCGAAGTAGCCGACTCAAACACCCGCCGTGGCACTCGCCCTGTTCCCATCCTTTTCATGTGGCCAAACCACCGAAGCCTCTCTCTGCCCAATTTAAACCCCAATCTCTCTATCACTTCTTATCTTCTTACTTCGGATCTTGTCCATTCTTGTGACTCCCTTTCCCTTCACACTCCTCAAGAACTTCATCTCCGCTGCCTGAAGCTGATCCATTTCCTGTCCTCCCGCTGACCACGTCACTGCCCCGTATGTTAGAATTGGCAGGAAATACATTTTATACATTATCATTTTACACACTTTTGGAAACTTCTCGTGCCAAAGCAACTTCCTCACTGCCTGATAGAAACACTCCGCTTTCCTTCTTCTTTCCTGTACTTCTCTATCTACTTTTGCCTTGTTGGTGAGCAGGCTCCCCAGGTACTTAAATTCCTCTACTTCCTTCAACCATTCATCTCTCATCTTGATTCTGGCATGTCCTTGTCTTCTCTTCTTCCGTTCCATTGTCATTACTTCACTCTTCTCTTCGCTTATTCTCAAACCTATCTTCTCTGTCTCTTCACTCCACTTATCAATCTTTAACTGCACTTCCTCCCTAGTTTCTCCCCACACCACCACATCATCCGCATAAATTAGTGTTCGTGTATCATCCCCCTCATTTGGCTCCACTTTCTTCAGTAACTCATCCATTACAATGATGAACAGTGTTGGTGACAACACACTCCCTTGCCGAAGACCTTCACTAATACTAAACCATTCCGATCTCCCCACTCCCGACTGCACACAACTCACACTGTTCCGGTACATACTTTTGATTCGCTCAACCAACTCCTTGCCTATTCCTCTCTTTACCAGACACTCCCACACTCTTTCCCTTGGCAACCTATCATATGCCTTCTCCAAGTCCAAGAAGGCCATATGCATAGTTTGACCCTTTTCCCACTGCTGCTCCATCACCTGACGCACAGTGAAAATTGCGTCAATTGTAGACCGCCCTCTCCTAAATCCATACTGCTCCTCTCTCAATCCCTCTTCCACGCAATTCTTCAATCTACACTCCACTATTTTTTCAAACACCTTTGCACACTGGCATAGTAATGTCACTCCCCTATAATTGCTGCATTTCTTGCGATCCCCCTTCTTGAAAAGAGGGACAATCACCCCTTTCTCCCAGTCACTCGGAATCTTCTTCTGCTTCCACGCTGCTTTAATCACACGGTAGAGCCATCTTTTACCCGCATCCCCCGCTGCTTTCACCATCTCTATCGTCACCTCATCAATGCCTGGTGCTCGGCCATTCTTCATCTCTTTGAGGGCTCTTGTTATTTCCACCTCAGTAAGATCATCATCCACTCCACTTTCTTCCACTTCCTCTCCAAACTGCTGCTCTCCTTCCTCCACTGGTACCCCCCGTTCCTTTCCTACATTTAGGAGATTCTCGAAGTACTCTCCCCACAGACTATTTATTTCTTCAACGTTACATACTAGGTCCCCTTTGTTATCCTTCATACTCTTTAATTCCTCTCTTGTTCCCCTTTTGCCTTTGATCAATCCATAAAACATCTTCTTGTTTCCTTCAAAATCTTTCACTAATTTTCCTGCTAAATCTTCCATCGACTTTTCCTTTTCCTCTACAACAATACTTCCGACATTTCTTCTACATATTCTGTACCGTTGTTCATTCTCCACAGTTCTCTGTAGCTCATAATTCTGCCACGCTTGTCTTTTCTCTCTCACTGCTTCTTTGACTCGACTGTTCCACCATCTTGTTTCCTTCTCCTTCCTTTTACCCCCTGATCTTCCACACAATGTTTCAGCCTCCTTGACCAGAGCATTCCTGAAGTCCTCCCACTCCTCTTCTACATCTCGCAACTCCCCCACTGGCTCCTTGCTCCTTATCACTTGACAGAATTCATTCTTCACCGCCGGGTCCTGCAATTTCCACACTTTGATTCTTTTGTGTGAGACAGTTGCTACTGGCCTCTGTACTTGCACCCTCACCGTACATTCCAGCAGGCGATGATCGCTGTCGAGTGATACTGACGGACAAACCCTAACATCCACTACTCCCTCCTTCAAACTTCCTCCTACACAGACGTAGTCTATGATGGACTCAGACCTGTCTTCCCCGTAGCCGTATCGCGTTATCTTATGGCTTCTTCTCTTCTTAAACCAGGTGTTGCCTATCTTCAGACCATTCCTTTTACACATCTCCAGCAGTTTCTCTCCATCTCTGTTCCTCTCGTCCAGCCCAAACTTTCCCAACACCTCTTCATAACCTCTTCTGTCACTCCCTACTTTTGCATTGAAGTCGCCTATCACAATCACACTGCAACTTGCCAACTCCAACACCGCTTCCAACTCCCCAATGAAACAGTCCTTCTCTTCTACCGGTCTGCCTGTCTGTGGTGCATACACTTGGACAACCTCCACTGTGTTGTTATCAATCAATACTTAATAAACTACATAAGTTATTTAATTGAAACAGATAATTATAAGAATATAATGTGGTAGTCTTCTTTATTCTAAAACAGCCAGCAACTAACAATGTCACCACTCTAGTCACACTAGAGACTATGTTCACTTCCTGTTGGCACTGCCTTCTAGATCATCAGTTCTAGCCAACATCACATCCCCCTTTTTGGGTACTAACAAACATGAATACAACTTATGAAATTTCAAACTAATAGTACAAATGTTAGAATTAGACAATGCTAATAATCATTGAATCTTTGTGGTCTTTGAATGACTCTGCCCCGCCTAGAACGATATGCTCCGGGTGGTGTTGCTGGTTCATCCTGTGGTTCATCCTGTGGCTCGTCCGCTGCTGCCGGACCGGGCACATCTGGTTTCGGTGATGGCATGAGGTGGACTCGATTTCTTCTGAGTGTCCCCTCTGATGTCTCTACATGATATGACCGCGGAGTGGTACCGGCTGCTATCACCTGGCCATATTTCTTCTGATCTGTAACATATACATGTGAACCTAATTCTAACGGTGGTAACTCTCTGGCACGATGTCTTCGGTCGTAATCGTGCTTCTGCTTCGCTTTCCTAGCCTCTTCCCTCCTTCTCCACGCTTGGGTGTTGATTTGATTAGGTAGTAGGTTGTCCGAAGCAGTTACTAGCGTTGTTCTTGGCTGTCGGCTCATTAGCATCTGCGCCGGACTACGCCCTGATGCTAGTGGTGTTGATCGGTATGCTAGCATTCCGAGATATACATCTTCTGACTTCTGCAGGATACCTTTCATGGTTTTCACTGTCCGTTCCGCAAGTCCGTTCGCCTTTGGATATCTTGGGCTGCTGGTCACATGCTTGAATCCGTAGGTTGTTGCGAATCTTCGAAACTCGTCTGAGCTGAACTGCGGTCCGTTGTCTGAAACAACTTCTTCCGGAATTCCATACCTCGCAAATACCGACTTGATGCGATTGATGACATACTTGCTGGTGGTTTTATCCAACAATAATACTTCAGGGAACTTTGAGTAATAATCTACAATTATCAAATACTTGTGTTCCTTGAGTTGAAACAAATCCATGGCTACTCTCTGCCATGCTCGCTCTGGCAAAGGTGTTGTCAATAACGGTTCTTGTGGATTTTCCCGGTGTTCCAAACAATGTTGACATTTGTTAACTACATCTATAATATGCTGGCTCATTCCTGGCCACCACACTGACTGTCTGGCTCTCTCTCTACATTTATTAATCCCTAAGTGACCTTCATGGATTCTATGTAGAATTTCCTTCTGCATACTTCCTGGTATGTACAGTCGTTGGTCTTTCATCAGAAGTCCCTGCTGGACAGTCAGGTTACCTCTTTCTTGAAAGAATGGAGCGGCATTGGCTGCTAGGTCTCGCTTCGATGGCCACCCGTCAGCAATGTATCTTTTGACTTGTTGAGATGTACGATCCTCTTGCTGGGCTTTCCTTATCTCGTCGAGACGTGCATCCGTTGCTGGAAGCTCTCCTATGACCTGGTCAACACATTCGTTTATCTCTGCTTCAAACTCACAACATTGAGCAGAAGCAATTTCTACCGGCTCTCTGGACAGAGTGTCTGCCGTATGTAGATCTTTACCTGGAACATGCGAGATAGTAAATGCAAATCTCATCAATTTCATTCTCATTCTCAGAATTCTTGGTGACAGATCGCTCAGAGACTTCTTTAGCATTATGGGAACAAGAGGTAAATGATCAGTATGTACATGGAACTGTTTACCTATGAGGAAATTCTTGAACCTGTCACATGCCCATACAATTCCCAAAGCTTCCTTCTCGATCTGGGCATACCTGGTTTCAGTGTCGGTGAGTGATCTGGATGCGTACGCTACTGGCCGCCAAACATTGGACTCGTCCAGCTGTTCCAGAACACATCCCAAACCAAACGATGATGCGTCTGTCGTTAAACGGATCTCCCTATTGACGTCGTAGAACATTAACGTCGGGGTCGTCGTCAACTTCTCCTTGATTTTTGTAAAAGCTTCTTCTTGAGGCGCTCCCCACTGAAAGTTGTCTCCTGACAAGAGTTCGCGAATTGGTTTTGTCATTACTGCCAGATTAGGAACGAACTTCATTAGTTGGTTAGTCATCCCCAGAAGTCTTCTTACGCCTGAAACATCTTTCGGACTTTTCATGAGATTTATTGCTGATGTCTTGCTGGGATCAACTTTCACTCCAGACTCTCCTAGAATGTAACCCAGAAACTTGACTGTGCTGACACCAAATTCACATTTTGCTTCATTCAGTGTGACACCTGCATTACTGATTGCTGTAAGCACTGCTGACAGTCGTTGATCGTGTTCTTTCCTTGTTTCCCCAAAGATAAGAACATCGTCCATGTGACATACTACTCCGGGTAGTCCTTCGAGTAGTTCCGACATTTTCCTTTGATACACTTCTGGTGCCGAAGTTATCCCGAATGGAACCCTGTTGAACCAATACCTACCATAGGGAGTAATAAAGGTTGTGAGCTTACGTGACTCTTCGGAAAGCTTGATCTGCCAGAATCCCGAATTCGCGTCTAATTTGCTGAACACAGTTGCTCTACCTAGGTGTCCCAAGGTTTCTTCCATAGCAGGCATAATATGACGCTCCCGCTGGACACTTCTATTCAGGTGTGTAAGATCTACACATATTCTTACGTTTCCATTTTTCTTCGGCACTACCACCATTCCTGCGCACCAATCTGTTGGCTCGTCGACCTTGGAGATAACACCTGCTTTCTCCATCTTCTCAAGTTCCTCTTTTACCTTTGGCAAGAGTGGTATTGCTACTCGACGTGGAACGGCGATGGCGAATGGTTCTGCTCCAGC
This sequence comes from Leuctra nigra, assembly GCA_934045905.1. NCBI lineage: Eukaryota > Metazoa > Arthropoda > Insecta > Plecoptera > Leuctridae > Leuctra > Leuctra nigra. Next base: position 15,599,298 of record OW203767.1, on the reverse strand, counting down.
TTGGAGCCGTATCTTGTACTCGCCTTTCAATTCACCCAATCCCGTGAACAGAGATGGGTATTCTTTCTTGACGTCTCCTTGGCTCAGTGGATCAATCTGCTTTACCGCGTGGATCTGCTGAACTAGGTTTAAACTTCTGATTGCTGGTCGGCCCAGTAGTGCACTGCTTAGGTTGCTGACCACAAAGATGTCTTGAACAGACTTGTTTTGTTTTACTTGAAATGTTGCTTTAAACTGACCTTTGACATCTAAGGTTGCTCGTCCTGGTCCCAGAAGTGTCTTCGTCGTTGGACTAAGCTTATGCTTGGAAAACCTGGATTTGTATTCCTCTTCCGAGAGTACAGTTACATCGGCACCTGTGTCAATTTTGAATTGTGTTCGCTTACCATTTACTAGTAGTGTCACGAACCATGGGTCGTCGGTGGTGTCCCCGTCTATCGTACCTAGATATACTTCGGGTTGCTGGCCTCCGGTTCGCACTTCGTGTACCGTTGACTGCTTCTTCTTACTGCGGCAGTGTTTCTCGAAGTGGCCCATGATGTTACAGCTTCTGCACTTCACCTCCCTCGCTGGACAATCTCGTATCGGGTGAGATGGTGTGCGTCCACATCTGGTACAGCGGTCTGCAGATTTATTCTGACCACTGTAGCTGCTCGACGGCTTGAAATGTTCCTGTTGCTGGTGAGAACGGGCACCTGAATGCTGAAACTTAGGTTTATTTGATTTAACCATATCAACATTCGCATCATTGCTTTCTAACCCCCTCAGGATCTTCTGCTGACCTCGAATGTCTTCATGTACTCGGACCTTATCGATGGCCTTCTTCAAAGTTAGCTCTGCATCCATTTGCAAAGTTTCGGATAACTTGGTGTCTCTAAGACCTACCACTAACCTATCTCTGATAAGTTCTTCCTGTAGTGCTCCATACGCACAATGTTTTACTAATGTATACAATGATGTTATAAACTCAGCCGCTGATTCCCCCTCTTCTTGCTTCCTCTGATGGAATTTGGCTCTTTCAAATATCACATTTCTCCTTTTGACAAAGTGAGAATTAAACTTTTCTACAACCAATTCATAATCATCTTCTTCTAGGGCAGTGAGCTCCATAGAAAGTAAGATATCCTCCGCTTCATCTCCCATACAGTAAATGAGATGATGGACCTGTCTTGACTTACTTGCTTTGTCCAGACAACTTGAAATACGGAAACGCTCGTATCTCCGAATCCACCTGGTCCATGTTTGTGGATCGGTGAAGTCGAATTTTGGAGGTGGTTGTAATTGAGTAGTAGAATCGGCTTGAGGTAATGGCTGTTGTTGAACATGAACATTGGCCTCATCTCCGAGCACCATTTTTCTTGCTTTTCTTACACCGAAAATAACGTAATACTGCGTAAATTTACTGGTTTTCTTACTCACGCGCCGCCACCATGTGTTGTTATCAATCAATACTTAATAAACTACATAAGTTATTTAATTGAAACAGATAATTATAAGAATATAATGTGGTAGTCTTCTTTATTCTAAAACAGCCAGCAACTAACAATGTCACCACTCTAGTCACACTAGAGACTATGTTCACTTCCTGTTGGCACTGCCTTCTAGATCATCAGTTCTAGCCAACATCACACCACCATCACTCTGTCCCTTACCTTGAGAATCAATGACATCATCCTATCACTATGGCACTTTACGTCCACCACAAAGTCACAAACCTGCGGATTAACAACTATAGCCACTCCGTTCTTCCCCTCCGTACCACCAGACCACCACAGCTTAAAACCTTCTCTCAACTTCCTCTCGCCACTTCCTTTCCACTTTGCTTCACTTAGACCTAGAATCATAAGTTTTCTTTCCACCATCATATCTATTATTTCTTCCACTTTACCGTTCAAAGAAACAATATTCATGGTACCAAACACAAATTCCATTCCATTTCTAAGTCTCAATCTTCTCTTCATTCCTCTAGCGTCCCCCCTCACATCTTACTTTTCGCTCTCTTCACTCTTCTCTTTATACCACCGGCCTCATCTTCACCTTCATCGCCTTCCCCTACCTTCGGATCCTCCAGACCCACCTGGATTGAAAATCCTTGTTCATGTCTTCATTCTTCTTCTTCCCATCCCTCCACTCACTACGTTCTTTTGCTTCCACCCTCACTCTCAGCTCTCTTCCAGTCTTTGCCTCCCACTCCCATCTGTTGCTCTTATATCCTGGGATATAGGGGACATCCAGGTATTCTGCACGATTAGCTTCGGCTGTCCTCTTCAGCTCCTCGTTCATGAACGTTCCTTCGTTTGTCTGCAGGCCACATACTACCACTCGCACACCAGGGTTCTTTACAGCTCTCTTTGTTGTCACTACTAGCTCTTGGATGTCCCTTATTATTATATCCTTGTCGATTCCTTCCTTCACCTCGCGATTTCCAACTTTGAGGATGATCGACTTTGCTTCGCTCAATCTTTCCGCATAGTACCCTATGTCCAATCTATTTTCCAATTCTTTTATTTTAATTCCTGGTTCAATAATTGCACTATTGCCCATCTTTTTACAAAATTCACTTGCCTGCTTCACCATCACATCGCCTATCAGCACCACTTCCACGCCAGTTCGATGAAGCTCGGGGCTCGAGTCACGATGGCTCCGATCGCAATCCATTAGATCCATCAGGAGATATTTATTTAAATTTTAACCAATGAATGGATTTCAAAAAAATTATGGCTTCAAACAGAGAAGGCTGGCTTTACATGTGTGCAAAATTTCAGCTCGATCAAAGAAAAACTCTGACCAGTATAGCCAAAATATGAGTTTGATCAGAATTATCGAAGACCGTTTTCATTTTTCAGCCTATCGGGAGATAGTTATTTAAATTTTAACCAATGAATGGATTTAAAAAAAAATTGGGGCCTGCAAACAGAGAAGGTTGGTTTTACATGTGTGCAAAATTTCAGATCGATAGGTGAAACGGTGCGACCTGTGTATCGTCTATTAACAGACAAAAACAAAAACAAAAAAAAAATACAAAAAAAAAACAAAAAAAAACAGAAGTCCGTGTCAAAAGAGCCAAAAGGAGATGCTCGCTTCGCTCGCTCAATAAGAAAGGTTCTTAAAGAGATTCTTTGGACATTCTCAATCGGAAGGTCGTAGATAACTAACGGCAGTGGAAGGGCAAAAGATATTCTGCTTAAAAATAGGTCTATACCTTGAAGGACTGTCTGATAAGGAAACCATTAGTCTGACATACAGTTGACTTTGTGACCAATGTTGCTGTTTGCAAAATTTGTCAATTTGACAAAAAACTAGGCTTTTAAATTAATCCCATACACGACTTCGGGAAATTAAAGTAATGGTGAGGATGGGCCATGGATGTTGGTCCACACACACACACACACACACACACACACACACACACACACACAAGACTAGGGTGCCTAGAAAACCCCACTTAAACACTGGCAGGTTATTTAGACAGTAAATGGAAACACAACATTAACTGGACGCAGTAAGTCAAAAAGGAACAAACCCAATATATCATGAACCGAGATTTTGAGGGTAACACGTTTTAAATCATAGTTTCTTTAATTTATGAACTAAATCAGTGATTTTTGTGTTGTTTGATCAGCAGAATTTTTATATATATTTTTGTAATTACTAAATATTTAAAATACACTGGTTAGGTAGTACTTCAAAAATTAATGAAATTTTGCTTGGTTCCTTTTTGACCAAGAACTTATTGTTGTTACTGTACAATGTGAAAAGGAACCAACCCACAAATTTGTGGATTGCTTCCGTTTTGATCAATGTGAAATTGTTGTTACCTACTGTATAAATTTAAATTGTGAAAAGGAACCGTTTTGCTTATTTTATTCGGTTTTGCTTATTGTAAAGGTATTATTGTACCCAACCCAATATTATTGTATTATTGTTGGTATTATTGTGCTTATGTATAGGATAGGATAGGTAAAGATCTATCAGAAAGAATGCCTAACTAGTATGGTAACTTTTTAATTTTTTTAATTTTGAGGGTTGGTTCCTTTTTGCATATAACTACATCCAACTTAGAGTTGTGTTGCAATAAAATAAAATAACCTTTATGGTAGGTGCACAAACTAATTTCCTACCTACTTTTTCTTGCAGAAGAATCGGAGATTGGTAGCTTCATGAGTATGATCGAAGATTTAGGTTCAAAAATCTTGAATCTCAAATTTCAAGTCAAGGAAATGATTGAAGGATCCTATGTGGATTTCACACATTTACCGAGCGAAAACAGGAAAATGGTAACAGAGTCAAAAATCCTTTCGGAGGATATAAATAACCTTAAAAACAAAATTGAAAATGAGATCAAGGAGAATCTAAGAAACTCAACAGGAGAACTGAAGAAACTGACTGATCACTTGCAAGAAGTTACTTTATCCTCAACAATTGTGAACCAGATGGTTGCTTTGGATGAAGCTTTCAAATTAGCCAACAAATTGCAAGAAAATAAACACTATTGTAAAATGGCCAAATCATTGATAGAAGCCAATGCAGTTATATTAAAGGCTACAGAACATAACCAGGATGTAGAAATATTCGAAGCGTTGGCTGAGGAATCGACCATGATTGGTGGTGTGTTCCTTGAAGACATGATGAACGTTTGGGGCGAATGTCTTCGAGAATCTACCGAAGAGATCCAAACGAATTTGTCGTCGTATTCGTTGCACCTTGATGTCACCCGCATCGATGAACTTGAGCAAATGTTTCAAGCTATGAATATTTTTGATCACCTGGATATGTATTTTGAAAAGTTTGCAAGTCGACTTTACAAAGGAATGCTGTTGCCAATCATCTTGCAAGGAGCCACTGTGCGTACGGACGTTGAGGAGAATGATACATTCATGATCATGACCGTTGAAGTGGATTCAACATCTGGGAAGAGCCGTTACAAAGAAGTTTTCGAGAGAATAAGACAATTACTAAATTTCATCAACTTGCATTTAAAAATAAATATTGAAGAAAATGTAACATTTATGAATAAATTGGGTGGGATTATTTCCGAAGATCTTGTGAATGCTTTAATAGAACATTGCCTCGCCGATACGATTCCATCTCACAGCAACATGCTTGATGAATTCAACGCTGTTATCACTGACACTGCCTCAATTCAGACTTATCTGAAGGTTATTGGTAAGTTGACAAAGCCAACCATTTGCCTAACACGAGTATGAAACATGTTTTATTTTGACTGAATTGTGTTATTGTAGGTATCTTGCAGGAAGACAATGTAACGCTGCAAGAGTACACAAAGAATGTGGAATATCTTAGTGCGAACAAGACTTGTCGCACATTACTCGAGAAAGCTCGGACAATCATGAAGAAGGATTTGTACGACATGACAGACTCTGACGCTGTAGGTTTTTACTTTACATTTTACTGCTAATTATGTCTTCAACGAACGAAATTGTTCTTTAGGCGTGAGAAACTATTATAAATTTTCAGTGATAAAAATGCAAATATAGGTACTAGGTACATTACATTCCAGTTCCACTAGAGAAAAGGATTGCAGAAATGTCTTTTTCTGTTAGGTTTCACAATACACATAACTACTTTCAAGTGAAGGTCGACGATATCTTTTCAATATTTCTTTATCCTTCTCTTTCTCTAAATTCTAATGAAATACATTTGATTAGGTAGCCACCTACATGTGTAATATATTGCTAATAATAATTTAAAAGCAACATTTGAACTTTCAGGAGGAATTGATGCCTTCTCAATCAGAGATTAATTGGGGAACACATTCAGAACCATCTGTTAAAATCAGTGCAAAAATGTTAGACTTTCCTCAATGCAAGATAAGTAAGTCGGCCGCAGAACTCTTAGGTGTTATCAACCAGATCCTTGCTGATTGTGAAACCAGCACGGATTTGTGCGCCGTTCGGCTGTTCTACACGGCACGCAACATTGTCGAGTTGTATTGCGCCATTGTGCCAAAACACCACGAGAAGTTTCTGGACATGCCGCAGCTAGCAGGTATGAAATTTAACAAACTACAGCTGTTACATTTTTGCATAAAATTATATCAAATATATTTTGAACTGTAGGTAACTGTAAGATTTTGGAATGATTGGAAGAAAAATGCTCTTATACAAAATTGAAAGTCACTAAACTATCTATGAAGATAAAAATGTTATGATCACATATTTCATTTTATTATCTTAGTTAGAGATGTAGACTAAGGTGTTAGTTTGTGATTTTGGAGAATAATTGGCTATGCTGTTCACTTTTTTCAGCTCTATTCCACAACAACTGCATGTTTCTGGCGCACCACCTTATGACCTTGGGCCACGAAAAGCGCCGCAAGTTACCGGAAGTGTTGCATTCGCACACCGCAACATTCGTAGATCAAGTACCCGAGTTACGCAGCCTTGCGACGAAGGTTTTCCTCAATCATATGAAAATGCAGCGTGACATAGTGCTGGACATCATTCGAAATTCCGGTAATTTCAAAACCAGCAAATAGAATTTATTAATTTTAATATAGTGGTATATTTTTCAAAATATAACATGATATGATTATTTTCATTAACAGGATTGGCCACACTACGCGAGAAGCGTGCGGTTGCGCCAGACACTGAGAAGGCTGTCCGACAGTGTTTGAGGCAGTTAGACCTACTGAAATCCGTTTGGCTTAATGTTCTACCATTGAATGTCTATTGTAAAGCAATTGGTAAGTTGTTATTGAATTGATGAGCATGGAGAAAGAATAACTGGACATATACCTACATAGGGCTGTGCAAGTCTCGAAAGTTCTCGAATCTCGAATATGAAACTCCATCTCGATCTCGATCGTTTGTTCAAATTGCCATCTCGAATTTTCAAGTCTCGAGCATATCAACTAAGAGCCATCTAGATTTCCAATTTTTTGTTATTTTTACAGGACTTCACACGCTAACTTTCTTTGTATCGTCCATAAATTTGATTTGTATTGTTTTATATATAAAGCAGACAGTTCTGCATACTTATCAAATGTTATTCTTGTGTGGCTGGACAATTTGCATTGTGTTTCTCTTCCACCAAAAAAAAGTATTTTTAAAAAAGTATAATCTTGCTCGAATCTTCTCGATCTCGAAGGTAAAATATCTCGCTTGATCTCGCTCGACTTTTATGAAATAATCTCGATCTCGCTCGACATGAAAAAATTCAATCTCGCACAGCCCTTCTACATTGTTTTGAACTTTCAGGATGTCTGGTGAATTCATTTGTGGATGACTTGATAAGCCGAGTGACGACCGTGGAGGACATCCCGGCAGATATGGCGACGCAGTTGGGTCAGATCTTTCAACTCGTGACCTCTCGCTCACCACTTCTGTTTCCAGTAAATATCAATGCTTTTTCTTTCCTTTGAAAGCTTACACCGCATTATAAGTTGACTAGGTATAGTCGGGGCGCGGAGTGTTTGAACTCTCAACAGAATGCGCTGTTCGGCAGTTTTTCTGCTAGGCCGAGAAAGACTTCATTGCGCGATCACCTTGCAATGACGTCTTTCTCCGCCTTACAGAGTAAGTGACGGTGGCTCCATCTGGTGAGAGTTCAAATACTCGGCGCCCCGACCATATATGCTGTGCGTAACACATTGATAAATGAGCCTTTTGTATGCCGTTGCCGTGTGAGAGTTGCCATGTTGTTGTCAAGAATGATTTTCAAATTGCTATTAATCAAGGTTTGGTGCATCTATATTTTATTTTTATCAAAGAAAAATGTACATGTCTAAATGCTTAAAAAAGTGTTAACTTAACTCTAAAATTTGTAGTAATATTGATGAAAAAAATGTTGGTATGTATTGAAGATCTTGCAAAATTTCTACTTGATTGGAATATAATTAGGGCTCCCATCCGTACCGTTTTTGACGGGACAGTCCCTTCTTTTGAGGTAGTGTCCCGTTGTCCCCACAACATTTTAAAAACCCTGTATTTGTCCCGCTTTTCTAACAAGTCAAAAATCCCGCTCATTTTCATTCAAAATTGAATGAAAATGAGCGGGATTTCAAGGAAATATCAAGGAAACAAAACTACGCACATTCAATAAAAAGAATCACAACGAAAACGCCACGAAAAAACACTCAAGAGTGGGCCCCCCTCTACTCAGTCCTGAAGTGTTGATGGATGATAATGTTTCAATAAATTTTAAAAGACACACTATTCATGTTTCCCCCTTCTCAAGATAACAGCTGAGGCCAACCCATGTCAAGTACTCAAAGGACCTGTCACTCAACTCAAGTGTAAAATAGATGGAAGTATAGTCTGGTCCTGACAAATGATTGTTTTTTTCCCATATCCCCATGGTTTATTTTCACATACAAAGTGTTTTTGTCAAAAACAGACTTCCAAAAACTGAGGTGTGTTTTCTGACATTAATTATGTACGAAAATGGGTTGAAAATGGAATGAAAAACGTACTATTCTTAGTAATTTGCTTCAAGGGACCAGAATTTTTAACGTACTAACGCGAAAAACGCACTAGCGAGAAACGTACTAAAGAAACAATTTAACATGTGTTCTTATGGGGGAATGCCAGGACCTTTTGAAAAAACGTATTAGGGTGAAAAACGTATTAAGGAGAAACGTACTAAGGAGGTTCCACTGTACAAGTTATAACAAAGTCAGAAATATTTACAAGTCAGAACATTGACAGTTTTATGTACAGTTGAAGCAACAAGCAGAAAAGAAAACCAAAAACATATCTGGGCCAAAAGCGTTAAAAGAGAAATCACTCAAATTCGAGAAAAATTACATGAATAGTCCTAGCTGTTCACGCCATACACACATCGAGCTCTTCCAGCCTCTGGTGATCTGTGGGTCTCCGGAGTGAGATTACTAAGTTTTAGACCAATCAATTTATTAGGGACATTTTTTTGTTGGGAAAATGGCATAAATGGAATCGAGCAAATATCCGAGAACTACTGGAAATTTTTTAAGTCTTTTTTGTATCATAGAACTGAGTTTCTTTTAATTTTTCAAGTAAGTAAGTTGGTAAATGTTGTACTAGACTAGCAATGCTCAAAAGATATTTTATTTTCAGGAGCCTAAAGAGGTGCACCGATTCGTCGGTCAATGGGCCAAATTCCTGGAGCTCGTCTTAGTCCTTGCAGCCAGCATGAAAGAGATCACGGATCGATGGGCCAATGGGAAAGGTCCTCTAGCCGACTTATTCCCTCCAGATCAAGTCCGGCAATTAATCCGAGCTCTGTTCCAAAACACTGACAGGCGTGCTGCAGTTCTTGCGACAATCAAATAACCTTTGTCCATCATTCTATGCCTTGAAGAAGCATGGCTTAGTGGAATGTGTTTCTATTATTAGCCAAGTGCACCATTATTTGAAGAAATTAATAATTACGTATACTACTACGAATGTTACATTTGTAATTAGGAACTAATCATGGGAGTTTTCAGATTCTGTGTTGTGGTAATATCGACAAATGTAGTGTATTCTGGCCCATAGTTCTCTTATTTTGACATTTAATATTTATCATACTTATTCCGAGTTATTTTTGTTATTTTTTCAATTATATGTATGTAGGTACTCTGGTCTCCTCGCTCTGCCGTTTAGAGCATACCTAATTCAGTAATTCAGTACTCTACTTTCTGTACCACAGAAAAAGGGTTGCAACTGCCTTATAATGACCGAGAACATTCTGTTGAATCGTTGCACAATAATGTTGTGCCAGATCACACCTTATGTCAATGTTACTATATCTCATTCTCACGTTTACTTATTGCCTACATAATTTTATACACTAACAAGCTGTATGTTACATGGAAGAATAAATAATTAAAATAAATAATATTAATAATTTAATATGTTTGGGTTGAGTATTTATTTATCAATTATTCCAATCTGTTATAATAAATTAATGAACTATTTCGGAAATTGCGTAAAATATTCAGCATTTTTTACTCATCTCTTTTGTTGTAATAAAAGGTAAAAAATTAGGTAGATAAATAATTTTATCGGATTTTCCGTCTTTTTTTTAAATTACCGCCAAAATACTGCTAGTGCTGCGCTTGGCCGCTGGATGGCGAAAGTATTTTAATATGGCTGCCGCCACTGTGGGATGTCAAAAGTGAAGTCAGTAATTGATTTTTCTGCAGAAGATATTGTATTATAGGTATTATTGACAAATAAATACGTTCTGAGTACTATTAACGTCAGTTGGAGGAGCCGATCAATGGTAAGTTATGAATTAGCTTTAAACTTCGTTCACTTCAAAAAATGAGCATGATCCACTCTATCTACAGGCACCTATTCTCAACATGGAATTTGTAATCCCATCAGGACAAACTGCAGATTTGTAATGGAACTTCCATATACATAGTAAATGGTTGATGATAAAGTATTTGTGTTAACGTTTCTAGAAATGGCCGATAAAACTGCGAAACTGAACCAACGGGTGGAGGTAACAGGCAAGGGTGTTAGAGGTGTGGTAGCATTCATCGGACCTACCGCATTCGCTACAGGAAAATGGATTGGAGTTGTATTAGATGTAGCTAAAGGAAAGAACAATGGAACAGTTCAGGGTAAGTTCATACTGTCTCATTTTACCGTTCTAATTACCTATGTTCCGTGATTATTGCAAAATAATTAACATGTTATCTATGCTTGTAGGTAAAACGTACTTCACATGTCCAGAAAACTATGGAATGTTTGTACGTCAGTCGCAGTTGACGCTGTTGGATGAAGCTGGCAATCCGCTGATGGAGTTTGCAGCAAGTCCAGGAGCCGCAAGTTCGGCTGCGACTACTCCGGACACCACTCCGACTCCATTGGAAGTAAAACCTAGATCTCGATTACCGGGGTAAGAGTTAACCATTGTTAATAGTCATCAAGAAATAACTGAAATTATGTTTTACACAAAAGAAGACTAAAAGACATACAGTCTACCTACATTGAATCATATTACATTACGTAGGTAGGTATACCTGTTGCTGACAAGACTGAGATTAGTAGAGCATACAAAAATTTATGTAGAAAATCTAGAAGGATGTCTTCTTAGTTTAGAAAACTGGTTGGGGAATTTAAATATACCTATTACCTAATTGCTAATAAACCTGCTTTCTTTCCTCGATATGGAACAGTAGCTCCCGCAGGAAAACCGAGCCAACTGCGTAAGTTTGACTTGTAAAACCTATTTTGAAATCTTTTAGGAAAATCATATTAAATCTTTTTGATCTTATACCTAGAACAAAATATTTCAGCCTAAAATAATAGGTAATATTTATCCATATTTCCTACATTCAACACTTGCTCACTCTACACTTTTATTGGAATGTTAAAATTAATTTTGAAACTCTGCTGCATTGGGAAAGCGTACGACGGAAATCATCGCCTGCACAACCTCCGAGGTCAAAACTGGAAAAATCCAGGTACATTGGTGACATTTTATACCAAGGATCTGGGTGTCTTCTTGTGTGTGTGTGGGTATGCACTTAAATGATGTTTTGTTTGTTGGTAACACTGCAGGCATAAACCTGGTCCTAAAACCACCAGGTAGCGTAATCTACAGTTTAATTCTTTCTATCATTTCACCACCATCGCTTTCATTGCACCAGCCTCACTAGATCTTTTAGATATCTTCAGAAAGTTTCATTTATGTGATAAAATGTTTTCTGTGAAGAACATTCAGCAAGAATTGTTGCGTCCAACCGAGATAAGAATTTGTGGTTTTAAGTAGTCGAATAAGTTTTTTTATATCTGCATTGTTGATACAGAAGTTTTATTAAAACAATACAACGGTAGTACCTACTAATGATTAAATTTTGCTGCGATAAATTAAGTTCAAAAGGTTCATACTGAATTGAAACGGTGCCTTAATATTTAAGGACTCTCATAGCCCTCGTAAGTGTCATTCTTTGTACTATATTCTTCCCCACAAAATATTTTATTCCGAAATTTTCAAACATTTGAAGAATTATAAACAATTTGTAAGAAGAATGGCCCACTTAGAAGAATCAAGATTAAATGTTGTGGTTACTAGGTACATATTTCTCATTAAATTCCAATATTGTTGTGTTGTAGTGTTGATGCATCATATTGGAATGATGTACACTATTTATTAATTATAGAGCACATTAGTTTCTTGCTGTGAGCGCACCTCTTCATGAATCTGGACTTTGTATTGTAACAACACAGTTCTGTAGATTTTTACTGTTTAGTCCTCAAATTTCATTGATCTCATTTATAGGTATCAATTCTGTAGTAGGTACCTCCAGAAGTGAAAGGTTTGAAAGTCAAATTTCTCCATTTTGCCTTGCATACATTGTAAATGTAATGTTAATCAAGCTCTATCAATTGCCATTTGACTGACGTCAACAAATACAGTTGTATTGAAGACAGAAAGTATTCTCTTACACAACGACTCAGGTCACTCTCTCATGCCATTACAAATTTAATTGACTTAAGGTGGTACAAGCGCGAGCGATTTTGCCGCTTGTTGCAAGCACTATCAACGTTACACACACTTATGAAACAATTTTTATCTCTCAATTTGCTAAAACGGCCGAGCGCTTGTATCACCTTAAGGCAGAATGATTGGTATTCGAGCTCACCTGAAGAATAATTGAAATTGACTTCTGGCCTTCTATTTCTGTGGTACAAAATATAGATTGTACACAGGATCATGTAGAATTATTCCCATCAACATTCCAGCTTACATAGCAACCTTGAATCCTATAATCTCGACAATGACATGTCATTGGATCTGTGTTTGATGCGTTTGTTTTCCCGCAGCCCGCGCTCTTCGATGGCGATGAGTCGCAGTCAGGGTGAGTTCTCGACGAGTAGAAGTGACGTATCCACTGTCGGAAGCACGCCATCTACGCCGGTCACTGCTCAACAAGTCTCTGAGCCGCCATCCAAACGGGCGTCTTTCATTGAGGTGAGATTCGTCTTTGCCAGATATTCTTTACTTATATGGCTTTTACTGTGAAAAATAATTGACTTTCGATGCTGTACTATTTCAAATCTGGCCCTTCTTTTGGTGGGAGTGCCTGATATGTGATGACATCTTCTTAAATAGGTATTAGACTTATAAATAATATATTTTTCTTTATCCTTGCAAAATCCTATGCCTATCAAGTAGGTAATTCCGTAGGTACGTTCTCCGTTTTATCCGACTTTCGGTGGTTGTTACGTTAATGCTGATTTTGTGCCTCGATTTATTTGATTCCAGGATACATTGGTCCATCACAACTCTTTCCTCGTTTCGGTAAACGGCAAACTTTAAAACATTCTCTTGTATTTCTTTCAGAAAACCCCACAACCCTCTAAACAGGCCCCTACTAAGCACAAGCAGGCGCCTGTTGCCTCCAAGCAGGAAACAAATATAGCTCCACGTTTACAGGAGGCTAGTCCTGTCCCTGTTGAGCAAGTAAATTACCAAGTCAAAGATTGTTTTAGTCATCTTGTTTTCGTTACTCATTCTCCTAATTTCCCGGTTGTTTTACTTACGTTTTCTGTCTTGGATCTGTTACTCACTACTTCCTTCGCTTCCGCCTAAACTCCCTTCGCTTGACTCTGCGTTAGGTTTGCCCGAGAGGACCTTTTTTATAAACCTTTCGTCTGGCTGACTCAATGTGATCTCTGCTTCTTGTATGCATTATCGACTGTTACTTAAGCTTGCCTCAGACATTTACCTATAACATTTTAACATTTCATCGGCTCGGATGCTTCACCGAGGTGTTGGAGAACTGGAAGAGCGTGGGTTCGAATCCCGCTGCATGGATTTATGTGTTGTCTCTTTCACAATTTAACTCAAGTTATCTACTAACTTTATCTAGACACGAATATTAGGAATGTATAGTTGATTTAGAGGTTGCCCCCAACCATAGACATTAACAAAACCTGTACATGTATAGTTTAGACTAGAGTCTAGTCTAAATACATGACACATTCCGTAACTGGAAGATTACAGTTTGTCTAGATTATTACCTAGATCATTGAGTTTCAACATTATTCACATAATGGTCTTCCAGCTCACCAAGTTGATACAATTATTTTAGATATTAGGCACATTTGGAAAAGAAAAGGAGTATATATAGAGTGGGCTATTACAAATTCATGGTTTTTGTGTGAAAATATACTATGTACTATTATTTTTTTCTCTGGAGCTGTGTGATCTATTCCTTTTTTGGGTTCTTTCATTTTGAAGCCCTACTTCTCGGTACACTGTTCAATACTTTTCCGAGTGAGTGATGGAATATATTTTCTATTGTAACAATCTGTAATGTTTTTGAACACATTTCATGGTAAACACTGCGTATCTACTAGTACGTCCAAGTGAATTAATCAGACATGTAGCACCGAGACTGATTGTGTCCTGTAGACTGGCTTCGTTGAGACTCTAAAGCCGCAGTTCACGGCCGGTCAGTCGATGGTGTCTCCAAGCACCAGCCAATCGGTGGAGGAACGCATCTCGGCCATCCAGTCGCAACAGAACTCGGAGAATCTGCAGGCCCAGCTCAAGGATTTGACGGAGAAGTTCGAGACGCTACAAGGTTAGTGCTTTTCTAAGTGGTACAATAGTTAATTTTTATTTATATCGTTATTACTTACTTACGTAACTTTTAATGTCAGTGTTGTGTCACATTTCTGAGCTAGCGTAATGTTTACACAGGTTTTTTAAATGTTAATTTGAATACAGTTTTCAAAATGAATACAGATTTAAAAATTCGATGTAAAATGAAATACCTGCCTGAATGTCATATTTTCTTTTATGCAATATCTAACACAAGGACGGAATAGCTATAATTTAACATGCCTACATGCCTTTTAATCGGGGAATATCTTGCAGAAGGGTATTCATTTGTCAATCCCAAGTATCAGAAACATCACATAATTAATTACATATCTCTAATCTCGTTTAGGGCTGTCTTTTGTCACATGTACTCTGTGTTTCATTAAGTAAATCGAGTGTTTCTTTCAGTGAAACGCCTGCAGGACAAGGAGAAGATGAAAGACTACGACAAGACGAAGCTGCAGCTGGACCACATGGTGGAGTTCAAGACTCGCATCATGGAGTCGCAGGCGGCGCTGCAGCGGGACCTGCAGCGGGCCAAGCAGGAGGCCAAGGAAGCGGTGGAGGCGAGGGAGACGCACGCCGAGGAGATGGCCGATCTGGCGGAGACCGTGGAGATGGCGACACTCGACAAGGAGATGGCCGAGGAGAAGGTGAGGAAGCATGCTTATCGACTGCTTTTCTTGCTATAATTATCAAAGTCTGATTATTCTGAATGGCTGAGCTACTTGAAAGTGAAAGCTACTTCTGTGTGAGCTCCTCATAGATTTTCGCTTCAAATCCCACCGATGACCGATCTTTTAAATTTAGATTTGACTTTTAATATCACGGCCATCACAGATCAGAAGAAAAAACACTACTAAATGAATAAATGTATACTCAAAGATATGGGGCATTAAATTTACCTATGTAACTATTTTACCTTCTCATTGTACAGCATTCACATAGTAATAGTTATTGACTTTACGGTGTTCTGCCTAGATAGTAGATATCAACATTGTTAAAAGATGGCACATAAGATTATAGTTCATCCTTTCATTAAGTTTTGTTTTCCTTCTCGAATGACTGAGACCGAGTGTGTTTGGTGCAGGCCGAGTCCCTTCAAATCGAGCTGGACCAGGCTCGGGAGAAGATCGAGGAGATCTCGCTTGACCTCGAGATCATCAAGGCCGAGATGTCGGACAAGGGCGGCAGCGCAGGAGGCGGAGCTTCCACTTTCGAGTTGAAGCAGCTTGAACAACAGAATGCTCGACTCCGAGAAACTCTAGTAAAGTGAGTGACCACGATGTAGTGCCTATTGTTTAAGGTGGTGCAAGTGCAAGCGATTTTGCCGCTTGTTGCAGGCACTTTTTTGGATACGATTGGAGACAAAATGGGTTGACGAAATGATTTGAAAATTTAATCTTGATTAGGTTAAAGACACACTTAGGGTTAGTACACTTTATACATTTTTAATTTTTTGCTTCGTTAATTACCGTATTAACTCGTGTATAAGACACAATTATATGTCAATATTTTGATTCTGAAAACAGCCCTGCGTCTTATATACGCATACCAAGCTTTTTTCCCAGTAAATCCAAGGTGGATGTTTGTAAACAGAGCTGTGGTAGACTGCCACATGTTGTCTATCTCTGCCTTTCCCTCTCACTCTGTCTGGCCTACTCACACTGTGTAGACACAACATTATTAACATATTACATTTGTGCAATAAAATGTTTTCCCTTACATTTAGATCAGGAGACAAAATATATGTTTACATCTGAAAAACATTGCTCTGACAGGCATAAAATAGACTAAACACTGTTGAATGGCGATCTAAATGGAAGGGGAGGAGGGGGGTTGGGTTTGTTTTGGAATGCAGAGGAAAGGCAGGTGCGTGCTTGTTAGAGCAAACAACAGCTGCTGGGAAGAAGAGACCCCCCCCCCCTTCTCAGAAGCAGGAAATTGCTGTTTGTTTACAACAAGTTGGCAGTGATTTTCATTCAAATAGCTCAGTTAGCTGGAAAACCAACATTTGATGGATATTATGTTTACAAACACACACTGTTTTTCATCATTTACTGCGTCTTACACACGCATGCTAAGTGTTTTCTTAAAATATACTTCTCAAAACAAGGGTGCGTCTTATACACGAGTTAATACGGTAGTAATAAGTAGGTACCTAGTTGATTTTTTGTGAAAAATTGTCTATTTTCTTGTCTCCCTGGGTGCCGTGTGAAATTTAATTTTAAAAATGTGCCAAGTGCTAACCCTAAGTTTGTCTTTTATCTAAACATGATTAAAATTTGAGATAAATTGGTTCACGGGTTTCGTCTCCATTCGTATGGAAAATTTCAGAGTTTTGCGCGGTTTTGTTGAATAACCGGCGCCTAATTAACAAGGCACGAAGCAAAAATAAAAACGTGCTACTAACATACAATCAAACTGATCGTGTGAACATGGTATCAAAGTTACACCCATTTATGAAACAATTTTTCTCTCTCAATTTTCTAAAACGGCCGAGTATTACCTTAAGAATGCAAGATTTACAGAAATCCTATGCAATCCATCAGATTCAAATATTCAGATTATGTTTGTAATTGGTGTGTTTGTCGTGTTTTTGTTGGTCAGGATGCGCGACCTGTCTGCACATGAGAAACACGAGTACCACAAGACGCAGAAAGACGTCGACCAGAAGAAGTCCGAGATCACCGAGCTTTCTCGCACCAAGGAGAAGCTCAGCTCGCGAGTCGAAGAGCTCGAGATGCAGATTGCCGACCTCCAGGAGCAGGTAATGTCCCTGAAAAAATGTTTGTGTTTTACGTGGCCAGTTCATATTTCTAAAAAATTAGTAGGTATTCTATCTTTATCACAAGGGGAATAGAAAAGGTTCAAATGTTGGAATTTTTATTAATTTTAACATCATTTCAGTTGTCAAATGTCCCCTTCTAAGCAAAAACTCAACCATTCAGGTGTTCCTACTTGGACTTCTGCCAACTTGAAGCTGTAAAAATGCAGAGTGACAATGACGAACATTTTATTTCATGTAACACTACAGTTGAACCTCCTTAGTACTACCTACTTTTCTCCTTAGTACATTTTTCACCCTACTACGTTTTTTCAAAGGTCCCCCAACCCATAAAAACACATGTTAAATTGTTTCTATAGTACGTTTTTCACAATAGTACGTTTTTTTATTTATAATGCTTGGATGTTCTTCCAATATTACCACTGATATTGAAGCACAATTTTAATGACTATTATGAATTAAGAAGAAGTAGGTAAACGGTGAAGATGTGAAGCAGCTGAAGAGAAGAGATGGATGTATGGAAGATCAACGACTCGATTGTTGAATACAGACCAATTATGTACCTATTTTATGTGCTCAATAAATTACATTATTATTATTATTATTATTATTACATTTTACTTTGCATCTTCCTTCTGATCTCCCTCACTTCTGTGTCCCAGGTGGATGCCGCGCTGGGAGCGGAGGAGATGGTCCAGCAGCTGGGCGACGCGAAGCTGAACCTGGAGGAGCGTGTGGCGGAGCTGGAGGAGGCGGTATCCGATCTCGAGGACCTGCAGGACATGAACGAGCAGCTCCAGGAGGGCAGCCGCGAGCTCGAGGTCGATCTCCGCGAGGAGGTGGACCTCGCCAACGCCGCCGTCCGAGTGGTGAGTCTCGTCGATGCCAGGGACAATCACGTCGATGCGAGGGACAATCGCGTCGATGCGAGGGACAATCGCGTTGCTGCGAGGGCCAATCGTGTCGATGCGAGGGACAATCGCGTCGATGCGAGGGACAATCGCGTCGTTCAGAATAGGGAATATGCTAAAGATTTTTAATGCTGTTAAAATCCAATATTTCAAAATAACAGCATATTTGTTGGTAAATTACACTATTTTCACACTAAAAAGCATACATTTTCATTCATTATGAAATTAAAAATCAGTGTTAATTTTGTTGGGAATTCCATCACAGCGAGTGATGTCATATTTTATTGTAACCAAGGCAACATCATTGTTGGTCACTGGCCGGAATGGCGTTTTCCCGCCAAAATTTACACAGATTTGAGATTTTCAATTTCATTAATGAAAATTTACACTTTTTAGTGTGAAAATATGTGATTTATCAACAAATATGTTATTTATTTTGAATTAAAGTTTTTAATAAGTTTATGCTTATTCACCATTCCTTTACCATTTCTTAGTATTTAGTTCTGCAGACAAAATGGTAAAAAAGAAACAATGATCAGTAAATCATTGTCAGAACATAAAAAATGATCTTTGTATCAATGGGTGATCTGTTTTCTCAGGCACAACGTGATAAGGAGGCTGCGATAGAGACGATCGCCGACCACGAGCAGACGATCTCAAAGTTCCGCGAGTTAGTTGGTCGTCTACAAGAACAGAGTCTGGAGCTGCAAAATCAGCTGGCCAAGGAGTCGAGCAAACCGGTCGTCATCGACACACTGGACTTCAAGGTTTGTCCGTCATTCAGTTTCACTCTTAAGATACAATACATACAAAGTTAGCAAAAATATTTTCCCCTTACTGTATGATATAATTTAATTAGATATTCTTGATTGAAGATCACTTTTCTGAGTTTTCCACCATAAGATACACAGGGAGACATGAAATCGTCCAGTAAAATTAGACTTAAATTGCTCTTAAAACTGCAAGAGGAATGACAAAATATTGAAAATATGTAGTCTCAAATTAAAGATAATAATTTTTAGAATAAGACTGCCGTTTATAAATATAGGGTCCCCGGCCAAATAAGAAAGAAAATTTTTACAATGTGAGAAATTTACCTTAAATCTGAAAATGTTGCACTAACAATACGAATTATTTTGGCTTAGTAGTTTAATTGGTAGGTAGTACTTCAATTAAAGACATATAATTGGAGCATACGGTAAGATATAATGGTTTTATGCTGTTGTTTGAGGTATTATTTCATCAGAAATTTGTATGCATTTACAGCAAATTCTAAGCACCATGGCTGGATTTCTAAATGCAGTCAGGGTAGATAGTTTTACAAAGCTGTCACATTTGTTTTATTTGATTATTCATCTGATCTCTTGTAGAAAATGTTTGCCGAGACTAAAGCCCACACGAAGGCGATCGATCTGGAGCTGCGTCGGCTGGACGTTCAGCAACTGAAACAGCACGTGCAATATCTCACTGCGTACATGCCGGACTCTTTCATGGCCAACGGAGGTACGTGACAATCTTGTATCCAACACAATTGATGATATTCACGTTTAGAATAGCAAGTCGATCACGTCGTTCATTGGTCGGTCACATGAACACTGCCCTGTCAATAATAATATATAATATAATATTATTATATTATAATTTCTTCTTTGTATTATTGAAATTGTATAAAGTATGTGAAGTACACACTTTTTAATAGTAGAAAATATTAGAAAACATCAATAAAATTGATTTATCTTTATCTACAGTCGTCTTGTACATATTCTTTGATAACTGATATGTACATGTGTAGGTTTACAAATGCTCGCTTGACTACAGTAGTACACGGGCTTGCTATTCTAAACGTGAACAAACTTTAGGAGGAAGATAATGACTAACTTCTCAACACTTGCATGAGTATGTGTGGCAGTCTGATAATTTTAATCCTTTAATATTGAAAGTTATAAGCGTTATTATAACCGTGTCTCAGGCGACCACGACGCAATGCTCGTTCTCCTCCTACTTCCGAGATTGGCGTGGAAGGCCGAGATCCTGCTGGCGCAAGTGCGAGACAAGTTCGCTCCCGTCGACACCATCGACCGCAACGCCGTCATTCGCGGAACTGCGGTCGGCCAGTTCGCCTTCAAGTCACGGCTCACACACTTCATTTACTCTCTGCAGGTAGGAATAGCTAACAATTACTATTCTGCACGTCATTCATTGTTCAGGTTTTAATATGAAATTAAAAATTAGTGTAAATTTGGGCAGGAAAACACCATCCCGGCCAGTGATGTTATTTATATCATCCAACAATGATATTGCCATGGTTACAATAAAATATTACATCACTGGCCGGGATGGCGTTTGCCCCAAAATGTAGGTATACTTAATTTCAATTTCATATTCATGAATGAAAATTTACACTTTTTAGGGGGAAAACAGTGTGATTGACCAACAAATATGTTTTTATTTGGAATTATAGTTTTTAATAAATTCATGCATATTCCTTATTTCAATTCATTATTCCACCGATTCTTACAAAATCAGAAGAATCGTAAGTATTTAATTCTGGTGCCATAGGTATCAAATGATTCTAATCCTACCTTCATCTGGATTGGTACTAACATGCTCTGTCCTGCTCTAGATGATCCTCCACCAGTTCGTGTACAGCCTGAACGCGTGCAGTCCCGCCACACTGCTCAAGGTGGGCGGTGCGTATCCGGAGATGGCGGTGCAAGAGAAGGCGCTGGACATGTTCATCGAGCTGCTCAAGAAGGACCAGGTTCGTTGACCTCACTCATTACGATCACTTGCGGTACCATTTGCATTGGATGCAATGCAAATGGTATTTATGTATTTGTGTACTCAGGGTTGCCAACCGGCCAGATTTTATCCTGACACTCTTGAATTGGACAACATTGTCGGGATGCCGGAATTACCTCATTCTCATTGTTGAAAATATGAAACTTACACAATTAAATATACCAAAGTATCAAATCGCCGAAGATTTATGTCCAGAACGCATAAAAATGTCCCAAATGCACTATTGAAATAAAAAATTACTGGCCAGGGCTGGAGAGAGGGTCCAATCTCCTTGACCCCCCCCCCCCCCCCCCCCACCTCGTTGATTTCGTGCGAGATTGCTTTTTCGTATGCATACCTACTTGTTTTCCCCATAATGCAATATGTAGTATATTATGTGATATGTCATACCTTTTTTACCCCGAGAATTTGAGAGCTGCAATGTCCGGAATACGATTCTTGTAAAGTTGGTAACCCTACGAGTACTCTCTTTGGTACCACAAGTGAGAGAATATCATCCTTCTTAGGGGGGTGGGGGGGGGGGGGGGGGTACTGTAATGGCATTTTATTGTCTAAAGGAGGAGTAACTAGGAAGGAATTCACTAGGAGTAAAAAAGCTTGTCTATTAAAGTTTACCTGACTTGAAATGGACTTTAGACAGCTTTCATTGGTCTCCATTTTTGGGAATAACTATTTTTTAACAGCTTTAAGTTGTCAGACTCCACCGAGATGTAAAAGAGTGTAGCTATTTCGGTTTACTGCACTTTAAAGTTGGCCTGACTACTTAAATGTTGTTAAATTCATGCAATTATGCTTACATAACTATGTACACCCAAAATCAGGAACCCTTCTTTTGTGATGGAGAGTTAGGTCTCTACACGATACCTGAAATGCTAAATTGTTCCCACGTGATGCATGAACATGTGATTGCCGGCAGCTGGACGAGAACGTGAGCACCGATGCGCTGGAGAAGTGCGGCCACTACTTCAACACGATGTATCCGGTGCTTCTCGGAGAGGAGGCTGTGGTCCACCAGGGCACGCTGGTGGCGGACGCCGGCAAGGCGCTGTCGGCGGCGTGCGACAGTGTGCGCACCGACGCGGCGGTTGTCGCCGCACTAATGCAGGTGCGACCATCGTTGATATTATGATCATACTTGTTGTAGAGAGAATCAATGTAATTCTCAAACTTGAACTCTGAGAAATGTATACTACGGTATTTAATTTGGAATAGTATACCTAAAGTTATAAAAAGGTAGGTATACTATCTGGACTCATATATCATATATTTAATTATATATTTCATTACTTCTAGTAGGTACATGCAAACCAATTCAAAACGGTACTTTGCCCAAAATGGATTATCTGCTGGTCAGGTGCCTTGACAATCAATCCTTGTTATTATCAATGAAATAAGAGCTCACCTACTAAAGTGAGATAATGCATTAGCACAGACTTCATGGGATGATGCCATCAAACCTTTCAGACAATCCATTTCTTTCAAGGTACCGTTTATTATTTGTTTGAGTGTACCTATATTGATGATACATGATGATGTATCCATACATAATGATATCAATTTGTAGGTAGGTGTTCAATTGTTTTTCGATGTAAAAAATGTAGAAGGCACATTATAAGTGGTCAATTAGAGGCAAAGTTATTGACAATATCATTTAATAAGTGCATGATGAGAACTGTCCTCCGATGTTGTCCTAACGATCTCTTTCGACACAGTCTGGTCAGGACAAAGAACCTCTCGGCCAGCTGAGCCTGCACCTTGTGACGTCCGTGGAGACGATCCAGGCGCAGCTGAAGGTGGTGCGCCGGCGCATCCCTCAGGACGCGGCGTCGTCGCGCAACCTGGGCTTCCCGGCCGGTGTCGGAGGCACCATGCTGCAGTGCTGCCAACACGCCGCCCGCGTCGTCAAGACCCTGCAGGAGGTGGTCAAGAGCGCCGTGCAGTTCATCAGCACGGGAGGAGGTGAGTCCCTTGCCATTAGCAACTCGGTTCTTAATCATTGCACAACCAGATTGTTAGGGGTGTGCGAACCGGTTCGAAAACCAAACCGGTTTTGAAGGTTCGAAAATTATTATGAGAAGTTCGAAATAGAACCATTTCGAACCTTCCCGCCCTTTTTCCCGCGCGTCACCACAGCCTTCTGAATTCGAGATTTTAACCTCAAATGGCGTCATTTTTCACGCAAAATCGCGTATATTCTTCTGTAGTAATCAATCTTTAGTTAACTATGTTTCAGTTCAAAGGTTTGTTATTCACGAAATTTACATTATTATGTCATAAATACATGTAAATATTAGTGATGTTGATGATCCTAAATAAGTTATATTTATTTTCTGTCTTGTGTCATGATGAGTACTATTAGCCCATTTTGCATAAAATTATTGACATTATTTTTGTTACCTTCCTCCCTAATTAGTTGATGAAACAAAGAACCGTTTTAGGCAAGGTGCAAGCTTACAAGAACAAATTGCAACACAACAATTGATAGTATAAAAAAACACTTCATTACAATTTGTCAGCAGCAATAGGTATCTGGAAGCATTTTGAAAACAGCCAGAACGTGTTAAACACATAACTTTCTTTAAGATTTTGTCCAGCACCCTATTGAAAATGAAATGCAAATAGTTATGATAAATCCATTCATGTGTGTTATGTATCCATTCACTTTCATCCTTTGGATTTCATTGAAAGTTGTTTGGTAGCACTGAAAGCAAAAATCGATTATACACCTGTAAAGGTTCGAAAAGGTTCGAACACTTCATGGTTCGGTACGAGGTTCGGTTCGACTTGAAAAATCAAGGTTCGCACAACCCTACAGATTGTTGAGCAAGTGTCACCACGGTACTCTTATGGCACTTTCTCTTTTTTTTTTTTTGCCTGCACTCCACTGCCCAGGTTCTTATTACACAACCAATCGATCTGAAATTTTGCACACTTACTAACGTAATCTATGCGGTCTCTGGGATCATTTTTTAACGGGATCCTGTGATTGGTTCAAATTTTATGAAAATTATCTTTCGATTGGCAAATTTAGCGAAGTCATTGCAACCAACATTGTCCCCAATCTTACAAAGTTTCAGCCAAATCCTCCCATTGGTTAAAATTTGAAACCAATTTTCCTGTGATTTTTGAAATTTAAACTAGAACTGAATGACCGATCAACTTAAAACATCGCATGGCCATTGGTACCAACATTTTAGGTATTTTTGCCAATTTTCAGTCTAATCTGTCTCGTGACAGGGTATCGTGACAGGGGATGTTGCATGTTCTGTGCTCGCTCATCAACGCCGCGTTACACTGAGCGTTTTCCTAGTAAAGAATACGTGTGTGTTTCATTCTTGTCTAGACCCGGAGCTCGGTGTCGCGCACTCGAAGCTGAAGGAGTTCGCGCACACGGCGAGCGACCGCGTGTACGAGCACGAGGACCGAGGCCCAATCGAGTCGCTGAAGAGCTCGACCAGCTTCCTGCTGGCCGAGGTGGCCTCGGTGGCTCAGGTGCTCCAGGAGGCCGAGTACGAGACGGCGGCCATGTCCAAGCAGTCCGAGGACAAGGTTTGGCCATTTCTTTCTTTGCAAGGAAGAGTAAAACGAAAGGTAATGGTAGTAATGTGTACTTGTTTGCTTTAGACTGTACAACCAATTGTCCTCCGAGCCCAAACCGTCAAGAAAGAGCTTGAAGAAACGAAGAATCTTCGTAATAAACTGGAGAGCAAAGAGGCGGATATTAAGGTACACTACCTGTTCACATTTTCATGAAGTGTTTGGGAATTCATTTTATTTCATCTGAAGTTCTGAACTATTGTCAATCATTCTCATTATTAATTTATATAACAGTTGTTGCATTACCTTGATGAAATAGCTTTTCTGATTTCTTTCTTCTCACGTTCCAGGAACTACGCATCGCCGTCAAGTTGAAGCAAGAGGAACTGAGCGAACAGACGATACGCAAGGAGCTCGCCGAGAAGAAGTTTGCCAACCTGAACAAGGACCACGCTCTCGAGTGCGAGAAGACCCAACGCAAGCTTGAGGACACGCTGCAGATCCTCAAGCGGAAGGAGAAGGAGTTCGAAGAGACGCTGGACCATCTGCAGACCGACATCGACGCGCTGGAGACGGAGAAGGTAGATCTCAAGGACAAGCTCAAGCACCACACCAAGAAGACCATCATCGACGGCATCACGAGGACTGCGGGTGAGTCCACACTGGGTATACTGTCTGTGTCGTGACGCGAGAGAAGGCGATTGTACGATAGAGCCTCTTGTTCTTGTTGTGTTTTTAAGTTGTGGTCATTTGGAAGTAAACTTGTGTTTACAGACTTCAATTCCCAACTTAAAAGCTGTTTTTATTTCTACTAAAATTATTGGACGTAGAATTAAAATATTACCGGTCCTATGGACTCCGTGAGAACGATTTTGATTGTTTTTTCGAAAAACCTACACAATCTTTAGATGAGCTAAAAATAAATAAATAAATCTATCCGCTGGTTCCAATTTAATGGGTCAGGGGGTGGGTGTTCCCACCAACACTAGGGCCGCAGGACTACTGGAGACCGGCTGGCCACGCCTGGCATCTCCTCCTCGTCTTCTTCTTCTTCCTCCGCTTCCAATTGTTCCACAAATTGCCTCCACCTTGTTCTGTCCTCCCACTGTCTCTCAGCCTCCAACTCACTCCAACTTCCCCCTCTCTCCAAAACATCGTCCTTAATAACTCCAATCCACCTCTCTCTTGGTCTTCCTACTCTACGTGGTCCCGAAGTAGCCGACTCAAACACCCGCCGTGGCACTCGCCCTGTTCCCATCCTTTTCATGTGGCCAAACCACCGAAGCCTCTCTCTGCCTAATTTAAACCCCAATCTCTCTACCCCCAGCTCACTTCTTATCTTCTTACTTTGGATCTTGTCCATTCTTGTGACTCCCTTCACACTCCTCAAGAACTTCATCTCCGCTGCCTGAAGCTGATCCATTTCCTGTCCTCCCGCTGACCACGTCACTCCCGTATGTTAGAATTGGCAGGAAATACATTTTATACATTATCATTTTACACACTTTTGGAGACTTCTCGTGCCAAAGCAACTTCCTCACTGCCTGATAGAAACACTCCGCTTTCCTTCTTCTTTCCTGTACTAAGTTAAAAAATTAAATAAAATTAACTTTCTTTTATTGCAAGAAAAAATATCAAGAATTCTGTCTCCCAATGTTTTGTAACATGTCTGTGGCAATGATAGCTTCTTCGCAAGTGGAATGAAATTAAGTAAATTGTCCCTAACCATCAGGGCTGTTATTTGAAGAAACCATCACATTGCATTGTGACTTTCCGCGTACAGGTCTGAGCAGCCCCACCCACGCCGGCGACACGTCGACTAGTGCGCCGACGATCGTCAGAGAATCACCTCTGTTGGTGCAACACATCCGAGACCTCAAGCAAGCACTCGGCATCGTTCAAGACGAGAAGCTCCAGCTGCAGGCAAAG
Source organism: Leuctra nigra (assembly GCA_934045905.1). NCBI lineage: Eukaryota > Metazoa > Arthropoda > Insecta > Plecoptera > Leuctridae > Leuctra > Leuctra nigra. The sequence goes on along the minus strand of OW203767.1, from coordinate 15,572,784 downwards.
CTCGCTGGCAAACAGCTGGCGGGGCTCAAGCCATTGAATGTAAGCAGATGTGATACTCCTTTTACAACTTCTGAAAGGTTCCTTTTCTACAGAACCGTTTACTAAAGAAGATATTTGTATCAATAGCACTTTTTGGTGGCCCTATCTCAATCTCATCACTAATTTTAATGTTGACATTTTACCTTACCAGGTGCCTAAGAAGCAACATCCGACTGAACTTGGGAAGCCAAATGAGAAATCAGAAAAGGACCAAAACAATCTGGACATTTTGTCCAAGAAAGCTTCCACCCTTCTACAGGTAAATTAACATGCCATGATTTTGTTAGATTTTAATTAAATAAATATGAAGTAGGTAGGTACTGCTTTTATAAGATTACCTACAGTAATCATGATAATCAATGTTAGAGTGAAGTCGTCATTGAGTTCCATGTACACTGATGAGGAAAGACCTCCCAATACTTCTCTAAAACGTCTCACACAATAATATACTACTCGATTTTACTAAGCCTGTAAAACACTGATCATGAAATGGACGTCGCGTTTTACAGGAAATGTGCGACGTGATCGCGATGCCGCGCGTGGTGGACATCAGCCACCGCACGCCGGGCACCAAGGCGTGGCTGGAGAAGTCCGCGCCCGCATCCCATCTCATGCGCGAGCTCGGAAGAGTGCAGCTGCTCAAGGAGAAGACTGATCAGTTGCAGGTACGCACGATCACTTGCATTTGTAGGATTGAAGAGTGATTTTGATTATTCATGTGTGAAACCATGTAAAACCATGCAAGTGAATTTTTGAAATTGCTCATGAGAGACAAAATCCAGGTTCTGGACAGTATTCAACTATCGGAAGCAATGAACATGCTATTTTAGACCATGAAGGCATCAAAGTAGATCTTCAACAATATGGTCACATTATCAAAAACTGTGGAGATTATTTCCATTAGTAGGTAATCCTTTTTAAACATAATACAAAAAGTAGATGTTGTTTTTATATGATTTCGATACTCTTTTCACTCTAATCTCGGACCTGAATCACTGTGGAGACCTTGATCTTTCTCTCGACAGACGGAAGTGATGGAGGAGAGAATCCGTCGTCGGGCGGGCGGCAAGGCGAGCGCCGACTTTGCTCTCTTCCCCTCGCAAGAAATGTCTCGTGCGCTGCTGACCACTCAGCCCCAATTCATCGGCGAGCTGCGCATTCCCACCCTCAACCAACCCTCGGCAACCGTGCCTCTCGTGCTCGATGCTACGTCGTTGAGACATCTACAGATGCAGCTCATTATTTAGTTCAGTCTTCTGCTACGTGATAAGTTTATATTGATATTTTCTTGACTTAAGACTGTTGCATTCAGAAGAGCATCACTAGACAAGAATCCTCGACAATATCTATAAAATAAATCAATACCTACAGTTGCAGGTTGAAATATCCCAACAACATTAAACAGGAGTAGTTCGTGTTTTTGATTTGTGCCCAAATATTTTATTTTTGTTTAGTTTTTCATGTTAGAAATATAAACTAGATCGATCACAATTTCACAAATCAAGCAAAATAACTAGGCTGGAATATTTATGCAACATTGATATTGTCCATTGAAATTCCAAAATGATTGAATCTTAATTGTGTCCCGATTAATCTGCGTCCAGATTATTTCAACGATGCATTCAAGTCGGAATGTATTTCACACTTTGCACAACATGGTGGGCTCACCTCTGCAGAGCAACAGTCTTAATTATAAAGATTTGTATGTACCTACAGTATTCTGCAATATATCCAATTTTGTTGGCCTGAAATATCACATGCTAATTGCAATGAAATCTTTACACACTCAAATAAGCATGCTGCACTTTTGTTTCATAAGTATGGTGTATGTAGGTTTATGAAAGCAGCTTCACCAATGGTATTTATTCTGTGTCTCAAGTTGCATAATAATTGAAAATCTGTTAATACATACACCTAGTTTTTAAGCTATGGTATTGGCATGTGCCTCTAAATAATAAGGAGCTTCCTGTTTGAATATTTAATTTTCTTTGTCAAAAGTGGAAATTCCATTGTGATATTTTGGTAAGTTTTAGGATTTAGTGAATTATGAATGAATTTTTCTGTTTTTAAAATTATTATTGTGCAATTGTAGCATTTCTAAGAAATACCAAGTGCTAGATGACACCTTACTCTGGTACGTTATGTAATTAATTAATTAACATTGTAAATAATTTATCAAATTCAGAAGCACACTGATTTACCCTTGGCTCACAGCTTTAATTGCAGTTCTTCACTAACTAGTGAAGAATGGTTAATTAATGGCAGAGGTAATAATACTTCACTGCAATTGATGTTGCATTGCATGTCTCTGCAAACAGTGGCTGGCTGGCAATACAGTTATTTATTTTATACTGGACAATTTGTACCTACCTACTTTATTTTAATTTTAATTATTTATTGCGTATCAAAACCGTGCTAATTAAGTCTGAACTTGGAACTGTAACTAGGTAAGCTGTAACATTAAAAAATTAAATTCCCATTATATTTTAGCTATGGTGATTTGCTCATTTGAATGTTCGACTTGATAAGAAGTGATTGATGTATAGAGCTACCCACATAAACAGACTACTAATAAATAATATTTATTTGTTAAAAGTACCTACTTTTGTCTGTCATATTTATTACAAATTTGAGTTTCCTATTTTATAGAATAATTGATTCCTTTCTCTTTCATTAAAACAAATCAAATACCTCCATTTCATATCTGGGTTGTGTTTTTAGCCCGAAAACGTAGCAAATAATTCTTTTATCGGCTTGAAAACAAACACTTTTGATTATTTTTGGTAAGCCAGGTAATAAACAGTAATCATTTGACGTTTATTTATTATGTTTATTTCACGATTGCCATGATGACAGCGTGGAGAGCAATGTGCTCTATTTTTCGACTGCGTGCGCAGGTGTGAATGGAACATAACGAAAGTGCTGCTTTTGGCGCCACGTGCGGCCAGGCGAGGCAACTGGCTGCCAGTGTAAATCTTATCGCTGTGAGGGGTGGTTGTGTTTGTGTGTATTTCTTATCAGTATGAGGGGAGCGAAGCTGTAGAGATAAAATAAGATTGTTGTGCGAGCGATCGGAGTCGTCGTCACATTTTTACAGGTAGGTTAGTAGAAAACCGTGCAGTTTAAACTAAATACCTACGTTATTACGGAAACTGAAGTAATTATTTTCATAAAATTATAATCTTAGATGTCATTGCTCACTGTTTGGATTTCAATTATTTCCAATGCTGTTATGATTACTGAAACAGGTCGCCATCAACAGAAGTATTTAATGCTGACCTTATGCAAAAGCACGTACGTCATGGCAATTTTGCGTTTTCGTATTTTGTCACTGACGTTGTGTCTGGGAGAGAAATGCGATCTTGTCAACTTGGCTACTTGTTTTGAGCGTGAGCGTCTCCGGTGTGTCTACTAGGTCTACTGTCTACGTCGACATTCTTCATTCACTGACGCTGTCCTATAAGCTGTCATGATAGCACGAAACACGGCTCACGTTTTTCACTCGGTTTACCACGTTTTACTGAATCTCGAAACGCTCACTGTGCCATATCTTGCTATTCACTTATGTTCTATTCGTTCAACAATAATATTGTGGTATCGTGTTTCGTGTCAAATAAACGCTTACGCCTTCATGCAATTGACACGTGCTTTCTGCATTCTGCTGACTATTGTCTTGATTGTCACTTCCCTGACTCGTTCCCTGATGATACCTTGGCTTCTGCTCCCAGTCCCAGGTTTGTAAAATCATTGACTATAATACTAGTCAATGGTAAAATAAGGAGTAAAATCGAAAAACACATTATGCCGGCAGTTGCATCATGCATAATCAAACTTTCTGAATAATGATAGTTCTATTGAGAATATTAATAGCTGTTGTTAGTTTGGAATGATCATTTACAAAGTACCGCAAGTGGTAATGATCCCTATCGTCTTGCCCATCTAGCACAACAGTATTTCATAAATAATACTGCATAAATAATACTGGTATCTTTCGTCAGGAGTAGGCTACATGCCGGTACCGGGTTTCCTCTCCTCCCTTCTCTATATTACATTCTCACTAGTGGAGCCTGGCTCTGTTGAGAATATAGACTTAATAATATCTTTGCAAATAGTAGCTACTAGCTGTGCTACTAGCTAGGAATAGACTATGGGTATTTACCATTTGTGTTTGCAGATAGAGAGATAGCTATCAGTGTCGACGTCGTCCTTATTTCCTTTTCTCACTGCACATATTGTTCCATAGTAGGTACCTTCTCATTAAAACCGATCTTTCAGCTAGAGGAGCCGCAATACACTATGCTGGCCGAAATTTGAAAACTAGGTACAGTGATATCTCGTACTTGCCTACAAAGTTTTTAAACTTTCAATATTCGTCCGTTCGTTAATTGCATCATAATGATATCGAAACATTAGAGGGGACGCCTGAACTAAATTCTGAGATATTCATATTAATTTAGGTACTTCAACAAATTTGTATTTGGTTTATTTGCAAGAACAATAAAAATTGTAAACAAACATTGTTAAACATTACTAAATGAACATAATAACATGAAACAAGTCAAGTTAAAGTCAACAGGTGCTAAAGAACTTTCTTTTCCCCCTCAATTAACCAAAAACTAAAACTACGTGGTGAATACGGAACGCAACATCCAAAAGTCAAGAAAATGAACCAAGCTGAAAAATTTAAAATGAAGGTATGTATTTCATGACAAACATCACTACAATTATTCAACGTCATTATCCACAAAATCTTGCAAATTTCAAAATTTTAATCAATAACTTCCCATATTTTAGTAGGTAATTGACGTGTCTTGTATTGAGGTCGATGTTTTCATCAAAATCACTCTCAGGACCAATTGGGACATATAAAAATATTAAATGACTAAAGGAACCCGTCATGTAAAACATAACGCGCACGACGGCGTTCCCGGCAGACAGACAGAACTGCAGAGGCTCGCTATCAACTTCACGGATCGTTTTCCAATCGGAGAACCCAATTATAACTCCTATTATTTGCATTTTGCACTTCCTATTTATTCTCTTTGTCGGAGTCGGAAATATTTCTGACTTGCCGCTGTGTCCATATAGACACAATTGTGCGTAATAAAACACGCACAATAATCTTATCAGAATTAACATTTGACAAGTCGGAGCTGGGATTGTTTCCACATGGCTTTGCTCAGCGGCGGGTCGTAAAAATAAATCACAAAGTTGCCGGCGATCACAATAGTCACCGACAGAAGGTACATAGTTAAATAGTTGAAATTTGTTATTCGTCATGTTCAACCAGTGAATATTAAATCCTTATATTCAAAGGTTCAACGCCTTTTACATGTATGCGAGTATAGAGTTGCAACTTTTAAGTAATTTGTTGCACGAAACAAACTTGTTTGTGACGGTTTGGCAGTTTTCAATGCATTAGGAAAACGCTCGGTGTAATTGAGCGATCACCGAAACTCACAACATCAACTTCCGGAATTTCGTAAGCGTAACGCACATAAAACATAATATACACCCATTGAAATACGATCCACGCAATAAACATAAAAGTACCGGATTTTTATTGAAACTGAGAATAGCCATCTACACTTTGGTGCGTATAGTGGAGTCAAGATGTCTTATATAATGGCAAATTAGTGCGTTTATGATACCTTTTGTGAAAATTTGTACCCTTACTAATTCGAGTATGAGGAATCCAAAAATCAATGGCACCAACCTGAGAATTTAATACTCTCTGCGTAATTAGCATAAGTAGCATAATTAATAAACATGGATAAAATAATATATAATTTTATAATATGGTCTTTATGGGTATCCATCGAAAGCTCGTCATGTCTACAATCCATATAAATCATAAAAAATTAATTTTTTTCATTCACATAATAATTAACCGCATAATTAATTATTTTATAAAAATCGCCATTCAACCAAAAGCTTAAATGACCCCCTCAGATTTTGATAAAACTTGGTAGGATTGGTCACAAGCCCAAAGTAAAACATACGTATTTTTTGGTTTGTCCATTTATTGAGTTCTTTTGGATTTCCAGGCCCTCAAAAATCGAAAAATCGAATTTGATGAAAATTTTGTGTTTAGTTCCTAATTAGCATAATTAATTATTAATTGATTGGTCACAATCCCAAATTAAAACATACGTGTTTTTTGGTTTGTCCATTTATTGAGTACTTTTGGATTTCCAGGCCCTCAAAAATCGAAAAATCGAATTTTGATCAAAATTTTGTGTTAAGTTCCTAATTAGCATAATTAATTATAATTAATTATCTATCTATAACTAATTAGCATAATTAATTTTATTAATTATGCTAATTAGGAACTAAACACAAAATTTTGATAAAAATTCGATTTTTCGATTTTTGAGGGCCTGGAAATCCAAAAGTACTCAATAAATGGACAAACCAAAAAATACGTATGGTTTTCTTTGGGCTTGTGACCAATCCTACCAAGTTTTTTCAAAATCGGAGAGGGTCATTTTAAGCTTTTTGCTGAATAACGATTTTTAAAAAATAACTAATTATACGATTAATTATTATGTGAATGAAAAAATTGAAATTTTTATGATTTATATGGATTGTTGACATGACGAGCTTTTGATGGATACACATAAAGACCATATTATAAAATTTTATATTATTTTATCTATGTTTATTAATTATGCTAATTATGCTAATTACGCAGAAAGTATTAATTTCTCAGGTTGGTGCCATTGATTTTTGGATTCCTCATACTCGATTTAGTAAGGGTACCAATTTTCACGAAAGGTATCACAAATGCACTAATTTTAGACATCTTTACTCCACTAGTAAAGAAAATCGGATCTTAGCTACACTGGAAATCCCTTTTCGATATAATCTCTTCTGACATTCTATATCAAAACAGTTAAAGATGCCAAAAAGTACATATATTTTCTACTGATTGAGCTAAAAACTTGTAACATAAGAGAAAATGGTGGTCTTAATGTCTATGCAAAATTTGAACTTCATCGGAACATTTTGATTTTCGACCAATCGGGAGATATTTTTTTAAAAATTTTACCCAATAGTTGGATTTTGGCTGAAACTGTGTACAAGTTAATAAAATGTGACCTGAATTATATTGCAAAGTTTCAAATTAATTGACTAAACCATTCTGAAGATATTTGTTTTAAAATTTGAACCAATCAGAGGGTAGTCTCAAAAACAATCCCAAACTAAGTTAGAATGATTAGTAAAATATAAGCTCGATCGGAAAAACAATTTGGCATGTGGCGTCTGGAAAAAAACGGAAAAAACATAGAAAGTGTCCAAAAGAGTCAAATTGAGACAAATATTCGTATTTTCGCTGACTTTTGTCATGTGCGTCAAGAGGGTTGAGGGGGGGGGGGGGGGGGGCGAGTAAAATACGTTAATTTTGGACTATACTTTCTGTGATTCTAAAAAATTTGAAAAATATTGCTCATCGGAAGAAAAAACCTATTTGTCAGCTTTTCGTTTTAAACTTGAATCCAGGCATTTCCAAAACGAACCAAAATGCGTTCATTTAATTGAGTTAAAATTTACCAATTGAATAATTGAACAGACACCCCCCATTGAACTTTCAGATCTTTCTTGACGACCATGAGTGACTATCATTAATTGAAGGAAAAATAGTGCCGGTTCTAAATGTAAGTACTTTTGCTTCAATTTCGCGTTTATAATCTTTGAGAGAAATTGAATGAAACATTGAACCGATAAACTAGGCATGACGAGTTAGCATAGACTTCATAGGATGGTGCCATCAAATTTTTTACGCTATCATTTGTTGAGTGTATACCTACCCTGATTCCTCGTAGACACGTCCTGCCACGTTCACACGTATCTGGACCTGGAGTAAATACCTCGGTAAATACCGTGTGACCAGACCAGAGAGTGACCTATGACCCCAGCATCAGTACAGAGACTGTCCCACGGCGACGGCAGGGTTACACAATCAATTTGCCGTGGCATTTGGACAGCTCGCCTCGTACATCACTTCGTGTAGTGTAGTGTAACATTAACAATACCTTCTTAGACCATTTATGCAATAATACCTAGTCAAGTTCTAAGCAAAATTACAATAACGATGAGAATAGTTTGTTGGATTTTTCATGATTTTTTTCCCGTATTTATGAAAAAGTCATCGGCTGATTCATTGATTTGCGACCCTTCACCGTGTTTAAATAAATAAGTGAAGCTATCGTGTTCGAACCCCATTTGTTATGTTTACAATCTATCGAAGAGGGGTGCAAGTTATATGATGGTTGGTTGCTATACATTTAATGGGCTGATGAAACAAGAATTAGTCAGTGCGTTGATTAGAAAAATATATACCTATATCTATTGTGCTCCGAATCCTTAAAGTATTTTTTTTTAACAATTTGTTCTCATTTGAAGTAATTCTGACCATCGTAGAAGTTGACTCGGTGATGATGTACACACCCGCGGTCACAGAAATTGCTTGCAAAATTCGAAGAACCATTCAACCACCTCATCTGATAATTATTTCTCCATTCAACAAATATTGACGGTAATTCGAGCTCCAACTTAGCAGTTTACAATCAATTATTCTGACCGCGGGTGTACCTATAAATTGAGGATGTTCTGGTTCAATTCCCGCCTCAGTCGAACAGTTTCCTTATAGGCCACGGCCCCCTCTTTTCCCTGACCTTTCATCCGTTCTTTCTCAATCATCTCATAAGCATACATACACGCGTCAACAAAGTTAGATGTAGTTATTTGGGCACATAAAGAACTAGAATTATTGTTTTATTATTGAATTATTATTGTCTCCACTTTTCCGTCGTATTTTAAATAAACTATGCAATCACAATCCAGGTGATTCTAATGGAATACCGATAAAGAAAATGTTTCTATATATTAGGTGCTAGTTAGCTCATCAAAGATCTCCTCGTTATTAGCGTTTACCCATCTTCTTTGATATCATGTTTTTACATTCGTTCAACGAATTATACTCCACATTTAGTCCCTCTAATATATTTCTTGTTGAAACGTTGTCGGCTATAACTTAACGTCGTTTATTTTATTAACGTCTTGTTGCCAGTAATAACTGATTAATATATGTTGATGTATGTTGATACTATGTTGATATATAAGCTCCACCGTTTGGCTCTTGTTCAACTTCCTATCAACATTTTAGCCCTCTTGAATGTCGCACTCGACTGACAGGATAATACACAACTTTCTACGTTGCCTCTTCCTTTCAAATATCAGCTGGAATTGCAGAATAGGTTCAATCATGTTTCAATCTACTTGTTCAGGCTTGTACTGTATCCACAAGAGTTCAGTTTTGAACTTTTTGTTTATTCTCATAAATTAAAAAGACTAACTTATCGGGATGTAAGAGGATGCCCCTTTTTCCACTTATAGAAAAAATTTCAGCCTCCAAGTGGAAGATCGTAAAAATGTATAATCTCAAACTTTTTTTGCTTATAAAGATTTGGATCAATTTTATGCAGAATCTGGTCTTTCGTGGTTCACCATCCTCTTTTCAGAATAAGTTATTGTTTCCCCGTTTACCTTACCTCCTGGTATCCTTAAATTTATTAGATCAAACAATGATCGAGCCACGCATCTCTGTGATCAAACGAACATTTTGAAGTCCCGTATTTTACTAAAGGTATCCGTGAATAGATATATTTCTTTCATTTACTTTGAACCAAAGCGTTCGGATATACAATTTCGATAGTTTCTGTGTTAAACTAAACTACGGAATGATTTACTGACATTGGAAAGTTGCCTCTGTACACAGAGCCATGACAGTCCAGTGTATCCTTGCTCAATTGTATACCTCATAGCCTCTACAATTAGCCAGAACGTTCACCTACTTGCCGTGTTCCCCAGACTCCAGCACTCCATTTCCCTCACGCAGTCGCCTCCTCAAGTCCGTCCACTTACGCTTCATCCGAGTTCGAAAAATGGAATGTTTTTGACAGAAGAATTGCTGCAGTCACAATATTCTAGTCGCAGGTCTTTAAAACGTAAGTAGTTTTCTTCGCGGGCTTTTATCTCAACGTTTTCAAAAAACGTAATCTACTCTGCACCATCTACATAATTATGTAGGTTTATTTAGCGTATGGCATTACATGATAGGAACAATCAATAAAACAATTAATCTAAAGAGCTAAATCTAAATTCTCTAACCGCAATCAATGAATGGTGGAGTGGCGTCTATAATGTCAGCCAGTTCTCCGTGGAAAGCCCGCAACTCATAGTCTTTCACAATCATGTGATGGATGGTTTGTCGTGTATATAGCTCCGAAGTCACCTGCTGGAGAGCGTGGAGAGTCATCTTCCGTGATCGAAACTACCTTGGGTCGAAACCAGGGGGTTTGACGGACCCATCAATATCTTGCCACTCCTATTCAATTCTCTCTCCCACTCAGTATTGACTAGTAGATATAAACGCATTTCGCTCTAATCTAATGGCAAGGTGAAGTGTGTTCATTATTATAAGATGATAAATTAGTATTTGGGTGGCTCCGCAGTGGGGGGGGGGGGGGGGGGATATAAAATAAATATGGGCAACAGTAAAAATTCCATAAGTTGCACCCTTGCAGTGGCGGCTATTACAGTGTGCAAGGTGTGACAATTGCACACCTGATCATCCAAGAAAATTATTTAAAAGTGCTCCCTAATCCAGGAAGTAGGAAGTTAGATATTTTGTCTAATCATTTTGCTCTCCAAAAGACGTAAAAATGCATCAATTTCAAACTAAAGATACAAAAAAATCCGGGGTTATGCGCCCCGGCCCCGCATCTGCTGGGGGCTCTCCTCTTAGAGTACTTTCTTCTACGTCCTTCTATGTAATTGAACACCTGTTGTAAAGCCAAATAGCCGCCACTGCACCCTTGGTTGTACGCACCGGACTATAAAACCCCAATTCTACCGAATAATAATTTATAAAATGTATATGTACTTATTTCTGTCTTCTCAACATATCTTTCGAGTTTATAGCACAATGCGAACTTTTTGTAACATTTCATGAGAAACTGTCACAGCTGAGAAGCTCACAACTGTTTCGTCTTCAAAACAGTTTTGCAGTTTTGCAGTTGAATTTATTGAGGACAATATCATTACCAAGAAAAAAATAGTATGTAACAGTTTTACATTACGTGGAAAGGGGTTGGAAGGCGATGGTTCCCAGGTTTCGAACCCAGGCTTCTACCTGCTCAAGTTATTCTTGTAGCTGCGTACTTTCTTGTAATGTTTTCCTTCCACTGTGTTGCAGCGCTGGCAAATGTCAAGACTCGCTCTGCTGCTCGGGTTGCTCGCCGTCGCCAGTGGGTGGTGTGCAGTGGAGGCGGCGCGCGGACAACGTCAAAGTAAGCGGGAGGCAATCGTCAGCCGGCTTGTTTGATATTGGCCAGGTTGATTGAGATTCAGTGATCAGGAAGATTGCCGATGAAAGCTTGATTGACATGGTCTGGGGGAATAGATATATTTTGAGAATGCTTATCTCAAGTTGAAAATGTATTGAGGACAGAGTGTTGAAAGATTGTAATGAGTAGGTAGGTACCTACGTATAGTCGCATCTGAATGTGCTCAGGCGCGTAGGAAGGGGGGATTAGTCCCCCCCATTCAAGTAGGCTGACCCCCCCCCCCCCATTCACCATACAAATTAGGTTTAGTGTCCAATAATCACGTAAAAATTGAGGCAAAAATAGGGAGATATTATTTGTTGTAATTTGAACAGTCCCAGTAAAATGTTTAAATTCGAAAAAATGCCCATGCGGGGCACCAATTGGAGTTTTTTTTGGTTCAGTTTGTACATTTTAAAGCCCCAGAATCACTTTTAAATTGTTTAAATTCCAAAAAAATCACCCCGTAGTTACCTAGATTAATTGAATGTGTATGTACAAAGGGATGACTTTTAAGACTGGTTTTATCACTTCATATGAGGCGACTGTACAACAAGGCTACAAGCCAAAAAGTGCCCCAACGGGCGGCGGTACATTGGGGGGGGGGGGGGGGGGGGGGGGGGGGGGCTTGCCAACTTGTGCAATTTCAACAATTTGGATTTTCTCAACTTTAGTCAGTAGATATTTGACTTGTATTTCTGACCACCAGGTAATTCTCCAGGCAGTAACGATGATCTGCCAAACACCTTTTCCCAAAAGTCATTCAGGATCTCACAGCCTTCGGGACAAGACGTCAGCCTGAAATGTGGCAAGCGAAAGGGCCCAAAACCAAACACTATTATATGGCAATACAAGGTAATTGGTGCTAATTGGTGCTATTGCTACTGCAATAAACATATACACATCACCACACAAGTAATTTTGTATGTTTTTTACGAAATTCATGTTTTCTTTCATACTTAGTGATTAGTTTATTACCTATTGTATTTCATTTTGTGGTCTTCTCTCGATGATATTTGTGACCAGGGGACTTTTATTCTATAACGAAAAGAAAATGATTTCGGCCCGAGTTCTTTTGGACGTGATGAAGCGAATTCGGGCAGAAATTATTTCGTTTTCATTGTGGATTTGGGGCCTCAACTTCAATCTTTTAGAGGTCATGGAAATTATCAATGTTGGCTAATTTTTCTCAAGACTATTTTATCCTCTGTAACTGAAATATGATCTGTGCTTACTCAAGAAGCATCAAGAGATGCACATTAAATAGCAGCAATTTTCAATTTTAATTAAATAATTTCTCTCACTTAAATTTTATAAGTGTCTAGCAGTGAATTGTGACCTCTAGATAATTATCTAGATAATTTTTTTTATCTATTATCTTATCTATATAATTTAATAATTAGTTCTCCTTATCTTTATCTAGATAAAAAAATATTGTTAGGTGTCTATCTATTGGCAATTATCTAGACAAGAAATATTTACATTCAAAATGCATTTGTGTGTAGGTAGGTATAATGTGTATAAACATGCATGAACCTAAAAAATGTCAGATGATATGAAAAAGGAAATTTGTCTCCGTTTAGTCGCATTAGTTGGCTTGTTTTGACGGTCCCATTTTTTAAACACTCGAGAACCGAATTTAGGATTTGAAAATAATTAGAGAGCATGTTAGTCAATGGTAGTAGTATTTGGTAAAAAAATATCTATTATCTATTACAATTATGTAGATAATTATTTTTTATCTTTATATATTATCTAGATGATTTCGTGGAAATTTATCTTATCTAGATAAATTTTTGGCAGGTTATCTTTATCTAGATAAAAAAATTATCTAATCTAATTAAATTATCTTATCACAACACTGATGTCTAGATGCCTAATGATATATTATTTTTATTAAAATTCATATAATACAAAATAATGGGTTATCAATAAAAAACAGATTGTTTATGTACAATGAAGTTGGTTCTTATTGCTTCCAGCGCTGTGGGAGCTGGAAGGACATGTTGCCGTGTCAGGAACCGAGCTTGGCCGAGGAATGGGTCGTCCTGCCGTGCAGTCCTTACTGCAAGCTGACGTACGACCTCTACAAGGCAACGCCCGACAACAACGGGATCTATCAGTGTCTGATGCGCTTGTGGAACCGGTCACCGACGGCAGTCAAGTCTTTGACAACTTCGTACGAGGTGGACATCTCTGGTGAGGACCTGTCCGTTTTTAAGCTTGACAATTTGTTTTACGGTTCGGCCAACGAGTGTTACATTCACAAAATACGATTTATTGTTATTTTATTACAACTCTTTTCATCAAGTCTCAATAAAATTGTGTAGGTACCTAATTTTGTTAGGATTTCAATTTTCAGTACAAATGTAAAGCTGTTGATGAAAGAAATAATTTTATAGTGGTTTAATTTCTGTGTCATCTTGACCGGTGCATTTTCAATTTCTTTCTACTCATTTAAACTCAAGTAATGCAAAATAATATTCGTCCAACTCGACCTACAAACTTGAAATAACATGTAATTGTAGGTATTTATTTATCTTCTCACCAAGTATTGGTTTTACCAAAAGACTGTAAGCGGGCAGATTCTCACTTTGTTTTGTATTGTCTCAATAAAATGCAACTCTGCCCTCCAGACAACGGTTCGGACTTAGACCTGCGCCCCGACGCAGACAACGAGCCAGACCAGCCGCTACTGCCACTGGCGCCATCCGTTCACGTGCTGCGCCCTGCTGGGACCAAGGTCGAGTTGCAGTGCCGAGTAGAGGGCCATCGCAAGCATGTCATCTGGCACTACAAGGCATGTGCTTAACTCGTGTTCTCTCAAATCATTGTGTTGGACTTAACAACGATTAATGAATCGCAGGTATTCCGTATTGTAATTGAATAATGATGATTGAATATAGGAGAAGAATACATGTTTCAAACTTGTTTCAACAACATGCGGCTGACTTTAAGTAAAATTTTAATGCATTATTTTTTTTGTGTTTTATGCATTTTGCTTTATTTGGGGCTGTGCATGAAGGATGGCACACTTGAGAGGGGTATGGGCTGCAGTATGGGACACAGTGTGACAGGGGGGAAGGGGGGATATTCGTTTTGATATAGATATATTCAAGCATTTTAAAATTCAGTCAAACTGTCGGGACCTGAAATTTTGCTAAAAACAATAAATTCTGACACATTTCATAGTCAAACAAATTCTATTTAAGAGGGGTACTAGAGATAGTTTTGTGCCGTCCTTTTAGGGGGGTATATCAGAAAGTGTGACACAGCATGACAGGGGGGTCTCAGAAAGTGTGACACAGCGTGACAAGGGGTTGGGGGGTATCATAATAACCCATTTTTAGCGTGACGCCCTTTATGCACAGCCCCTTTGGTGAGACACTGAACGACATTGAATTTCTCATGTACAGCAATGCAGCAACAACTACAAGATGTCGCCATGCATGAAGTTCATGAGTAATACTGACATGTCCGACTGGTTGCTGGTCACTTGCGGCGGCAGGACCTGCGACGGCCTGACGTTGACTCTGAGAACACCGAAGGAAGACGACAACGGACTGTATCGGTGTTCTCTGAAGCGACCGAAATCTACCGTTGTTACCACGTACGAATTGGAGATTGTTGGTAAGTCGAATATTGACTCGATAAATTTTCAGGTGGAATGGTGGATCCTAACAAAAAGACAAAATTTAAACCACTGGGGCTGGATTCACAAAAGGTTTTAAGCCTTATTCCGGCATAACTTTATGCCGGAATAGCATTTTAACTACCAATATCTCTCTTACCATGATATTACCATGTTAAAACTTGGTATATTATCAATATAAATGGTGATTTGTACGATTAAATTCATAAAGATATGCTGGTAAAACATGGTAATAGCTAATATTGGTATTAGATTTTTTGGTCATAAAGTTATACTTCTTTGTGAATCCAGCCCCTGTGATGTACACTCAAAAAATCATAAAACGGTATTTGGGTGAAACGGATTGGCTGCTGGTCAGGTTCCTTGACATGTTATTATCAATGAGATCAGAGCACACCTACTAGAGCTAGGCGACAAGTTAGCAATAGACTTCATCGGATGATGCCATCAAATCTTTTTCATTCAATCCATTTCTTTCAAATACTGTTTTATCTTTTGTTCGGTGTACAAGAAGATTTATGCCCTAACAAATTTACAAAAAAATTAACTAATTTAACAAATTTGTGTAGGCTAATTTGTGTATTATTGAATACTTGAAAAAATCAAGACGATAGCAAATCATCAGTAGCCAAAGGTCCATGCATGCATGCAACTAAGTTGTAAACTTAAAAACGTACGTAGGTAAGTCAGTGTATCAATGATTCTTCCATGATTAATTTGGACTATCATATGAGAAACATGGGTTCTATTCCCAATCCCATCTTAAGCAAAAGGTGACTGTTTATGAGGTTTCACGATGATGCATCGATGTTTTCTAAAAACAGTAAATCTTAATCGTCCTGTGACTTCTTGGGTTTCAGAGAAGGCGAACAGCAGTGCCGAGATCCTCGGTGACTCGCCTCACAACTTGACGGTGCTGGTGGGTCAGCCGGCATTGTTCCAGTGCCGCATCTTCAGCAAGGTCAGCCCCAAGATCATGTGGTTCCGACAGAGAAACTCGGAGGAGCTGCCGGTCGACTCCAAGTTCATTGTCTACTTCAACGATACTTCGTATGAGGTGAGCAAATCCTGCCCGAAATCTATACTTTTTCAAGTAAATTTACATACTAAAATCTACTAAAACATCATTTGGAAGTTCAAAGGGCCATCATTATGTGTCAAAACGCGCAATGCATCAAATCCACTCGAGAGTTACATATTTTTCCGGGGCTAAGCGCCCCATACCGTATCTTCTAAGTGCCCTTATATGATTTTGCTTACCATTGTCCATTACCAATAATGATGCATCGATTTCACACATTGCAAAGCCAACTAATTTTTTAATTTTGCACATTTCTCTCTCCTTGGACAGGAAATGACCTCGCGGCAAGTAGCATTCCCACACGAGATCTACCTAAGCAAGCTCGTCTTGCCATCGGTACGAGTATCGGACTCGGGGCTGTACATTTGCGTCGCTCTGAACAACTTCGGCATGACGCAGCGCCAGGTGTATCTCACAGTGTTGCCAAAGTACTTCCAAATAAGTGAGTGCTTATAAGTTATTAGTTATTTTATCACTTTTAGTTTCGTTCAGTCTCGGCTGCTCCTTCAACCTCTTAAAATTGGGTCTAGGTCTTGGCTTGGACTGTCTTTTATATTCATATATCATTATTTTTTTCAAACATTATTGCAATTTTGCCCTGACAGTGCGCCATTTGCCTTGAAATTGCGGTGTGGTTTTGTGAGTCTAGTGGACTACATAAAGTTTTCTCTCCCTACTATCTCCCAAAACTGTACTGTTGTCATGGGCGCCCACAGGATTTCTGCCAGGTGGGGGCAGGTCAAGGAAAACAATATTTTACAAGTTTAAGGGGACACAAGTAAGGGGAGTTAAGGGGACAGGGGATACAAGTTTTTACAAGTTTAGTTTAGTTTAAGTTTAATTTTGAGACGTTTTGAGGTGTATTTTGTTGAAATATTCAATATTTTTTAATTATTGCACTTTGGGGTGGTGGGGGACATGTTCAAAACTGCCCCGCAAGGCATTTTTTGGATTTTTGACACTGAAATCAATTTTTTTTTAGTTCTTTTGATTACAAAATGATACTTTACGTTAAACCCCATACAATTTTTATGTTTTCCTGACATCCAGGGGGGGGGGGGGCAAGCGCCACCCCTTGCCCCCCCCCCCCCCCCTGCGGGCGCCCATGACTTTTGTACAGTTCATTTCAGTGATTCTTAAGGTGAGCTTCAAAAGCAGAATTCTGCCTTCTTCCAATCATATATTTATTATTTTGTATTGTGACATGGTAATTGTGTAAGAGAGTACTGCATAGAACACTATATTCGTCGACATCAGTCAAATTGCAATTGATAGATTGTGATTAGATTAAGTACTACATCATTCCAAAAGTATGCAACCCAAAATCGAGAAAAAAGACACCCGCTTTTCTACCTCTGATGTGTACAGATATAAATTTATTATTTGTATTTCCGACCCAAGAACCAACTGAACTCTGTAGAGGTTATTTACTAGATGCTACGGAGTCGGACGGCAGTGGTCCATCGCACCACTGGCTCTTCCTCATCCCGGCCTCGTTGGCGCTTATTCCCGTCACCGTGTGGCTGTGCTGCCGCTGGCGCCGGAAGAACCGACACAGACGCCCGTGCACCGAGACCGACAGCCTCGCCTCCAGCGGCAACAACAATGATCCAAACAACCTCAACAAGGTCAGCAAGCAGACTGACGGCCAGGCAAGGGGAGTGGCTACAGCAAGTTAGCGGGGTACGCTGTGATATGTGTTTCAATCGTTGATTACTCTTCTCTGGTAGGTACGACGTACGTCGTTCCATGAGAAACAAGCCAGCAATGAGGTCAATTTAATTATCGTTATTGTTTCACATCGATGGGACTTTGTATGGGTGACGATGTTACTTAAAGATGCGTGTGAAGTGGAAAAGTATAAATAATTCCTACCTCCAGGAAGCAAATTTCTCTTAAAAGTTGACAATGAACATAATTGTCAAAATGTTTTGTTGTCTATATTAAGTGACAAATATATGGAAGGGAGTAAATCATGGAATTACTCGGGGATAATCATTAAAATTAATCAATAATTGATTGATTCACCGCCTTGAATTTTATTTTTAATGAATGATCTACGTACTAAAGGTATAAGTGAGTAACCATGATAAACTCCATTCACTATAAGAATGGCAACCTTGAAATCTACTGTCAAGCCATAGATATTAAGCTCAATTTTGAATACCTACGATTTTAATGACTGTATAATATCTGTAATGATAATATAATGTGAATAAGTTGTTTCCAATACATTGCTGGATGACAATCAAATAAAAGGCTTAACTTTGTGTTTCAAGGTTGCCATTCTTACAGTGAATGGACTCTAGCATGGTTTTGTAAGGGTTACCTACCTTACCTAGAGGTATAATTTATAAAAGTGAATCACAACTAGTCAATCGAAAAGACTTTGATTCGGGACACCAAGGAAATAAAATGAACTGTGTATAATGTAGAAGTGTATTTTAGTATTACCGACTTTATTTCAGGCCAACTCTCAGCAATACATGGCTTTGATATTGAAAAAGAAAATATAATTTGTATTAATTTGGGGCATCATAATACCAATGTAAACACTGTAAAAATCAGTCGTGTTCAAATAGGTGCACTACAATAAATCTCTGTATTGTTGAATGTTTTCCAGAATAGCGTTATTTAAAACCGATTCTTCTATATATTCCAAAACTAAACTCTCTCCATCAATCACCGCCTCCTCCTTAAACAGATCTTCCAGTGTCCTCGACATATCCGAAGCCAGCAACTGCCCATTTGACAAGTGAAACAGGCGTAATTTTTGAGTGTTAGCTTCATTGTTGCGGTTCTTCACATCGCACAAGTCTGCGACCGCATCTAAAACCCTTCCCAAAGTCCAAGTTTTTGAAACGAAGACAGCTTTGCTCTTATTGGTATTCGTACTTGTGAGAGGCAAGATGATCAAGAAGTAAGTCCGATCCTCTGTTGGTATTGACTTCGATCCGATTGATTTACCTTTAAGTCTCATTAGCTGAACCAGAATTGCAGTTTTGTTAACAGTAGACTTTTTCTGGGCACGGTTCAAACTTTCATCAATTTGACGGTTCACCTCGGCTTTTGCTAGCTCGAACTGCTGTTTCGGTTCGGTCCACTTCGGAAGGTCTTTCTCGCGTTCTGTTTGATCCTTGTCGATGCATCCGTGGTGTCGATGTTGAAGACAGAAATGTTTCTTGCAGACTGGACATGACATCTGAACGGGATTGGAGGTGACACATTCCAGAAAAGTGCATTCAAAATGTTGTATGGGAAGAAGATCTTGTGGAGTTTCCGTTTTGAAGTCCTTGCAACTATGTTGATCATATTTGTAATGGTCTTTGCAGAAGGTATGTTGACAGTGTAAGCAAGTGTATGGAAGAAAATCTAATTGTTTGCAAATGGCAAAAGCACAGCGTTTACCAAGATCGGGCAGTTCCATTCTGCAAATAAAAGAGTACATTGTTGCCTGATCTGCATGATGAAGCAAAAATCATCTCTTCCCAGTCCGAGTAGGTATGAAAGTAAGTTAAGGCTTCTAATCTTACATTAATAATATGATTTTGTCCGTACGTACCTTAGTTTTGATGAGAGTCTCCAAGTACACCCAAGGCAATGTCTGTCCACTTTTGCTCCTGCTCCTTCAATGTCATATGCGAATCTCCGTTGTCAGCCTCTGGGTCGGGCAACTCTTCAGGTGGCACTCCGATGTCGTCGTTCGGAAGTTTCTCTCCGCGCCAAGCCTCGTCTACAATATCTAATAATCTGCCTTCAACGGTTACCTGACTGTCCATTATTAGCTCACTGGGGTTAATTTTTTGTGTACAAGAGGATTAATATAAACGTAAACACTCGCTCCACAACAAATTTTACTACGCCATGTTTTACAGAATCATCAGCTGTTCCGTTGTTTTGTTTTTGTTGTGTCATGCGCAAGCGCAATACGAACGAACGTCTAATCGTAGAGTTCATCAATGCCGTGATTGGCCGAGAGCATACAAGCCCCACCCACAGACCGTGCTAGGATGAAGGTGCAAGTTATTTCCACATGCAATTAACCACTAGAACGCTCCGCCTCCTGATACGTCACGAGTCACGTGACCCAAGTGGCGGGAACATGGTTGTGGGCCAGCTCGTCGCCGCGCGCCATTAGAACACATAGGGAAGTCAGTTCGGTTGATTCAAAAATCGTATTTCAGTGGCGAAAATGGTACCGAAATGTGTTGTGTCGGGGTGTTACATCAGCACAAAAGTTCCCTGAATAACATTTCATAGATTTTCTAGTAACATTGCTGTGAGAAAAGAGAGAATTATAAGAATTCGATTGAACGAACGGCCGTTTGCTGTGTTGGCAAAGCGACCGTGTTTTATTTGCTTGTTTAATTCCCTATACATGTACATAATTCCCTAACTTGACTCATTTGATCATCCTGCTATATAGGTGATTACCAAGTGCAATGCCTTCATACCTTCATACCTAGACGAAAATATTTACTTACTTCTAGTTTAGACCTACAAGAGTAAAAAATACCACCAACAAACTGTTTGTAGGTAAGTGGGTGGGTATAGGTAGGTATGTAGAAATAATCAACAAACCGTCAATAAATCCGTGAATAATAAACATCCGTAATAAAAATAACGTTCACCAGTGAATTATTCCTATTTAGTATAGGTACCTATAGATTGCTTACATAAATGTAGAGAGTAAGAAATATTCAGCTTCCCGCGCTAGCAAAAGCCAGGAATCAACACATTTGTCTGAAGTCCATATCTCGGTATAATATCCACTCACCAACAAACTATAACATTCTTTGAGTAGCCAATGGCCTTTCTACTTGCCTACATACTTCATAAAATAACTTTGATTAAAACAATATAACTTTTTTAACGATTTTATCCACGTAAGTTGCTGCAGGAATCTTACGGCATCCTTGTTGGCCGGCAGAACTTGGGCCACGACAAAGCTGCCCCCTAGCGGCTGAGACGCGAACAAAAGTTAACTCCGCCCCGTTCTAGTGGTCAATTTAACTTTTCTGGCAAAAATTAATGCTGGGCAACCTTAAAAAAAAACTCTATGGGTGGGCAAACTCAAACATGCGGGAATTCAAAAGGGGCGATGCCAAGCTAGGACGACAGGATCGGCCCCTTTGGCGCTAGCGTCGAGGCTGTACTTTTCAAATCAACGTATTTCTTACCCCACAGTCCGTATTTTCATGTTATATTATAAGAATTCATGTTGATATTGGTTATTTAGCGAAAGAGTGGATAATTATTAGAAATTATAGTGTAATAATGATATTTTGGTCATGTAATGACAGCTCACAGAATTATTTTTGTTTCCAGTGCTTTCTTCAACTGACTCACTGCTTAATGGAATTGTGTAACTTTCAATTAAAACAATTGAGAGGGTGTCGCCTCAGATTGAAATAGAATTTGCTTTAGATATTGCACTATCTTCTTATTTTTACACATTTTATTATACTAGAGTAAAAAATCTTTGTATCTAAACAGTAAGTACATCTTCTTACGGCTGTCAAAATAAAGTTTCGCGAGTTTTAATTTTGAGTGGCACGAACAGCTTACTTCACACTTAGCACAGCCCCGATGGCAGCACCCTAGCGGGAGATAGTTTGGCTAGTGCCCTATCCGAGTGGGAATCAAACCCGGGGCAATCACATACCAGCCCAGCGCCTTTCCACGGCGCTACAGTGACACTGACATTTCTCGCCGCTTTTAGTGTACATAACCCCTCAACTGGCCGATCCAAGTATATAAGGTGCGCGCGCACGCGATGAACTCTATCATCAGACGCTCGTCAATACGATACTATAGTTCTTAAAATATCCACGCACCATGAATTCAGCAGCACTTTCCGATATCAGGGAAGGTCACCGCCATCTGTAATTTCATTAAATAAATATAGCTGGCAGTGACACATGTGCAGCTGTTTTGAATTTGTACTCTTCTGTCAAAATCTGTCTAATCCAAAATGATTATTTAAAAATCATACCTAAATTACAAGAAATGGCTGTACGAAATCACTTTTTTAGATGCGCACGTTACGTGACATTCAAGCAACATGCAAGATACGAGTCGACAGCGAATAATTCGTAAGTATTAGCCTACCTACCTCGTACTACTTGAAAATTGAAGGTTAGCTCATGGTTACCCAAATATTCTTTGATAATGATACTTTTGTTAACATCTTAATAATGGGTGTGTTGAGATGAATGAATTAGGTACTCAAAGTTCACATTGTGCACATCTTCACTGCCCGTACCTAGGCTTCAACGTGACAGCGAAATTGCCGACTAGGTATTTAAATTAAACTAGACCTAGGTAAGACCTACATTTCTACTGTGTGCTAGGTAGGTAGGTATACCTACAGTGTTCTTGAGCCATCCATGTCAATGGTAATATGCTCAAAGGAATTTACAGATTTATCGACAGTACTCAGAGTCTACCTACTGGATTCCATCCATATGATTATTAGCGTTAGGTCTTGTGGTGTTGAGAGTCGTACTGACATCCACAAATACCGGTCTACTTGCGGACTCATCTTCATTCTTCTTAAAAGAGCATGTGACTGTAAAGGCCTATCATTGAGTCACCTAATTGGGTCAGGTCTTGTACACTTATTGACAACTAAATTTCTTTCAACACTTTTTTAACCTAGACATAATTGTTTAATTTTTTTATTTACCTACCTAGCTCAGTATTTGTTTTTCTCCTTCTAGGTAGGTAGCCTGTAGGCTGTAGGTACGTTACCTATCATGTTATTTTCTCTCTACCTAGGTACTATTTCTTTTTTTACATTTTCTTTATTAATTATTACCTATTTTATTCTTGTTTTATTTCGTAATTTCATATTACCTAGTACAACCCTCACTAAAATTACATGGGGTGTAGTACAACCTACTATTCCCTTATTGATATATTTTGTAGGAAGAGCAGGCTTGTTGGCAGAGATTTAATCGATCTGAATGATTATACAGCGAATGAAATCAAAGATTTGATATGGACAGCCCTGGACTTGAAAGCTTCAGGCTGTGACATAAGGTCAGGGGTAAGCTAAAGCAATTGTTTAGCTTCATCTACCAGATCTAAAATATAAAATTGATCTATTATTAGGTAGTACCTAACTAATAATAATATTAATTAGTAATGATCCACTATTTTAGGTACTGCAACCACTGAATGGTAAAACTGTTGGAATATTACTGAAGAGACCATGCATAAAAACCCAATTCTCAGTGCCAACTGCAGTGGCAATGCTTGGCGGCGTTTGTAATACATTTATTGATAATTGGGAGCTGGGTAAAAGCATTCCAGATATCGGAAGGTTTGGATTATTTCTATCTAAAGTCATCCGCAGTCGATCTGTGGATTGGAAAAGGGTCTTTTTACTTTCCCATCCCCTACTTTACCTGCGTGCGCACCATGCCCCATTGTTCATGCCGAGCCTTCTCTTGGGTTGAGCTCGCTAAGGGGTTCGTAAAATACCTGTTTTTCAAGAAAATCCCAATCCACAGATCGACTGCGGGTCACTTTAAGGTAGTAGTAACATAATATTATTCAGTTGTGTGCGGACAAAGTTCCAAAACAATCTTTTGTCACATAACAATTTTATTAAAGATATTTTTTTGAATTTAATCTAACTTACTAATTTGGTTTCCAACTATTGACCGTTTCATAGACAATGATCGACTGTATTTTCTAGGTTTATCGGCAGTCAATGTGACATCATATTCTCTCTGGGCGACTCACAATGCATGACTAGCGAGCTGGCCAACGGATCTCGCGTCCCCGTCGTGAGCATTCTGTCCGAGACGTACGTTCCGTTAAAGTGCCTCGCGGACTTGATGACCATCACGGAACGCTTCGGGAGGCTCGGCAAGTTGAAGCTCGGCTACGTCGGGCCGCACGGACCGCTCTTCAACACGTATCTCACCACTCTACCGAGGTTGGGGATGAATATGAAGTTCACAAGCAGTACAACCGAAGTGAGTTAAGACGGGATTCGAGATTAAGATTTTTGTTGCTCCTTGCCTTGACCAGTCATTACTTGCATAAAATACGTAGGCTAAAACAGTTAAAATTTAGATACTAATGAGGTAACATTTTCTTAGATCTATAGTCGACGTTTGTAGTAATACACAAAATATTAATGATGCGGTAGCGCATCATCGGTAGCGCTCTATAGCTGTTTTGTGTGCTGGCCTTCAAAA
Organism: Leuctra nigra; assembly: GCA_934045905.1. Lineage (NCBI taxonomy): Eukaryota > Metazoa > Arthropoda > Insecta > Plecoptera > Leuctridae > Leuctra > Leuctra nigra. Next base: position 15,548,409 of record OW203767.1, on the reverse strand, counting down.
TGGCCATGACATATTTGATACCTATGTTAGATTTGCCACCATCAGGTGAAGAATGTCCTTTACATCGCCGCACTTTCATAGAAATTGTCCCTTTTCAGGATTAACATCTCAAATCAACCATAGAGCTACCGAAAATGCATGATTATTGATTGGGGGTGTGTAGGCGAGTTTGTGGAATGAATGTTCTGGTCCACCAGGACAGTATCAGCGACGAGATCTTGCGGATGGCGTACAAGTACAGTCAGCAACACAACACGGAGATACACGAGTGCTCCACCGCCGCACATGCCACCTACAGGGCGGATGTCGTCGCCACCGTGTACCACCAGATACAGGAGCTACACATCTCAATGGAGGTATGTCCAGGTGGAACTTGACTTTGTGATCGTCCCATCGCCAGCTTCAATCAAGAGAAATATTCAAGTAGTTTGAATTTAAGTAAGTGTTTGAAAGCGTCGAATGCTATCTTCAGATGATGTACGAGGCTGCTGTTGATTGGGCGTTCCTGCACAGCATGCCGCGGACGCCGGTCGAAGTCAGCGACGACGTGTTCAATCACGAACAGTCGCTCACGTTTGTTGCTGTCGAGAACTCTATGTGGATGGGGATGGTGAGTGATGCATTCATCTCTCTTCATTTTTCTTTCTTTTTTGTTTATTTATTTGACTGTACGTATGGGGCGGAGATTGAAGGTTTAATATTAGTGATGGGCTAAGAAAGGGAGTGCATTGTCGCCAACACTGTTTGTCATAGTAGTGAATTAGTTGGTGAAGAAAATGGAGACAAATGAGGGAGACAATATTCGAAATGTAATTTAGTACTGATGATGTGATGTGGGATGGACTAAGAAAGGAGGTTAAGCAGCTTTTGATTATTAAGTGGTGTGTAAAAGCGGAGAAGATTGTTTGGGAGTAAGCGAAGACAAGAGCGAAGCAATGAAAAAGGAGAATATTAATCACGGTCATGCTAGGATTGAGCTTAGAAAAGGACGGTTGAAAGAGAAGGAAGAGTTTTAAGTTCCTGGGTAGCCTGCTCACCAACAAGATTATTATTGTCAATAGAAGTAGGTACCTAGGATAGAAGAAAGATAGCTGAGTAATTTTATCAGGAAGTGAGGAAGTTGCTGTGGAATGAGAGATCTTTCTTTTGCCAGGCTGTGGTACTACGCTTGTTGCAAGACTATAATCCGAAAACCAAACGACCTGAGTTCGATAAAGATGAGTTTGATACGCGCACAGTTGATGATCGGGAATTGTGCGCAGCCGAAACATAAAATTCAGAATTAGTTTTAATTTGTTCCTGATTGTTGGCCGTTTTGCCTGATGTATATATTATATGTCATTTGTTATTTACGTGAATAAATGAAATAATTGTTTTTAATAATTGTGAATTTAATTTTTTATAGAAATATACCTACTAGGAAACCTAAGTGTAGGACCTTGTTGAGTGAGCACTGGCCACTCAAATTTCAATATATCCTACCTAGTACATATTTCTAATTTTCATTGCAACTTTCCATGAATGCTTCATGACGAAATCTTAAAAGCGCAATAAGTATGTAAATACTTGGCCCGATTGGGCTGGAATCTTGTAAAATATGAGATAGTGTTGTTCTTGATACCCACACAAAATTTGAACTTGATCGGAATATTTTCATTTTCGACCAATCAGAAGGAGTTGTTTAAAATTTTGACCATTTGGAGGATTTGGCAGAAACATTGTTAAATATGATAAAATGTTGGTCTTGATGAGCTTGCAAAATTTAAACTTGATCTAACCACTTTGAATTTTCAAACAGTCATACTTACTCATATCTTTAAATTTTCGTAAAACCAAAATTTTAGCTTGATTGGAGAAACGGTACGACGTGTATACCTATGGCGAGTAACAAAGAAGAACAGACACTCTAACCCAAAAGATTTTTGCTCAATAATACAAAGTAATACTTTTTATATTCTTTTTCAATTTCTATTCTTCACAATCATCTTTATAATAGTGTAGCTTAGCTGGTAATATCCCTTATCCAGATTTTTGAGATTTGCATTAATTAATTTATTGATTATTCACATTGTATACAAATAGTCAGTAATTTAAATTAATTTAAATGTAATTGTAATTTATTAGTATTGATTATTAAGCTGGATTTTATAGTCAACCATGTTTATGGACAGCCGTCAATAAATTGATTTTCTCTCTAGTAACAAGGTTATGGCTAGGTTATGGTATTTCGTCTTCAGAAAAAGTGAAATTCAATCGAACGTGAGCTATAACGTTTGATACTCCAAGTTTCTCTTCGAACGGTACTTTTCAAATGCGGGTGATTATTTCTCAATTATATCTTTTTGCACTTCATGCACCTGTTCATTGCGCACGAATCACTTCAAACAACTCATGGTATGCAATTATATTTCATTTATGTCGCATTGAACTTGATGCAATTCAGGTAGCAATTTGCAGTCAAAATGTGTTGATCATTTCCTGGCGGTGGAAATGTGGCTAAGTTATTCATAGAAGTACAGTTGACTAATTATTGAACCGTTTGGGGATATTTCATGAGTCGCATGTCCAATGATCTCATAGTTCCTTTCTCTCTTTCATTTCTTACCTATACGAAATCAATGTACAGCAGCGTGTTCCATGAGCATAAATAACTAGGAAGTATACATCTATATACTAACGCCAATAAAAGCTGGAAAGATATGCAATACAGCCTTACTCCTTAGCTATAAATAACCATGGACTATCATCATAATAAAAATTGTTTTAAAGTTTTAAATAAACATAATTTTATTTCATTGGGCCAGGAGTTTCCCACCAACTTTTGCCATCGCTTGTTATGTCGTTTGTTCTAAAAGTGCCAAGAGTTATAAAACGAAATTCCAAAATCAGTAAAATATAGCAAAATGTTGGGTCAAGCCGGTATATAGTAAAGTTTTATAAAAGCTTGTGTACGTATCTTGCCCCAGAAATATAAACTTTTTGCATAAATAATTACGGTACTTGGAGACCTTTTACGTATTTGGGGAATTGATGTTGTGCGTTCAAATATTGAATAAAAGTAATTGTATTGTTTTTCCTATTTTGTAATACCTACTACTATGGATAAATAGAATTTTTAATTCGGGGTTACTGACGACGGTGTAAGCAAGAACACGTCATATTATGCAGTTTCTCTTTTGTCTTTGGGCGTAAATATTGTCACTATAAAACATGTATTAAAGACTTGAGTCATAACGTAATTTCCTGCAGTTGGGACACTGTCTTGAAACAATTTGTCGCGCTAACACATCAACTTACTGACGTTTTACTTTCCTTACTTGGCTGCTCATACGTACAATACACAACGAAGTGAGATGTTTTATATGAACGAACGTCATAACGTACGGGTTTTATCACATGGATGATTTTATGAAAACGAAATAACGGAAATTGTAAATTGGCATAATGAAATCAAATGTTCGTTTTTGTCCGACTTCGTTAGGAACGTTCTAGAGTCTAAATTTTACAGTAAGTACCGAAGATTTCCAAGAACACATGACCATGTTGAAAGATTGAGTATGATTTAAACATTTACATTTTAAGGACAAGAGATATATTTTGGTTCATTGTGTATGTAATACAGTTTTAATAAATAAAGTGGTCAGATGGTAATATATTATCTAATAATTGTTTTGCAAGAATTTGTGATTTCAATTTCATGAATTCTTTAAAGTACGACTTCAAAGTACGACGCGTGAGAAAGTGAATAGAATTAATTGACTGTCGATGATCAGAAAGAAAGACGACTCGATGATCCCGGAAACCAGGGACAGCGGCCCCGTTACTGTAACACCAGGCACGTGACTTCGTCCAGCTGTTTTGCCGCGATGTTGGGGCAGCGCAGGTAGACGACTCCTCAAGGTCAACGACAGGCCAGCTCTAGCGCGCGTTCTGCAAACATCGGACCATCTTCTAGGTTCCATCAGATTCCCTCTCAGACGTAGAAGGCCCGAAGTCAATCTCCTCGCTTTTGCGTGGCACACTTTTGACAAGTATTCTCTTTCAAAATTACTGGTGTGCTTTTTGAGCTCAATTCAAGCAAGAATATTGAAATGGACTTCGGGCCTACCACCTCTGAGGTACAGATATATTAGATATAATATTTGGCTGAAAATGCCCGGGATGCGTCACGAGAAAGGTCTCGTAAAACCATGGAAGAAACGAAAACAGAATGTGAAAAAGTCCCGTGGGGGTGAAAACATTTATTGTTATACCTACCTAGTATTTTAATAATTTCTGTCAAGTGCCAAGTAATGCAAAATAAGTAGAGGGACTGAATGGTTATAAACTTATGAGAATGGCACGCGAGTTTCCCGTATTACAGTCAGTGATGTGATTGTCGACTTACGTACTGATTGTGTTTTTTTTTATGACGGATAAATGATTATGATCGGGAGCTGATAAAGAATATGTAGGGATAGAGGGTGGGAAGGACTCGAGGAGGCGGCCGTGGTCTGTAGTACGGAACCTGTATTTGTTCATTGACTGAGAAAATAAACATGCAAAAACCTCAGTCAGGAAGGACGGAGGTGGAGGTCGAATCCCAGTAGTCACTCCTGAGTTCAAGTCCAGAGCATTGAGCCAACTTGCTTCATTGGAAAGTTCATGTTTCCTCCTCATTTTACCCTGTACAAGCCAGGAGGCCAAGTCTTGAAACTTACGCCCTCAGGACACAAACGCTCTAGGACGTCAACAAGTCCCATTTACTGTAAGAATGACGACCTTGAAATCTACAGATAACTGTTAAGCTTCATTTTGAATAAGGTTTGATGACTGTATAACATCTGTAATAATAATTATAATGTTAATAAATTGTTTCCAATAGATTGCTGGATGCCAATCAAATAAGTGGCTTGACTTTATGTTTCAATGTCGATCACTCTTACAGTAAATGGGACTTTATGACGTCCGAGAGCGTTTGCGTCCTGAAGGCGTAAGTTTCAAGACTTGGCCTCCAGGAGGAGTATCATGTATCCTGTCTGGCTATTACGCTGTCGACAGGTAATTGAATTGTCTTTTATTTAGCCAATTGCTAGTTTTACAGTCAAGTAGGAAGTTTATAAATTTAGAGATTACATTTATAATTTTTGCGTAATGCCAAAAGAAAACTACAATCGAGTAAGTATAGTCGAGACCATTGAAAAACCAAAATTACAAGGCTGATCTGTCACAGGGGTGAATGATACATAAAATCTATTTGGTTACTTCCTTGGTCTTCAAAATATTCCTTCGCAGAGGGTCAGACAGTATTGCGTAAATTATTCCTAAAGAGCCAAAAGCTTCCTTCTTTCCTCTTTCTTGGCTAATAATGTGAGAGATTAAACCAAATCCTGGTAGAATTAAAATGTAAACTTCTGGGTGACCAAAGAATCAAAATAAGTGTTGGTATAAAATGTCCCTCTCCACGACTTAGAGTCAGATCGGACACTACATTTTGTGTAACAATTCTATGAAATATTGCATCATATATAACTGTAGATATCTATGATATAATTGTAGAGACAGTCTCTTCACTTATCTAATCTTATCTACTCTTTAGAGGCGAATGTAAAACAACACACTGGACTGGACCTAGTTCTCACTTCGTTTCTATTTTTAAAATACCAAAGCATCGCATCTCCAACTAGTTCACATGAAACTTCACCACACATGAAAGTGACACTCGAAATAAAATCGAAAGGTGAACGCGCCTCGATGTTTTCTGAGTGGAGTTTCGACCACCTCCTGAGGAATTCTGTTCCAAGCGATGAATTGCCGTTACTTCCTCGTCCTATGCGGCAATACCGAATCACTGTCGCATAAGTCAGTTCACTCTCGGTCGTCTCAGGTAGCAGGTCTCAGTCGATGACGTAGTGCAAGTGCAACAGCGATAACAAGTGTGATAAGAACAATGGTGAACTATAAGAAAGCTTGTTTTGTGATATTTTTCATTTGTTCAATAGCAATCACACCGAGTTATTCGGTCAATGATGAAGAGGAGGAAACTAATCCTTTTTACGAAGCAGCGAAGTCATTACTTCAAGATCAACTCCAGAATAATCCAAATAGTCAAGGTTTCGGAGCTGTTGGAGGTATGTTGACGAGTTTCTTGCAGTCTGGAGGCGGTAAACAGTTAGGGGATATGTTGACCGGGGGCGGCGGGGCGCAGAACAACCCCGCGGCGGACATTCTGTCGGGGATCGGCTCCATGATCGCGTCAGCCGCCGCGCAGAACGGCGGGGGCGGTGGAGGCGGTGGCGGTGGGGGCTGGGACCCCCAGCTGATCGGCTCCATGATCGGCATGTTCGCCAACAGCGTCGGGAACCAAGACAACAACGTAGACGTCAACAACAATGAAGTGAACACGGGGGGCAAGAGCAAGGAGGCCGGGTTTGACTTCCAGTCGTTGTTGGGTCTCGCCGGCAGCTTCATGGCACAGAACCAAGGTGGAGGCGGCGGCGGCGGTATGGAGGCGATCATGAATATCCTCCCCGTGTTGATGCAAGGCATGGCGCCGCAGGAGAAGGACGTCGGGTCGAAACGCAAGGCGTCGTTCTTGCCGCCGTTCCTCGAGCACTTCGCCGAGTACTGGGAACACTTCAAGACCTCCGAGCTGGGGAGGACGTTGTGGTCGAACAGCGGCATGGAGGCGATCATCAAGTTGTTCACGGACGAGCACGGCAGGTTCGATGTCGATAAGATCTTCAAGTCGCTGGAGAATCCGAGCTTCAGGAGGCGCTGGATCAAGAGTTTGACGAGTTTCGTTGCTGAGTGGGTGACGCATGTAGCTGACCCGGTGACGCAAGCAAGGTAACTTGAATTTGAAACAGAATACAGAATGCCTGGGTTCGATTTCGCTAAAGGGCTGCATAAAAAAGGATGGCTTCAGGGGGGGAAGGTGCACCAGTTTGGGACACAGTGTGACAGGGGGGGGGGGGGGAGGGGAGGGTCTGAAGCCAAAAGGACGTCACGCTTTGATACAGATATTTTCAAGCATTTTAAATTTCAGTTGATATGTAGGGACTGGTAATTTTGCTGAAAACGATAAATTCTGATACATTTTACAGTAAAAAATTCTATTTAAGGAGGGATAGACTACTAGAGATAGATTTGGGACTTCCTTTTAGGGGGGGAGGGGAGTCTCGTAAAGTGTGGCACAGCGTGACAGGAGGGGTGGAGGGGTAGGTGTCAAAATATTCAATTTTTAGCGTACGTCCTACTCCTTTATGCACAGCCCCTAAGGCGCTTAAGCTGTTTGGGGGTTGTTAGGACCTCGCCCAAACACTCACACCAAAAATTTAAAAATTGAGCCCTGTTAAAAATTAGTCGTAGACTCGTAGCTATGGAGGCGGGAGTCATTTACCTATCATTTTTTTTTATAAGGAACCATTGAGCAAACCAGGAATATTTGGTGCTGTTATTGATGGCGGTTTGCTCCTCTGCACAAGACTAGGTGTAAATGTAATGGCATAAGTCATCCCTTCCATGCTCAAAACTTACGGCATAGGTACTAGGTACCTACCTGCTTCAATTAATGTTTTCGATTTATTTCAATTTCATTTCAATTTATGAGGTTCAGAGTTCAGGGAAAGATGAGATAGAATTATTGCAAGTTGTCTGACCAGTAGCATCAGGAAGACTGGTTTGTAAGTAATTCTATACCGGCTGGGAAGTGATTGATGAATGCATTGTAAATGAAAAGAGTGTTTTTTGTCGTCAGATCATATCGTACACCTGATGGGTATATTTATTTATACAGATCTACCAGTCAAGAAACTAATCATTGTAAATGTATTCTCATAGAATAAAACAGTAGTAGGTATTGTCTTTGCAATTCGCGGGCGGAATTTAAGATCAAAATGCAATTATCTCCTCTCAAAGAGACGCATGTAACTGCCTAAGTTCAGCGACCTCTCCTGCACATTGACATTTCTCATCGCAAATATGTCCATGTCAAGAACTATAATCCAGACAGTTTCTCTTCAATTGTTTACTACCTGTTGTTTAATTATGCTTTTTCTTGATAATTCAGGTTAATTTGTTATAATGCATAAACCAATAAAACTGCGTTTCACTTGTCACATAAAATACATTTATGTTGGTAATTTACTAGAGAGTGCCTTAGCCTAGTATGTAGATCTTGATTTTCTTCTCCAATCAAAGAAAATAATTATTTGGTATTTAAATCTATAAAAAATGTAAAATAATTAATATTATGAAAATTCAGAATAACTAGTTACGATACTTTTTTTTTTTTTATTAAATAAATTTAATTTTTTTATTTAGTTTAAAAATAAAAAAAAATTGTTCTGATCATTATTTTTTAAATGTTTTTTAAAACATTTTATTTCACTGTTCCTCTGGCTGCAGATATCTGGGTACAGCACAGTACTTCGGTAACAGCTTCCTCAAGGCCCAAGGCTACAGCAAGAATGTGTTGTTCGATCCGTCGCGACCGGCTGAGTCTCTTAGTCTCTTGGCGGACGCTATCTTCAAGCGACAGTTCGGACTGCAGATTCATGCCGGTACTTACATCAAGCCAGCAGTGAAATACCTCCAGGTGAGGCCGGCAAACTTATTGATTTATTGATTTAAAGCAGTGGTACTCAACCTGATGCCCGCGGGACTAATTTTTATGGCCCCCAGTTGATGTTTCATATACATACTTATTCACAAAATTTGTCCACTGTGAAAATAATACAAAATAATACAAAATAATTATAATAAAATTTCATACAAAATTAAGTTAAAGCAACCCAGAATCACTTATAAATTGCTTAAATTCTAAAAAAAACGCCCTGCGGGGCAACATTTGGTGGGAACTTTGCTTCAGTTCGTGCATTTTAGAGCCTCAGAATCACTTTAAAATTATTAAAATCTAAAAAAAAGCCCTGCTGGGCCAAAACTGAAGCAGTCCCCCCCATGATAAAAGTAGTTCCTACGCGCCTGAAATGAACCTGAAAGCTTGAAACTACCTGATCACGTGAGCATTATTGTACTTTTTTAAGCATGCGGCCCGCCAACAAAAGCAAATTCGTATTTTTGGCCCGCAAGTCAAAAAGGTTGAGTACCACTGATTTAAAGTGTCTGTACTGGGAGTAGTATCACATAAAAATGCTCTTTATACATTTTATTTATGTAGACTCTATTCCTCTTTCATGATTATTTGGAAATAATACAAAACGATCAAATTATCGATAAACAACAAAAATAAACCTTATTATTTGTTTAACTAAAATAAATCAAGGTCAGTGGCGGGGTGTGATTTTTTTTTCGCACTCCGGGCGGGGGGGGGGGGACCTTTTTTTTATTTATGGGCCCTTTTCCTATATTACGAGCCCCTATTTACATTTTACTGCTGTTTTTCATATTTAACCAGCATATTTACTCATTTAACATACATTTTTTCTATCTCTACTTTGTTTTACGAGCCCTGTCACATGTTTATCCGGGCCCTTGCCTCATCGCATCCCGGTCCTTCAGATTCAGATTCAGATTCAGATTCAGATACTCCCTGGCTAATTTTACAATTGAATGTTGAATGTTACAGGACGTGTTCCGACTTGGACAGAGCAAGGGACTGAGCCTCAGCCACCTCGGCCCCGGCGAGCTCGAGAGCAAGATGGCCGACACGCTGAACGGAGAAGTCATCGAACCGGTGCTGAAGGTGTGGAGGGCGTACACGTTCGCACGGAAACACGAAGAATGCGATCGCTACGTGATCTGTGCGGTCAACCAAGTCAAAGATGTCGGCGTCGGACTAAAACCAGGAGTCACTAAACTCGCCAGGTGTGTTGATTGATCAATTACAAAGCGTCAAAACACAAAGCCTTGTATCCGACTAGCAACACTTGGAAGCAGTAATATCTAATAGTATTTCAATACTATACATTTTATGGTTTTATTTCATGAAATAAATAAAACATTTTATACTATACAGAAAAACTTACTAGCTTCCAAGAGCTGATTAATCATTTACCAGATTTACTATCATCTTGGTCATTTTAGTCACAGGTCTATGAAACCCATTTTATTTAAATCTAAACATGTGAGATGACTTTTAAAAAACTAAGGTTTCAAGGAAGAAACCATGTAGGCTGAAATAAGCTAGAAACACATTATTGAAAAAATTCCTGAAAGTGTTGGGATATGTATAGAGTATTGCAATCGACGTCTTTGGTACTACCACAGACATGTTTATAGCCTTCGGCTTGGGCTATTAACAAGTCTTATCATGGCTAGCCTATAATTGTCAATTGATATCACAATATCCCGACACAATTTTTCTTGTGGCGTCGCGTGACAGAACCATTATTTTCCTGTCACCATACTAGGCAACTACTGATTAGTGATTACTCCTGCAGTCCTGCAATGACCTCACTTTAATGAAAGATACTACAGTACAAAGTATACCTACAGTAGTACAAATAAAAGTCAGTATTCTCTTCCCATGCAATGGGCTTGTTTACGCAAAACTATTGTAGATGGCATTGCTGTTCCAATCACTCAAAGAGCCATCAAATGTCAATCAAAGAGCCAATCAAAATGCACAGCGGAAATGGAACATTTTTAAACCTTAGCGGGAGACAGCTTAGCTGGCTCTAGCGCTGCGATTGAGAGCAAATGGCAGTGAACAAGCCTATTTCATACCACTTTTCCATATTCACTATACCAACTTTGAAAGAAGTAAAAGTAGACTTTTGACAAGTTAAAATACGCTATGAATAAGAACCCACTAGACCATCTTCTTCTTTAATACAGGAAACATTTTATTACATCATATAACTTGTCTTCTTATCCAAGTGCTGCACTTAAGTACGTCAAAGAGAGTGATTCTAAATATCGATACTTTATTTGTTGCAGTATTGCTGCGTCATGGTTCATCTCTGGACAAACCGGAACGCCGTTCTGGAAGCTCTACAACGCCGCGACGGAGAACCACGACTGTGATCAGAAATACTCAACGCGAACGTGTGCGGACTACCACGAATTCGACATTCAAGCCACGACAGAATACATCCACAACGAGTTGTAGGGCAACCAGTGAATCTCAAAAACAATACTACTATACTTTTTACAATTTTATTTGTTTTTCAATGAAAAGAAACTCCTGTTATACATTTTATAAGTTTTTACGAATGGTAATTCGGTTATCATTGAACTGTGGCATTATGCAATCTGTTTCTTTCTTAAAATATGTTCATATTTTTGTTTTATATCTGGAGCTTTTGTATGATGAAAAGGAAACCTCTACAAAATGCAAACATTTGTTGGGAAACAGCTTTTATTCAGAGTCCCATAATTTGTAAATAATGAAAAAATAAAATTATTAATTATAAAATACATCAAGAGTTTGTGTTTCAGTTGGCCAAAACCATGCAGATGTATGTTCTTAGGTTTTTAGTTTAGCAAATGCATACATATTTCAATTTCTTTGAACTGTGTTTTGACTTGGATTCTTCATAACTGAAATTTTTTATGTACCATCCATAATATCCATAATCCATCCATAATGTTTAGCAAAAAGACTCTGGCACCAAACCATTGCCAATGTCAGAGAAATTGGTAACAAACATAACCACCAAGATTATTAATCTCTCTCAAAGTCATCACCTTCACAATTTGTCCACAACTATCAATCACATCCCAGCAGTCACAGTATGAATACAAAATTCACTCATCCTCTCCACCAAAGTCCGCTGTCTTCACGTCGGCATCTTCTCCGAACTGGATGACGTTGTCGATGGTCATGAGCAGGTCGGCGAGGTTCTCCTCGTCGTTGATGTCGAGGGGACAGAACCGGACGAGGCTGAAGTCTGTGATCAAGCTGCCGATGGCGAGCGTCAGACTGTGGTACTTGGCGCTCCACCGGGAATCCTCGGAGCTCTCCATCAGACTGCGCACGTCGGGGTCCAGGAACCTGGTGAAGATATTGTGCATCGGATCAAATAGCAAGGCCTGGTTTAGCAAGGTATTGTTTGGGTGGGTTGTTACTTGTTAGAAATCACTTGTCGAGAGTGGTATCCAAAAATACCAATTCCAGTTCCAGAAATTGGAAGTGATATGAAGAGTGGATAAAAAGTGATAAAATAAAGGTTAAAATAATCATTAAGAACTAATCATACGATGAATTATTTGTGTGTGAAGATCAACAGTGTGTACTATTATTAGTAGGTATGTCCACAGATATGTCCCTTTTAGGGACTTTTTAGCCACTAAGTTTTGTGTAAATAAAAGAGGTGTTCAAAAAAAAAACTTAAAATGTACACGACAAGACTGTTGATTACCGACACATAAAACCTCATTTTTACCTACAAATATTGGAGATATATTTTAGTTTTACATTCTACATTCTATGAATTTGCTACTTTCCTGTCACCCCTCTGCAAAATAGCAAATTCTTAACATGGTAATATACCTACTAGGTAATATGACAATGTGTTATTGTAATGTTTTTTCCCAAGACAAAACTCAACAATTGTGTGGCAAATGTACACAGATATAAATCCTACCTGTCCAGCTGATGCTTGGAGGACTTGCTCAGCAGATCCATCTTGGAGAGAACATTGACGTGCGGCACCTCGAGGTTGGCCATGACGCTCAGCGCCGCCATCGTGCCGGAGATGAACTTGGCGCCGTCGATCATGAACTGCGAGTCCACGAGGAACACGCCGCAGACGTTGAAGTTCCACTGCCGGAGCAGATCCACCAGCTGTCGGAACACAGTCATGTGCGTGTAGAGTTCCAGTTGGCCCGGACAGTCGAACAGGAAGTAGTCGTCTTCGCCCTCCGCCAGCTGCTCTTGCAGCCAATCACTGTTTTCCACGAGAAATCTGGAATGAGACATTGCATTTTATTTATATCATTTGACATTTTAGACTAAAATTAGTTTCTGTTTCAGATTGCATATTATGAAAATTGGAGGAAAACCTGTAAGGTAGAATTATTTACAAAATTCATAGGTACTTCTCAAGGCTTTGCTTTTGCTCAAGGCTTTAGCATTGGAAGCTCTAGTTCCCCCAATCTTACATTACAAGAATGGTTCCATCAAAACTGATACCTCTGATACTATTTTCATTTACCTATATAATTTTATACAACTGTTGTACCTAGGTACCTAACTAGTAGGTACAGACAGTCTAGCTAGACACAGGATAATTTTAAGTCAGCCACATTCAGAGGTGCCTGGTTAACAACTTCGTAACTTCAGTTTCATCTGACTTCACAACTCACTAGAGGGCACCACCTCCAATTCAATGTTGACCGCCCTTCAGTCAGATTTCAATCTGTTGCTTTGGTATTGGGTTTAATGGAAAACTTTCAGTGTAGTCAGGAACACGATGATAGACAGGGATATATTAAGTGGAATATATCTGTTTGAACCGGGGCTCGAACCCAGGACCTCCCACTTGCCGGGTGAGAGCTCTACCAACTGAGCTACCCGATCGGATGGACAGACATTAGACAAAAAGTACTGACAATAACATATCAACTAGGCTGTGGGGAAACTACCATGAAAGCACTGCTGACCCTTATACTTACTCCATGCAATAAACTAAGCCGCCATTAGGACCGAAACGAAGATCTGGGTCTTCCATGACGTCGTTCAAGTGGATGAGTTCTCGAATGTCGATGAGAGGTTGGTAATCAAAGTGCTCGGCAGCTGGGTCCAGATTCACGACTTCGATGTTTCTTCTGTTATCGGCGGCATGTGTTTTGATCGTGGAGCAATACGTCGACTGTGTAAAATAAAATAGGTGTTACCAAAGTAACAACACTGCATGTGATGAGACAGTAGGTCTGTTCGTCGGGGTGTTCTAACCTGTTCGGAACACACCGGAAGTCGTCACGGAAAAGTTTACTTATACCTATCCGTCGAGTTTTGATTCGTAATTCATGCACCTAACATATTCAGTGACGTACTTCCGCCTGCTCCGAGCAGGTTAGAACACCTCGACGAACAAACCTAGTAAATGCTGTCTACACTCTAGCTACACTGTATCAGCAAACAACCTACTACCTATTACAAGCTGCACTACAGTGGTACCTAAGTAGTACCTACTTTACTACAAATTCGAGATAAACTATAAAGTAAGAAATTAGGTACCTAACCACTAAATAGGTAGGTAGGTAGGTAGGTTGATTCAGCTTCTGCTTGGAACTAAGAAATAAGAGAACAGCCTTAGAACACACCTTGCCACTTCCAGCAGGACCCATAACTAGTTGAGCGTAGCGCATTTTTAAATCACTAAACAGTAAACAAACGTAAAATTAATATAATAACTGTGTTTGTAAACAATTTTCTGTAATCATGCTTCAACACATAACCTCTCTTGAGAATCAACAAGCACTTTTGAACTACTTTGCCGACCGACTTGTTCGCGAGGTTCGAGTTCCTACCGCAGCAGAGCTCTGAGCGCTGAGTTAAAAATCAAGGCAGGCTTTTTTTGACGTTTGAAATAAAAGTGTTTATCTCAATTAATATTATTATTTCCAGTATAAATATCGAACATATTAAATATTAACATGTCTGCAAATCTTATTAAATGCTTTTCCAACAAGTTTTTGAGTATTCGGTCTTTGGTAAGTACCGATCATCGTACAACCTGTACAACTTGTCAAATTGAGAGTTACATAACCTAAAATCATATATATTTTTTTTAGACATCTCTGAACAGTTGTCCGTCTTTTGCGTCTCGTGGAATAAAAAACTGTAAGTTTAATACATAGAGCATACTTTTGGATGAATGTTTGATCATGTACCTAATTAATTGTTTTACCCTTTTCTCCATGAATCGCAAGCCGCTGCTCTACTTGCTGCTAAAGTGCAACAGGCCGCTCCAGACTTTCACGGAACGGCTGTAGTTAATGGCGATTTCAAGGAAATCAAACTCTCTGACTTCAAGGGAAAGTACCTCGTGCTTTTCTTCTATCCGCTTGATTTGTAAGTACCTACCATAATTTAATATTTTCGTCTTAGTTAAAGTAATTTCGAGAGAGCTTTTACCACTCTTCTGTGAAGTACTTTTGTATGTCCCACAGAGATAATTGCATTCAGCGAGCGAATGAAAGACTTTCATAAAATCAACACTGAAGTAGTAGGAGTTTCCACCGATTCTCACTTCAGTCATTTAGCATGGGTCAACACGCCTCGAAAAGTAAGCCTACACACAATATTAATCCCTAATATACACGGTCTATCTGTGTTACAACGAGGCTGGCATCATGCTAGTTCGAGCACATATCACATTTCACTCATTCATTACAATATCCTGAAATCCTCATTCTTCAAGGTCAGTTGTCATATTATGATATTACCTTGAATAATTAACACTTTTTTTCATTTACCCTGTTTACCTTGCATATCAGCATATTCGTTAAAAGATTATACATACAAGACACATTTTTGATCTAACTAAAAGATAACATGGTTGTATTTCATCACAATAGAGCAAGGTTACAAATCCAAGTGACATCTTTCCACGATTTTACTCAGATTTCATTTGTTGCATAACGTGTAAATGATTGACTGTTAATGTGGTCGCTCCAGGAATGTCATTAGTTGTTGCTATCTCAACATGTAGATAGTAATACAAATCATTAATCTAGGTACCTACCTAGTACTATTAAAACTTAACTGTTTTAAAAGCAAAGCATTACAATACTGGGCCTTCGTTTGCTTCTAACAGCCAGCAAGCAGTTGTGCCATGGATTGGTTAACCTATTCTAACGTCAATGTCTGATTATTTGCGGCAGGTTGGAGGATTGGGTGGGCTCCGTTATCCGCTGTTAGCTGACTTTAACAAGTCTATCTCACGTGACTATGAGGTTCTGCTGGAAGACTCTGGCATCGCGTTGCGAGGTCTCTTCATCATTGATCCCAAGGTATGTCATCTTAAATACCAGAGTGAACACAACCTTCCAGGATGGAATCAAGTCTAACACGGCTAGAACTTGTAAAAAATAGTTCAACATTGTTCTTTTTCACCCACTCGGCAAAAATAATAGGTTGGTACTCTCAGTATCTATTTAACTTGAATTATGTATCATTTCTTGCTTTGAGGAAGTAGTACCCACGTACCTAGAATTTTTTAGAAATGTAGAAGTCTTTTTGGGAAAAAAAATGTGACTTTTTTCAAGAAGCAATAATGCCACCATCTGTAAAGGAAATTTCTAACATTAGCAATACATTTTCAAAACAATTTTCAGTTAAGCCTAAAGAATGAGTGAGACATTGCATTTACTTACATGCTTTTTTCAGTGGATACTTTTATACAATATTTATATTTTTAATTTTTATGTCTAATTGCCCTGAGGTATTTTACAATTCATTTCTCACTAGCTTTGAAATCAAGTATTTTTCTGAAATGTGTTGCACTTCTAAATTGGTTCTACTTCTTGTTATGCAGGGGATCTTGCGTCAGATGTCGGTCAACGACCTGCCCGTTGGCCGCAGTGTAGACGAGACGCTTCGACTGGTCAAGGCTTTCCAGTTTGTCGACGAGCACGGTGAAGGTAAGTGTCAAAAAACTTAAGCAGCACTATTTAGCATACCACTTCATTCCTCTAAGTATTTTGATCAAACTATTGAGTTTGGTTTCAACAACGGCCACTCACATTTCCAACTTTCCTTTAAGTTGGAGAGATTGATTTTATATTGCAGCATCAGCTTAATATTATTTAAACAATTCAGAAAACATCCAGTTATGCCATCATGAGGTTCGGTCTATCCAACGAATTGGTAATATTATGACTTTTCAGTTTGTGTCATTTGTCAACTCATAAGTCTTAGCGTATAAAGGAAATATTTTTGATGCTTAGATATTTCCTAATTATAGGAACCATACTATTTGTATTCCTTTTGTTGACACTACTTTGGGAAATTCATTGACAAAGTAGGTACGAAAAAAATAACAAAATTATGTTTTATTTCTTCAAGCGAATATAGAAAATGGGAACGAACTATACTAATTTTTTAACTATTGCCAATTTAACAAAGTCTAAAGTGGCCCATAGTCTTCCGTCAGTCTCAGTCAATCAGTTGGTCAGTCTTGCTTGACGACTTGCATGTCAAGCCGCGTGACCTTGGTGTGAGGGAGGGTCTAACGGACCATTTTGGCTGTTGCTTCATGAGAAGTGTTAAATAAATTCCTTGGGTAGTTATAAAGGTGGCTTTTCACCTTCTGACCTTGGCATGAAGGTAGGCATGAAGGATTTCTGTCCGTGTTTGAATTTCTTCAAGCTTCGCTGAAAGCCCTACACATGATCAAACTTCCGGGCTTGTCAAGTAAGTTTGTCATCCAAGATTGCCGGTGTGTTGGCCATTTAAGTGCCCCACACACGGTCAATCTTACTTGACGACTTGCATGACAAGCCCGGCATGACATGCTAATTTGATCGTGTGTGGAGCAGATTTGATGGCTTGTCAAGCCTGGAATTTGGCTTGAAGGAGTTCCAACAGAAACTGAAATCGAGCTTCATGCTCATGCAAGACGACAAGCAAGTTTGACGTGTGTGGAGTCATCAATCTTGCTTGAACATAAATAGCCAATCAGAATGCAGAGCCGGAGCACGTGACCTTTCATCTCACTCAGCTGTTTTGCTGTTTTGTAGTTGTTTGGAAGTTGCGCAATAAAGTGCGCATGACCCCAAAGGTCTGAACTGTCAAACCTAAATTGAACGTGTGTGGGCGTTGTTCAGGTTTGTCATGCCGTCATGCCGGGCTTGTCAAGTAAGTTTGTCATGCAAGATTGACCGTGTATGGGCCACTTTAGGTAATATATCTTAATTATCATTTTAGGTGAACATAAATTGATTAATTTTACAAAATTTTTGTAAATTGGTAAAGAGTTTCAGAAATTGTGATGCACAAACTAATTTCTTGTCAGTCATATTACCAAGGACGATATGAGTACTCCAAGTCAGTAGAAGATAGTCACTACAAGTCTGATCTGTTTATAACTCCATGCTCTTGTTCTAGTCTGCCCTGCGAACTGGAACACCGATTCACCGACCATCAAGCCGGACCCAGTCGGATCCAAAGAGTATTTCCAAAAAGTTAACAAGTAGTTACCTACCATCGTCCTTCTTATATTACAGTTTTCATTTACACCAATGGAAGCTAAGATTAGACTGTCAGAACGAAATCTCTTCTATTTTTAGACTCTTGCCACTTTCAGCAGAGATGGTGTGATATACTTTAGGCTTATGGACTGTAGATTCTTCCTCTAGAGCGTGGTGTATCTTAGTGATTTTTATTTGATATTATTTTGCAGGTATGTTGAGCAATTCTTTATTGATGGAATCTCAGTTCTCTTTGCATTTTATGTGTTGTCCCTGCATATTTACTAAACCAAACATCCTTTCTGTGTGATATTTTCAACCCTTTATCTCTCTGTGTGCCCTGTGATAGCACCTTAGAGGTAGAAAGCCGGGAGTCCATTTCAATGATACTTTAGGTGAGATCAAACGCTAGTATGTCTGCTTTCGTCCAATTTTATTTGTAGCAATTGAAAATTGAGAAAAAGGACTTCTGCCCTTCTGCTTCTAAAGTAATGACATATTGACTGATTATACACATGACATATTTCTTGCCTATCTCCAGCATTGTTACCAAACCAAGTAGCAAACTATCGAAGTACATTATGTTATTATCATGATTTTATGTTACTTAAATGGGAATCTTCAAATAAAAAAATGTTACTCTGACAATATTTGAACATATTTTCATTGTGCCCGTCCCGTTTTCTACTCAAATACCCCAGGATCATTTCCTTGGAAACGAATAAATACAATATTTTTATCTCCTCTTCTGAGATTGCCACCGTTTCTTCGCACTCTAGTAAAGAAAGGTGAAATCGTTACCCCCTTCCCACTCTCTTCATCCCTTGCAATCCCGGTCTGTTCCTGTCTTCTTATTTGCCCAGCATCACTCCCTCAGGAGTGATTCCCGCTCGCAAGACGGTTCAACATTGAGCTGCAATTTTTACCACGTTGACTTTTATAGTAGGTTCTCCCTACTCCAGATCTAGTTCTCTCTATCTCTCTCTTCTTGCTGGCTGAGCTCGTAATTTTGTCTCGCTCGCGCTTAGAGGTAACCGCGATGGCAATTCCATTCGTGGACCGTATTTTATTCGAAGGGATTTAGAATGAAGATGAAAAGAGAGATGGCGCAATGCTTCTGCATTTCTGCGCCATCGTATTTTAAATCATTTGGAGATTCGTTCGAATGAGTTTAGTTTGAAAATGTAATTCGCTCCTGTCAAAGATTGGTGATGCAATCTGTCACCATTGAAGATCAAGGTGAATTATTCGATGTATTAACTTTGAAATATTCGGGCATTGCCAAACAATTGACTCTTTTAGATTGTGTGGATAATAAATAAATGTATTTCAGTGTTCATCTGCAACTGCAAAGAAACAATTTAAAATTGTGTTTGTCCAAAAAATCCACTTTTCTGAGATAATCTATTTTGGACGTTGTTGTATCGTTTTCGTTGTTACCCACCATTTTGACAGAAAATTAGAAATCATAAATGACCAAGTGAAATGCCGGTTTTAGTTACGAAGTACCTTTTTTTAGTACCTACTTACCTTTTTTTCACAAAACTGTACCTAACTACATTTATTTGTAAACAAAACAATAATATTCGATGTTAATTAACTATTATAATAACTGATTATATACTCCTATTTTATAGTTTTATAGCAACTGAAGTGAAGTCAAAAATAGCAATCTCAATTCCGTGCTAGGGCTCAACCAACTGAGCCATCGCCGCTCATCAATATAAAAAAGTAATGTTTATAATAGGTAGTCTCTTACTTTGAGCTATAACACTGTTCTAGTTCTAAAATATCGCGATAATAAAGATTTTTGAAAAGAGTGTTTCTTATTTTGAACCCATACTATACTCAGTGGCGAATCAATTCCGTAGACTTTGCCGTGCGACATTTAGTGTGAGCTGTACTGGGTGATATCTCAGACTTACGACCAGCCGCTCGCATCGTCCCCGATCAGCAGTTACCGACTGCATAAAAAACATTCCAATTTCCCGATCCATTTCGCAAGTGCACGTTAAAGCTGAGCCCCGCGGACATTTGTGCCGCGTTGTCAGCGACGTGTTTTTATCTGACGTTTAGAGACAACATGGGGGAGAGGACTGAGGAGGTTTTATACCAACATGGCGGCAGAGGGGCACAAATATAGACCCGATATAAAATAGAACACTGTTCAGAGATATTGTAAGAGAATGTGTGTTGTTTTGTGTCTTTTAAATAGAAATATCTTATATCTTTGATATGTCTACAAAAATTATTTTTTACTAACTAGTGTTATTTATAGAATAATTGAATTACGTCAAGAAAGGGCGTCAGTCCATTTGATGTGATGCAAATAAAACAATGATAAACTGTCCTGGACTGATGCCATTTCCTGCAAAATTTCGTAAATTAAGAGCGGATTTTAGCCATCTGGGACTGACGCCCTTTCTTGCCCTTTCTTATAAAAAGTAAATTTCACAAATTTTGGACTGACGCGGGACGCCCTTTTTTTAAAAAGTGGTTCAATTGATATACCTAGTACTGGGTTTCAGGATGATATTGGGGAATGTGCGAAGTAAATATTTGGAGCTCCAGGGGAGAGCTCTACCAACAGAGTTAGCCGGTCAGTCTGACGGACATTATCCAATGTTGTCCAGGACCCTCATTTAATATCACAAACCACTAGTCCGGTTATTTGAAGTCCCGGTCATAGCTATATCAATAACATTGCGGGACTATCCTTGGACTAGGAGAACCAGTGGCGTGCCGAACCTATCTTGAGGACTGTGCAAATTCATTGACGAGTATACCCACCCACCCCCAATGGTCATTTATATTAGCAATAAAAAATACACAAAAAACGGCGCAGCGATTTTTTTGTTTTTAGCTTCGTTATAGAACGGGTTTAAAATGAGTTTACAGGTAGGTACTATATTTTTGAAAGAAAACAAAAAAGTCGATAATTCATTTGAAAAAAGCACACATAAAAATGCCGCGCAGCGATTTTTTTGTTTTTGGCTACCTTAGGACGCGGGTTTAAACAAATTTTACAATAGCAATAAAATCACACATAAAATAGCCGCGCAGCGAAACTTTTCGATTTTGGCTACATTAGAGCGGGTTTAAAATGATTTTATAGATAAGTACTACCTATATTTTTTAAAGAAAACAAAACAGGCTATAATTAATATAAAAATATATAAATATACATAATAATGCCGCGCAGCGAATTTTTTGTTTTTTGGCTACCTTAGGACAGTTTTAAAATGATTTTACATTACCAATGAAATCACACAGAAAATAGCCGCGCATAGCGAAACTTTTTGTTTTTGGCTACATAAGAACGGGTTTAAAATGATTCTACTGGTACTAGATTTTTGAAATAAAACAAAAATGTGATTAATTGATCAAATAAAAAAAACACACATAAAAATGCGGCGCAGAGAATTTTTTGGATTTTGGCTCCCCAGGACGGGCTTAAAATGATTTTACATTCTACATACTCTGTTTTTTAAGGAAAACAGAAAAGTCCTTAATTTATATAAGTGATCAGATTATGCATAAAAAAGCCGAGCAGCGATTTTTTTTTGAATTTGGCTACATTAGAGCGGGTTTAAAATGATTTTATAGGTACCTCTATATTTTTGAAAGTTACCAAAAAATGTCTATTAAAAAAATAATCACACATAATAAAGCCGCGCAGCGAATTTTTTGGATTTTTGTACCTTAGGACGGGTTAAAAATGATTTGACATTAGCAATAAAATCTCACATAAAATAGCCGCGCAGCGAAACTTTTTGTTTTTGGGTACATTAAAACGGGCTTAAAATTATTTTACATACTATATTTTTGAGAGAAAACAGAAAAGTCATTCATATAAAAAAAAGCCTTAAAATGCCGGGCAGCTATTTTTTTGGTTTTCAACTACATTAGCAAGCGTTTAAAATTATTTTACATGTAGGTATAATTGTGAATGAAAACAGAAAAGTCATTAACTTAAATTTTGTAATAAAATCACATAGGTACAAATGCCGCGCAGCGAATATTTTTTGTTTTAGGCTACCCAAGGAGGGGTTTAAAATGATTTAATGGTACATGATGATGGAAATGTATCGCAGCGATATTTATATTTTCGATGCTTATTTGCTGATAATAAATTACTATTTTCGACATGCAGGAGCATGAAATAAAATAGAATATGATTCTCTAAGAGCTATTCTGTTTTTATGGTTCATCAAATCATTTCAATAAGTACTGAAAATAGGTCATTTGAATATTGTTTCATAAGTATCTTAGTATCCATCCACCCACCGAACCTGCAACCAGTTTTTGTAACCACCCAACCACCTAGTCCTACTCAATCCAAGCATTAGCACAAATTGACATGTTTACTGCATACATTTCTTGATAGAAATTTTTTGTTCCCTTCCTTTATAGATACCTTTTTACAATTTTTTTTTTAAATATAATATTACTGTTTACTGGTGAAATAAGACGTAATCACCCTTATCACCACGTTTGTGCATGTTTGTGTGATACATGAGATACTTGAGAATGTATCACTGTTACATTATAAAATGTGTCTCATGGTGGGTAGGTCCCCTTGCGGGGACCACCCACCCCCAAAAAATGACTGTGCAATTGCACCAAATTTAGATAGGTCGGCACGCCACTGAGGAGAACAATGCTATTCCACCACTGAAGTCAAAGCCTAAATGGATATTAGGTAAGCCCCCTGGTCCATACTTGGATTTGAATAGATCACTTATATTTGAAAAGTAGGATTGTTTAAAAATGTAAATATAATTGACATATTTATGTAATAATGTGAGTGAATCTTGGTCTAAAGTCTCGAATATTTCTGTAAATCTGAAGCTCAACATAGAAATTAATTAAACATTCCAATTTAATTAAGATTAAGAACTATACAGCATCTGAATTTGAAAGACGTAAATGAGTGAATGATGTATTGTATTGGTGGAGGTGCCGTGTTCTGTGTGTTGAAATTCAATCGCCTCATAGTCCAGTCAAATCAAGCTTAAAAATGTCCAAACCCAAAACAAATTGCAACATTTGGTTTTTTGGTGTCATTCTCTTCAGAAAAATGCCCTCTACAACATATCCAAAATCCGCCAAAATCCGCGCACCGGAAGTACTTTTTAATCACTGTTTAATTTAATTTCCCATGTTAATTTCATCTTGCAAAAAAAACTTTTTTTCATGTAACTCCGATTTTGACGAAACTTGGCAGAATTGTTCATCATCCTAAATGAAACAAATAACTCTCTTAGCGTTTTTCTCTAAATCTTATCGTTTGGGAAATATGGACCTCGCAAAACGTCAAATTACACTCAAAGTGGCCGAAATCGTCGAAAACTGACTAAAATATGACTTTTCGATGGGCCATATTTCCCAAACGATAAGATTTAGAGAAAAACGCTCAGAGAGCTTTTTGGGTTCTTTTAGGATGGTGAACAATTCTGCCAAGTTTCGTCAAAATCGGAGTTACATGAAAAAAAGTTTTTTTTGCTAGATGAAATTAGCATGGGAAATTAAATTAAACGGTGATTAAAAAGTACTTCCGGTGCGCGGATTTTTGCGGATTTTGGATATGTTGTAGAGGGCATTTTTTTGAAGAGAATGACACCAAAAAACCAAATGTTGCAATTTGTTTTGGGTAAATCTCTCATTTGACTGGACTATCACGGTCTCTCATTTCTTGCTCAACAGACTATGCCTATAATACGAAGAAAAAATACAGCAATTAAAATTAAGATAAATACCTTTCCTACTCTCTAAATCAATTGATATATAACTCTAGCCCAAGACAGATGACTATAAAATCGTTTCCCATTACCAACCTGGATTGCACCTAAACATTTTCTGATTGAAATAAAAGTCTTTTAGAGGTGGTTGTTTCTGCCGGCGGAGTGTATAGGGTGAAGGGGGTAAAATCTACCCACAAGGTCTGTTGGGCTCTTTGCTGGTGTTCCCTAGCGACCGATAAATTAATCAAGTAACGAGTAGGTGCCAACATCTACCGCTTCATGAACACATAGCGCTAGTGTGCGACCGTGAGGCTTCTGATCGTAAATCGAGATGGATTATCCATTCTGTCACAAAATCCGGCATCTCTCTTTTGCCAGGGGGCTGATGGGGTGGGGGAGGGAGGGGGGAAATCAGGAGGGAAACACTGGGTTACCGAAATGTTGGTTTTATGTATGTGGGTTTGAAAAATAACGGTTTCGGAGAAAATTTACATACATTTTTTAACATATTTTCGATGTGAAATACGTTTTTGTCATTACGTTTCAATTTTGTTTTATCAATATATTCTAATATCTATACCACTAGAGAAAGTAATAGATATGGTAAGTTCGGCAAACCTGAAACTGCTAAGTTGGACTTTGGAAAACTTAGAACAAATTTTTTAACAAATGAATCTTTTTGTAGACAATGTTTGTATAGATATTGTAGAACAACGACATAAATATTGATTTCAGTGATTCCACTGCCAAGTTTGTCTTCTAATTTAATTCCTGCAGATTGAACAAATAAAATATTTCAAAAAATGTAATTAAAGATTAAAAATTAAATTACTCAATTTATTAGATAATTGTGCACTCATTTTATCAAAATATTTATTATGTAATAAATCCCTGTTTGCATTTTTTCTAAACTGAAATTAATTTCATTCTTGAAGCGCTCAACATTCTGTAAATAATACGAGTACCTATGTTTCTTGTGATGTGAAATAGGGAATAATGGAACAGAAACTGGCCTAGAGCTCTGAAGTTGACGTCAAATAGTTTTCGATCACCCGGTAGAAATCGAATAAAACTGAAGCGAGAACTCGAGCAAATATAAAAGGTGGTAAAATCTCTCGAAATCGAAAAGTTTTTCTAGTGGTTGTTTATCATCTTGAAAAAAGATGTTCGCTTTTGGCAAACTGCTCCTGTGTGGCTAGCAAGCTGAGAGCGAGAGAGAAAGAGAGATGAAAGAGAAAGAGAAGATCTTGATAGATAATGGACGACCAAGATTTACGACTTAGCGAGATTCCAATTTTATAAAACCTGTGTTTCACCGCCAAAGCGTCAGATGGTGATGCTGGAAGATAAGAGATGAGAGATGACAGTAATGCATGACGCAACCACGGTGACAAGATCATCTAACAGGTTTACATTGTTTACACATTTCAAACATAATAAGTAGTTTAAAGAATAAGTGATTTTTTTTTTATTTTTTTTTATTTATGTTTTTATTTACATGAAGTGGGTACATATGACAAAAAAACAAAAAAAACAAAAAAAATACACTCTCCCCTTTATGAGACAACCGAATCATGTTGTTAAATCATCTATTACCAGTTTATTAGAATTGTATTGATCACTAATGTATGGTTAATTTAATTATTCATTCGTCATGATAAGTTCTATAACCGTTTATATATAGCTAATCAAGTTCAACTTCATACATTTTATCGGAATTCAGACATTTTCAAACCAAACTTGCTTATTTTTAAATATTTGTAATTTTGTATAGGTATCTAGAATGTATATAGAATGCGTCTCTTCTTGATTATTACTTGCAATTAACACGTTACACAGAGAGGTTGAATTTTATTTGAAGACAATATGCATAAGTTGTACATTGACTTTCAGAAGCTGTTAACCAGTCTCCCATAATATCAACACGAGGTTTGGAAAACAACTTATGAGTAAGCGTGTCTCTTTAGTGAACAAAAAATCAACTACTTTTAACTAAGGAATTAATAACTCTGTTTTAACTTAATTCTATATTCCCTACTATTATCTTAGTCAGAAAACGAAGATTTTAATGACGTTTATATAGTTCGTAAGAACATATTGGCCTTTGTTGCATATAAAAATCATGAATTACAGAAGTTAAACGAGTTTGAAATGATGTGAACTCTATTGATGAAGAGTTCAACGGGTTCACCCAATCCACTACTTTGCATAAACCATTGTAAACCCTCCAGTTCCTCCCCCCACCCCGTTCTTTATTCGCATATTGTAATTTGACCATATGTGAATATGTTTGCCTCTTCATGTGTGATGGTAGCCTATACTCCAGGGGCATGAACAGTAGTGCATATTTGTAACTCTAACCTTCCTCTACCATGTAATCGCTTTTTTGTTGAATAATAAAATGGTAATTCGATATTCGAATATAATTTTTCCAGCAGGTCTTTTGTCAGGATTGGATTAGCTGTTGATTTCGTTTAATATAATTTAGATCAATTGAGAAGGGTTGAGTATCGTATTATTATTATTATTATTATTATTATAATATTTCCGCTTTGATTAAAGAGATTTCAACAAGGAATTTTTAAACTCTTCTTAGGTAATTTATGCTACCTTTAATCTTGAAGCTCTATTTTGATAAATTAGTTATGTATTTCACAAATACAAACTTTCCTACTCACGAAAATGAATAAACTGCTTTGTATTTCATTAGTGCGCTCAGCGATGACGGGCCCCTTCTGTTCTTTTAGATGTTGTGTGGGCCCAGCAGGCCCTGGCACAGCGAGGTTGGTTTACGGACCAGGTTTAGGGGTTTAGGGGTTGGGGGGGGGACGTTTAGACGAATATTGGTAATATTAATTTCAATTTCATGTACTTTGAATTACATTATTTCAATAATATTTTTCTTGCTACAAACTGTTTTTCTATACTGGAAAGTAATTGTATACTATAGAAGCATAAATATTAAGTATATTTACCTCGTAATTCTACCTATGCATCTTCTTTCCAATCAATGTATTTGACTACTATTATGTACGTATTGGTTACTTAATTAGGTACAACGTTTCTGATATTCAATATAATTTCGGAAACAAATATCTGATACAAAATCGATTAAATCCCACTATTACCACCATTTGTAAATTGTAATCCAACTTCCAAGCTCAAATCAAGAACACAAGTTTGCGCAAGAAATAATTTGTGTACAATTTCTTGCGTTTAATTCCCAGTTCTCTTTTCTGTCTGCCTTGGCAACATGGGGCCAGTTTAGAAGTCCATCACAAATGGTGTCATAGTGGGATTTTTTACTCCGCTATATCTACCGTTTTTTATTATTACTACATATATTGAGTTGTGTAAAAACGAATACATCTTTATATATTATACAGCTACCCACTAGACATTTTCACCAATATTCAATATTATTTCTTTCAATACGGGAAATGTAGGAAACAATTGTCAACGGTAACAAAGCTTAGGAACAAACCACCAACGCAGTCGGATAG
Source organism: Leuctra nigra (assembly GCA_934045905.1). Classification (NCBI taxonomy): domain Eukaryota; kingdom Metazoa; phylum Arthropoda; class Insecta; order Plecoptera; family Leuctridae; genus Leuctra; species Leuctra nigra. The sequence goes on along the minus strand of OW203767.1, from coordinate 15,521,081 downwards.
AAATGACACAATATTATCCCCCAACCCTGATGTCATTGGTGTCTTCATCAGCAGTATCAATAGACATTACTCTTTCACCACGGCAGAGTTGGCACAGGATGAGAAGATTATCTCTCACATTTCAAATAAATAAAAAAACACGTCGGAGAAATAGAAATTGAATACTATACTTCGTTCATCAACCAAAACCATTCAACCATTCGTGAGTTGCGCATTTCTTTTTTTTTTGTAATTTTCGATACGTGAGGTCTTTAGAAATGGCGTGATTTGAGCGTCGTCTTTTCAGCGCCTCGACGCTCTGTTTGACGCGACGATGACGTAGTATAAAGCGACGGCGGTTCTTTTCAAAGCCTCCGCCCCCCACCCCGCTTAGACCACGCCCAGATTATGCTCGGAATCATGTTCCAGGAATGATAGGTGAGATCAATGTAATGTTTTAAATTGATGTTAAATCCAATCATTCGATCATTTTCAATGTAAGAAGAATATTTGAGAGTCTTGTGGACATTTTTAACAAAATTATAAGCTCCGGTTTTTAAATTTCCTGTTTAAACCAGGGGCCAAATTCACAAAAAGTATTTGCTCGTTGCCATGGCAACAATAGTTCCAAATCAATTTTTAAATTTAGCAGAGCAATGAAAAACTGTTTCTTATAGGAACACTGAGTAGGTACACATGTCAGAAACTGGTTACTGATCATACGTCTTTGTTCAATTTTATAGTCAATATTGACTATTTATTCATGGGTGTTTGAACTTTTGTTTCGATTTTCAAACAAAAACTAATTAAATATTGATGCATAAACCGCTTTCAAACTTATATCATCTTGATACTTATGCGTACATTATTGCTCGACATTTTGCTCTCAAAGTCCCCCATTTGACTTGAAATAAATCTTATTTTTACTTCCTTTAAATATACTTTGAGGTATTTTCTTATTAACTTAGTGCATCAGAGACATAAAGAGTATTTTCAAACTTACAATCTTGGTTGAGGGTGGACATGAGAGACACACTTATAATCCAAACAGTCATTTTTTATTTATAAAAGTGTTTAACGTCGCAATTTTCTGCAACGTGCCTAATGATGATGATGATGATGATAGATGAATGTGTACCGAGAAACTTGAGTAAGAAAGAAAGTAAAAGAAAGAAAATACAAATATGATAAAATGATTATTTCGAAAATTCTGGGTTTTCTTTTCGGTTGCCGTTATAGAGACCGATACAGAAATTAGCTGGTGCTCTGTTTTCTACAGAGAAAAGGCTCACAAGCAGTTTATAATATTCCGGATATCCTGTACGATCCCCCAGATATTTTCAGAATTGTCAAAAATAGTGATGAGTGGTTAATTTGAAAGCATATTTGTTAGATTTTATAACAATGTGATCATCAATATATTTCAATTATCTTATTTTAGTATTAGGCTAGGTACGATACAATATTATGGGATATCACGTACATGTAAATGTTTTCTCCCTTCGATTGAGAAATTCCCTCGATTCGTTCTATTTATTCAAATAATTCCGCGTCACCTGACTAAACATCGACTCGGCTATCAATATCAGTATTAATAAATGGAGAACTTTGGTGAATATGTACTCCTGCAAATTGCTAAAACCACTCAGACGAAACGTTCGTTTCAGAGGTCATGCAAAAAACATTTTCATCCGATCCACTGCCTCTTCGCTAAGACATCCTCGAACATGACGCAAAACTCAATGGGTTTTGATAACAATAATAATGGTGAAAGCTTGAAGAGCAAACCAAGGCAAAGGGATATGGAACTGCCATTAATCTCTCAAAGTGACAAACATATTTTTCTTTTTTCATTCGGGTTTGGCGCTTTATGTATTGTCTTCCTTCTTGAAAGGGGTTAAGACTATTGTCATTCCTTGAAAAGGATATTCACAGATGCTGTGACATGGTACTTCATAACATCAAAAGACCTGAGAAGATCACAAAATATTTTAATAGTTATCTTCCAGACCTTTTTATACTAACTCCTCTTCATAGTAATTAAGAGAAACGTTGTCAAGTTGATAACATAATGTTAGTACATACCTTCGAGCAACAGAGTAATTAAAAACTTCAAAAACCTTCTTTGATATACGTTTCATTATTTTAATTTACGACTCACTCGCTCTCTAGTTCAGAAGTAATGTGCATGGGATTTGAACCTAAGCTCCTTGCTTTTATGTCGCCGGAGCGTTCATGATTGGCTTGACATAAAAATATGAGCGGGAAATTCATTTTAGAGTCTAGTTTTTAAAATCGTCAGGCTTTTAAGCTTTGTTGGGTATGTAAAAAGGCTACATTAAATAAAATAAAAAACACACACGAATACCTTGAAATTTACGCAAAATAATTAGTTAATTGGATTTCGTGTTGGGTTTAATTCTAATGTTATTTTTTGAAAGCGTGTTCTCTATAGGAATAAGTGCACCGGAGTTATAACGGCTTAAACTTTTAGTTGCAAAATGGAGTTTTTACTTTATTAAATACCATTAGGGGGAGTGAAATGTGATATTTACAAACATTACGTGTTGTGCTGCTGTAAATGTTAAAAATGTAAATTAATTTTTATGAGAAGTTGTTTTGTGCGGCATTGCTCTCTAAGTATGCAATAATATAAGAAATGTAATTAATGTACATACATTTGCATTAAACCGTCATTCTGCTACTTTCATGATTTTATCTTGTAGTGTGGATTCAAGTGGAATGTAGGTCTTAGAACACAAATAAATGCAATTATACGGCACCTCCACCAGGAATGTTCAGTTCTTAAAATGTTCCTATAGAGAGTAGTATTTCCTAACAACATGTTTTATTGGGTTTTAGTTATTCATTTTAAATCAACTTATGTATCGAAAAAACCTACTATAAAACTTTTAAAAACATGTAAACATTAGACAATGGTTTCAACTATGTAATTGAAATTAGATCATTTAAACTTGAACGAACTATGACAACACACAATTTTGTACCTATTGTATGTTATCAAATGTAACTTAAAGTTACCGACTAAAATGGATAGAGATACTGATTTGCACTGGTTTAACTTTCCCTCAAACTTCAACAGAAGCCGATGAATTTAATCGTTGTAATTTGTAGAGAGTAACCAACCAGAACTTCTGAAATACACTATAACTGTTACACTGAATGATTATAAGTATTCCACAACCCACAGATTTCACCCCTCTCTTGTTTCTTTACCCCTCATTGACTCAATCCCTCCCCCCCTCCTCCTCCATTACTTATTAAGTTATTTAGGGCCCAGGGTGACTAGTAATGGCGACATCTATAGTGCTCTTCCAGAAACAGTTAGTTAATCTGTCCCCAAGGCTCTTCCCTCTGTTTGGTAGAGCTCTAGATAGAGACATTGGCTCCAATGGGGTTGGTGTAATCGTATGGGGGTGGATATACCTTTGATGGTTGCTTCTATTTACTTTTATACCACCCCTCTTTTAAAACCAATTTCAAAACTGTCATCTTTAACACCATATTATCTTGAAAATAGTCTCGATGCATTTATTAAACCTGATTACGAGAATGAATAACTTTAATCAGCTTGAATCTAACTTTTGACAATTGTGCAAGGTACACTCTAATCTTTGATTTGATTTTTAAACCAAAATTGTTATTCAAATATTAATGATTTTAGTTGTCATGATGCTGCTTTTAAATTAAGCCTTGATCTCAAATCGAAACATTGATGCATGTAATCTGTAGTTCATGGCCAATAACTTGATTATCACTCTGGACTAAACTTCAGTTTTTCAATTTCAATTTTTTACAATTTTCTGTTATTTTTTAAACAGTTGATGAGGACTATAGATTGCCATTGCAAAAATCTATGGCATTCTTGAAATGACCTCTGAAACCAGAGCTTAGAAAAACTAACCCTTAATCTATATTGGTTGGATAGGTTAGAAAATTACTCGAATTTTGCTCTCTCATTTTATTTTTTATTTTTACCTTTTGGCCGTCTTATATTTTAACACAATTGTTTTTGTAGCTCCTTCTATATTTTTGTTGTTCTTTGGATTAGCCATTATAAAATCATGTCTTCCGACATACTAGTTAGGAATTGGTTTCAAAAGATACAAAATGAACAATACGTGAAGACATTGTGTAAAACTAACAGCTTGTAAAACTGCAGTATAAATGTTTTCTGAATCGAGTTCCACATTAGCTCACTCACTCTAGCATCCAACATCACAGACAAATGACAACGTTTTAACAGACTACTGATCCTGTGAGAGCCTGAGTAGAGATTCTATTCTTCTCTCATATATATCATTCCATCTGATAGAAGCACAATGAAGCACAATGAAACACAGAACCTCAGCTTATATCATGTTTCTAACGAATGCAGTACATTCTATTGTGCTCGCTGCAATATAATATCTCGTAACATTCACGAAAAAGTTCGCAATCATATTCATATTTTTTTTTAGAATTGTCCAATTATAATTTCTCCGTACAATAGAGTATCATGAAAGTATTGTAGGTATTATGAAATTGTTTTAACAAATCTGACTTCAGGATATTAATGCTGGAAATTTGAATCACTAACAGAAGGAAAATGTAACCTGCGAATGATCAGTATTCTAGTTAAAATCATCCGATGAGATCACGAACATTAAAGAATGTTATAATATAGGTACACTTGGCACATTTAAAATTGATCGTTGAACAAATTTGAATGACTGCTGGTCATGTTCCATACCAATCAAAGCTTGTTATTATCATTGAAATGTGAGGTCACCTACTAGAGTGAGACAATGAGATCGCTTGGACTGACTTTTGATGGTGCGATCTAACATTTTTCAGCCAATCAGATTTATTGAACGATCAATTTTAAGTGTGCCAAGTGTACATCACTTGCGATACACTCTTTAACTAGGAAAACGCTCTGTGTAACGCGTTGGGGAGCGAGCATTCGTACTGCATGCGATTTGATAAGTATGTTTGTAAGCACTGCTCTACAAGCCTTGGAACTGAAGCATGCTAAAATAATTGAAATTATTGGCATACATTTACAGATATTTAAAGATTATAGAACAAAATGTCCTTAAATGACAATATCTTTTGAAGATACCGACATATTAGTCAGAAAATTGGTAAAAATACCTTAAATGTTGGCCCAAAGACCACGCAAAGTTTTAAGTTAACCGGTCAAACGGTCCTAGTTAAAATTTCAAAAATATGAGGAAATATGGGGTTAAATTTTAACCAATGGAGGATTTGTCTGAAACATTGTAAGATTGGGGACAATATTAGTTGCAATAAGTTTGCAATATTTCAAATTGATCGCACCAACCAATTATTTTTTTTTTAAATTTGAACCAATCAGCGGCTTTCAAAAAAATTAGGGTCTTCACGCCCAGAAATGGTCCGTACATGTGTGCAAAATTTCAGCTAGATCGAAGAAAAACTGTGACTTATATAGCCTCAATAAAAGAAAACGAAAACAGAGGTCCGTGCCAAAAGAGCCAAAAGGAGTCGCTCGTTCAATGATGAATAGAATATTCGTGTGGTCTTCACTATAGACACATCAACGGTTTTTATTCAACGATGTTTCAAAGGCCATAAAAAGGTTATAGCAGAGAACTCAGCCAATGCGTTACCAGGAGGCCTATTCTAGAACGTTTTCCCAATTCCATCGTGATGGAATTCGGTCAAGGCCATAAGAATTATCATTGCGTTTAATCGAATTCCATCAGAATTGGAAATTTAATAGTTTTAGAATAGGGCGATTTTAATCTTGAGTTTATTTTGCGTAAATTACAAATAAAATTGTATGTTTTTCAAATTTTCAATACGAAACAATCAATTAATTTGTATTTATTTATTTATTTATTTATTTCAGAGGCTCAGAGTGTCAATCAATAGGGAACCCTCTCTAGTTGTAAAATGGATTAAAAACGTGAAATATTGAAGTATAGGTACACTTGGCCAAAAAAAAATTGAACGTTCAAATGTAAGATCGCACCATCAGAAGTCAGTCTAAGCGATCTCATTGTCTCACTCTAGTAGGTGACCTCACATTTCAATGATAATAACAAGCTTTGATTGGTTACGGGACATGACCAGGGGTGGGATTACATAAAATGATAACTTTCTTGTCACGGTGACAAGCTTCTCACTCAATGCTATTCACGGCCTTCTAGGGACTTGTCACCGTGACAAGGCTCAGTTACATCAGTAACATCATTTTATGTTATCGCACCCCAGGAGTCATTCAAATTTGGTCAACGTTCAATTTTTGTTTGGCCGAGTGTCTAGGATGTAGACAAACAAAACATTTTTATTGTGGGATGAATAGTTTTCAAAGTAATTGATACAGAAAAATTGTTAGAAATCTATGGTAACAAAGCATTCACCATGGTTACACATTGTTGTGGCTTAGAAATGAGATCTCACATACGTCACACATGGATTTTCCCGCCAAAATGTCACATGAAATTTTAATTTGATATTTTATGAATGAAAACGAAATTTTTTCGGGTGAAATTAGTGTATTTGTCAAATTAATATTTGTGTTGATATTTATTAATTTACAATAACACTTTTAAAGAGTCTTCCCTGTTCAATGTTTGATTTTTTTCAAGATCTAGCCAGTAGGCAGTTGGTATTCGCTCTCTCGCAACATACGAACACCAAGGGTTCGCTCTGGCATTCCAAAGTCACCCTCTTTCAATAATAATTGGAAGTCATTCACGTTTTTATTAACCAAAAGCCATTACACACGTGCTGCTCCGGGCGGCGTTGTTTGTGTGGCAATGATAGGTGATGCTGTGTGGGGGGGGGGAGGGGGGGGGGGGCTCCCCTCATCCTTCAACATCCCCCCTTCAGCCACGTGCCCAATTACCACCTTTACATGAGATACGTACTCGATGAAATGCGAAGTATTTCAGAATCATTTCAAGGTTTTACTCTGTGAACTTGAATACTGTTTATTTTTAATCAATTTCATATCCTTTGCCTTTGGTACTTCTATGTCTTTTAGTGTTCTTCTGTAGTCAATCTGAAATTTAGCAGTTATAATAAGCATCAATCCGAAACAGCAAAATCACCACAGTGATGGTTGAGTAAAAGTTAAAAAAACATGGACTAGCCTCAATTCAACACGTCGAAAAGTTGAGCTAACGCAAGGTGGTTATACAGTAGTTAGTAATTGACCAAAAGTGTGGTTCAAGTGTAATTTTACATTACATATTGCTGTTCATTACCATCTTCTATTTATATTTTGCACGAAATTATTTTGTTTTATTATTTCAGCAAGGAGAGACATTATTTTGGCACGTTGACGGGTCAGTTTTAATAAATACCAGTTTTATTTTAAAATTGAGATAAATTATGTATTTGTGTAAAGTGAGTGATTTCTCTACGTACTAATGCTTTCTTCTTTCACTTGTAACCAATCAAACTATCAAATATCTCCAAAAAAAAAGGCACAGAATGGAATGAATATTGAATGGTGCCATCAATGAGTCACATGTAAACTATAATTATGATATGATCGTTGCCCACAGTAAGGTAAAACATTTATTCATTTATGGGTAGGTATGTATTTACTTCCATCAAAGTTCTTCATACGTAAAGAGAGCAGCAGGTTTAAAGCAAATTTGCAAATGTAGCGTCCAAAATGGCTGACAAAATAACACTAACCTCCAAAAGAGGGGGAAAGTGTTACGTAGCCCTAATGTGGCCCAATAAACCTTCCATATTTTTAAAATAAAAATAAATAAATTTGATAATAACCATAAAATGGGTATCTAAATCACCTACGCTCTGAGTATATAACATAGATAATGATAATAAAGCCAGTGATATTAAAAACACAACATTTGATTTGATTACCCACGCTTCCGTGGCGCTAAATTCACACAGTGCGGTCGTTAACTGGAATGAGTTGGGAGACAGAAGTCGTCAAAATATTAACCATCCTCTCACAGTGCCAGGATTTACGTCCTCCATTTTATTCTCGACGATGATATTTCAAAAGCGCTCTTAACTTTCATCCTACGCGAGATTGAATAGAGAAACAGCCAGGAACACACACATTGTCACAGAATACAGTTATTTTGGTAGATATGTTCAAAGACCGGCCCTAAATAGTTCGAAATTCTACAAATTGCTGTCATTATTCGCGCCAATATTTCATGAAAGTGCTCCAGTAAATTAAAGAAGGCCTTGTGTTTCAAATTTTGAGCTCGATTTTGGAACATTTTGATAAAGCAGTAAGGCCGTGATATTCAAATATTGACGCGAACCGAGAACTCCAATTTGGAACGTTTTTCATAATGCTACTTTCTGCTTTTTCGATACCGAAATAATTAGAGAAGGCAGTGAGATTCAAATACTGGCGGGAACGAAGAACACATTTTTGGAACGTTTTTTCCGCTGCATCACTGCTATCAAATGAATTTGAACTCACTCCCGAAAGCTCTGTAAGGCGAGAGTATTCATTCTAGGCAGTGGCTGTTCACTAAACTCTCTTCCAGCTCTACTCTACCCTACCTCCAACTGTTCCACGCTATATCTAGGCGCCATGCAAATGCGCGTATTCCATATAAACTTAATGACAGTTGAGAGCATTTTTGTGTTTTGCTATATTTTTAGTGTGATTTTAACAGTTGAAAGACAGTTGTGAAAACATTGAGTGATAGAGAGTGGGTGTATGTTTTTTATATTATTTTTATTCTGAAGTTTTGTTGTTTTTATTTGTTAAGAAGTATGAGGTGAAAGAATTTTGAGTAAGTGATATGAGACTGATATTTTTGGCACTATTATACCTGTTCGCTGAAACTTTTCGCAGTCAATATTTTTTCAGAAATGTGCAATTATAAAATATTTAAATATCAAGTAGTTTTAACACAATACATGCAGAATTGCATGTTTTTTTAATTTGAACTATTACTAGGCTTCCCAAATTTGAGAATGACACCAACAAAAGACACTGTAACTTCCACAATAATGCGAAAGTTCTGCTTTCTAAGCTCTTACGTAGGCCACTAAAAAGTATGTACATCAAATTGGACTCTAAGATCGCCTTTAGACTCTGCTAACTTTTAAACGGTTGATTAGGACTGAATTGTCATGGAACAACCAATGACTTTCTTTCTTAATTACTGGTTTAGCAAAGTATTGAAAAACTGGACCTAAGGGTGATTCCTAGTATTTTAATATTAGAACTTCGACCTTATCGCATAAAGCTGGGTTCCCATACTTCGCTTTTATTTCGCATTCGGTTCGCTTTCGCAAAATGGCTACCTTTTAACACAGAAAATCGTCCATGTTTAATTTCGTCTCCGAAATGCAAAAATGTTGGACCAACTTCAACTTCGACGAAATCATAACGCGCGAAAACCGGAAGTGATGCGATATATCGAATCTCCATTTCCGGTCGACCTCGAGCTTATATTCGATATTCACGTTTCAACTTTCAAGTTTTACTTTTTCCGCATTTTCTTGCCTTTCTTGCTTATTATCTGATTATTATTCGTCATTTTGTTTTTAACTTTTGGCAGAATACTATTTATGTATCGCGTATCCAAGGATACGCGAAACGCACGAAACAGAAATTATGGAAACGACTACAAACTTCGCGAGGCGAAAGCGAACCGAATGCGAAACGAAAGCGAAGTATGGGAACCCAGCTTAAGTGTAAAATATCATCAGGACTTCATGCGATGATTGTACATCATTCTCTTTCGATGAAACACGATGGAGTTTCAATTCCAATTTCAATTGTTACTTAAAAGCAAGTAGCTTTAAATATTCGATTAAGATGCTGTGAGAATAGCGTCTGTTGAATATTAAGACCTTAGTTGAGTCAAAAAAATGATCTAAGGAGAGAAAGGAAAAAAGATCAATAAAAACAGTACGACAGTTCCGAACTTTTCGCCATATTCGCATAAAGCATAATTGAAAATTACGTAACATTAAATAATCATATAGTTTGCAATTTTACCAGTTATATTTTTATGCATCGACTAACTTTTCCAACATAACTAACATCGAATCTGCGCTACGAATTTTTCCAACATTACCAACTCACAAAAAAGAATATAATTTCCATCAAACCAATGATTTCCCTCTGGATCAAAATAAAAAAAAATTGCGGCAAAGGGTGTTTGAGTGAGGAGTCGGGGGGCGTGGGGGGGGGGGGGGGGGTATGAAATACCATATACATTCATTAGCCTCCGTTATAATGGGCCACTAATACAAAGTATGCCTCCCCCCCTCCACCCCCCCGAAATGATGGCACTTCTCCTCTCCAATCAAATGCACTCATACATCATACTTATGTGACACGTATGTATGTGCCTGTGGTCACATATGTAGCCAGGGGCGGACTAAATTGTGATGTATAGCATTTTAATGTTTTCATATATAACCTTATACCGTATAGCTAGTAGGTATGATAAATTCCCATGATGATGGTAGTAAATATAAAAGCAGTTCCAATGTGAGGTTATGGTTTGATTTAACGACATTTCTAACCGATCGATCCATTGAATTGTAGTAACGGAATCGCATATCAATTAGTGGGATATTGCGAGCTATCGTTTATCGATATTGAGCCAACATAGATGGTAATATACCGGTAATTATGATAAATGAGCTTTGAACAAAGGTTGGTTATTTAGCTTTATAAACGAGAAAGTTTTGTTTGAAAATAAATCTTGTCTGCGTCGGTGTATAAAAAAAGGTTTGTATACTTTGTGCTATTGGCTTTTGTGAAAAAAGCTTTCGGATGCATTGATAATAATTATTAACAACGAAGTTTTATTTGAAATAAATAATTTACTATAATCTCGATTTCTTTTTATATAAAAAATGATTTGTTTTCAAAATTATAAAAATTATAATTTCCAGTAAAATTACAGCACATTGACACCACGAATGTATCCCAAATAATATGTTTTACTGAAATGTACTATTTAATTAATACAAATGTGGACCAAAGAGTAATCCAAATTTCTTTGGACGAATTATGAAAAACTTGATAGTATTTCTACAATGAGTGAATTATCGTAATTAAATAAACCAAAATGTTTACTTCTGTCACATCTCCGCTAATGCAGCATGACAGACGGATATGACAGATCCTCAGTCACCTATCTGTCGCGCCTGACACTTCTGACAGTCCCCCCCTCCCCCTCCCCCTCCTTTCAAAGATGACCGATGATGTCCACAGATGCAGCCAAGTTGCAGTCCATCGTGTGCAGTCATGCACTGTGCGCAGCCCCCCCCCCCCCATCTGACGGAGTCAAGAGAGGGGGAGGGATGATCAGGGGGGAGTGAATGAGGTATTTATCAGCTCTCATCTACCCTCTCCCCTCCCCCCCCCCTATACAGGGGGGACAGGAAGTTGACGTTTGCCGGTGCGTGTCGCACATTATGCTTCCGTGAAGAAAAGCGGTATTTTGTTAATTAATTAACCTTAATTTCTTGGCTTGTATAATGAAAAGGTGTTCCGAAATGTGAATGACAAAACATAATCATTTGAGTTTTGTTGAAAAGAAAGGAATTGTTAGGTAGAGGTGGAGGTGCCGGATTGTACCGAATGCAACCAGCAATACCGTCGTGTATTGCGGGTTGCATAACTGAAGCTGATTATCTCCCGTTTAACTTTTCAAACACAGGTTTTTCGATGCTTTGTTAAACCAGTGGTTAAGTTTTAGTTGTCATTCAAGGATTCCAATTGTTGTTGCCATGGGAACTGTTTAAAATTTAGCAGAGGATTGAAAAACTGATCCTATAAGTTTTCATGCTGTGAATAGTGTAAAGCAAACACAGTAGATACCAAAAAACTAGAAAGTAACCCAGATTAACGTTATAACGTTAATCTGGATCTCAGCTTGATAGCATCTCAGCTTGGATCTCAGCTTGGAGCTCAGCTTGATAGCATAAATGCTATCAAGCTGAGCTCCAAATTAAATATGTCTAAAAATCGAAAAGAGACTGTTTCAAATAATTTGTCAATTCAAGTCATCCTACAGAGCCATTGACAATTAAGGTATAGTAGTAGTGTACGCGAAATGTTTCAAGGACTATCAGTTAGAAGAATTAATATAAGTTACCTTTATGAATAGCTCAACTCTCAACTTCCTATGCTTGAATGGATTAATGTTTTATAATATGAATAGGAGATAAAGTTAAATGGCAGATGCAAGGATGTAACATCCCAATACGAACTCGATGATCGATTCAAAATCACAGTTGTGGATGGAACAGTATGAATGACAACAAAGTGATAATACATCATGAAATATAATACGAGATCAACTCAAAACCTTCGAGATTATATCCATTTCCCAATTGATACAGTAAAATTAACAGTGAACGATTCCTATAAATACCACGCAACAAAGCGTTAATTTACCTAAATTGGCAGATAATGTTTGCTCAACGAATTGAGTTTACTGAAAATTAATATTCAACATAATAAAATAACAATAAAAAGTATAAAGTGATGCAAACATAATTTCTTTATCTATCTTTTCTTTCTTTTTTTGTGTACTCATCTTACAAAATGTGATACATACAAGGTGGATTGAATAATATCAACACTATTTCAAATCCGACAAAACAACAACAATGTATTATTAATTATCAATGTAAATGATATGCATATTCAAATGATCTAAATGTGTCTTGTGACAGTGTTGAAATAAACAACAGAAATTACCATTTCAATATTAAAATATCATATCAATGAAGACATCACTGTGTTTGACATAATGCCATGACTCAAACATATTTCTTATGTTAAATACATTCTAGATAACTTTCCTGATGAGAATCGTGATTCCAAATTAAGACACAATTTAACTAATTAAAATACAATAACACAACACAACTAAGTGATCAATAATCGAATAATTTATAAGGAATCAAGAGTTGATCTTGAGTTTTAAAATTTATAAAATTGACCTAACCATTTTGAATGTATAGTTAATTAAATTACAAAATTCACTATTAACTATATTAACTATATTTCACTATTATTAAATTCACTTTTACTAAGTTGATGAGTAACTTGAAAGATTTGAAGAGAGGCCCGTTTGCGTAACATTATATTGAGTAATGCCCTATAGTTTGATAGGGGTTGTATTTCCACTCCACAGATGGGGTGGCAGATTAACTCCCCAGTTGGATGGCTTTTAAATAAATGTCCGACCCATCAAATTAATTGTGCGACCAACAAATGAGTGAATGATGAAACGACTCTCGCATTTGGCAAAGCTTAAACACTCTGAAATTGAACCGAAATCATCCCCCAACTGAAGTCTTTATTCTTTATCGAACAAAATATCTTGCGTTAATTGCAATGCACTTTCCATGATTTCACTCTATACACTCCCACATACAAAACACAAGTCAAACGGGGAGGCGGAGGACATGTGTTCAATTCTTGTTCAATCAATCAAAAATACAAAACGATTTTCTTGAAAAGCTTGATGTTGAGGGGTGAGAAATAACGTAAAAGCAATCCCTCTGTTCTTTTTCTGCGCACTGAGCACTGGAGGATAATAGCCATGAAATTCTGTTTATTTCAGAGTGTTTCATTTAATTTAACTGCGTGCTTCTTTTTCGATGTTTTTTTTGTGAGTGAAAATAATTTTAAATATTAAAACGTATATTAATTAAATGTGAACATGCTTTTGCAATAAACATTTAGAAGCTTTTTACGCGAATTGGAATTTAGCATTCATTTTGTGTTATAAAAAAAGTGTGAAACGAGGAAGGCAAAATAATGTGTGAAAAATGCGCATGATAAAACTGTTATAAGCTTCAATGCCAGTTTAATAGAACATAACTTTACACGTGGAAAGTATACTAACTTTAGGTACATCCTACCTTTTATTTAATCCATACCAGTTTTTACTCTGGGCGTCAAACGATTGTTAGAAAATATTAAATGCTTTGGTGTTGGTTTATAACGTTCATGTTGTCTTCAAAATTCTACTGCAAAATAACTTGTCTTTTATATACTTTAATTTGTTTTAGCTGAACTTTGTTTATTGTAAGAAGGATCAAATAAACTGGAAATACTTGTGAGTGATGGAATTGGGAGAATGAAATGTTACAAAATAATTTATTTTTGTAATATTTACTCTTGTGCCTCCATGTACGGGGGGGGGGGGGTATGGTTTGGGTACAATAATTATGATTACATAAATAAATAAAGATAATAATAAATTATGCACGGAGATTATAAGGTGTGCAGTCCCATTGTAAACCTCAATTCGCAAATCGCGCCCACATGTGTGTATCGTTAATGATGGAAGCCATTAAAAATGTAATACAGACTCTTGGAATCATGTAATTAAGCCTATCAATTTAAACTAGACTAATTCCATAAAACAATTGAAGTCAGATCTTTGAAAATGGCTTATGCCACGTCTACAAATTAGCTATTTTTCTTCTTTTTTCTACACCAAAATATTTCCTTTTTTCCAGACTTTATTCTCACCCTGTAGAACAAAACCAAACCACAACAAAACTCAATTTTCATCGCCCAACAACAGCCTAAAGCTCTTATCAAAGATATGTACACAGATCTATAATTACCTTGCAAGTTGTCAACCACGTTCAAGACTAATTTAAACGACGGTCTCCGCGGTTTGCTTGTAGGAAATTACTTCTTCTCCTGGAGCATGCATACGTCACAGCAAAACAATGTCGGAGTCAATTAAGTGCTAACAACCGTAAGCAACGCTGCTGTGCTTTAAGTAACAAGAGAAGGCAGGGGGTGGAGGGGAAAAGCGGCTCACAACATGGATTAATATTAAAAGATTTGAGGATGTTCTTCAATAGACAGAATCACGCGAATGTGACATTTATTATTTTTTTCTGTGGAATTACCTTTGAAAATTATGAAACAGTAATTTTCGTAATGTAGGGATTTTATATTCTATTGTAAAGTTTTGCGTAAATGTGTAAAACTGTTTTACCCCGAAGAAAGGATAAAGTCAAAGTATAAATATATAACCATATCGCTTGGTAGATCAAAGGATGAATGCTATTTGGTATTTTATCTTCATTAATGGATTTTAACATGTACATATCAGAAGCAATATTCCAGAATATTATTTCTTTTTTTGTGTGATTCATCCATTATTATCAAAGGGTACGTGATTAAAAAAGAACCGATGAAAAATGCATGTTCATTTTCATTTTTTTTTTGCTGTATTCGTAATTATTACGTAGGATGTAACAAATTTGGAAAATAACCGTTTGGATTGAAATTAATTTCACAAATTGAATTCTTTTTTACTAAGCTGAGTTGATTAAGCATTCCCGAGTGCACGAGAAAACGAAAAATGAACTTAAACACAAAAGAATCATCACTATTATGATGAACGTTGAATTAGGATCTCACTCATAGTAATATAATTTGTTCAAACGATAATTCATAACAAATAATATATGAATACTTATATGTTATATAATGAATAATAAACGCGTACGAATATGAATATTAATTCTGAACATTAAATTTTTTGGGGTGCATTTAATAATAACAAAAAGCTCAAACATGGGAAACTATTGAAAATGTCAATACGTAATTGTGTATCACCAAACCCATTGTGTTTGTACCTTGTTTATGTACACTCAAAATAATTAAAAACGGTACTTTGCACAAAACGGATTGGCTGCTGGTCAGGTTCCTTGACAATAAATCCTTGTTATTATCAATGAAATCAAAGCTCACCTACTAGAGTTAGATAATGCATTATCACAGACTGCATGGGATGATGCCATCAAACCTTTATCAGACAATCCTTTTATTTCGAGTACCGTTTATTATTTGTCCGAGTGTATAGGTATACATTAATTCGTATTTACCTTGTTTGTATGTAACAAACACTGTTTATTTCTAAAATGCATAATATAAAACATAAACATATTTAAGTAGTTATGGTATAAAATGTATTAATAATTTATTTGATCTGCAGCTCACAATGTTCTTCATATTAAATAATCGAAACTTTTCTCTCAAGAATGGCGAAAAGCCGCTTCAAAACCAAAACAAATTGATCATTTCACGTGTAAATCTGCGTGCTTGTGCCACTCACTTTTTAGTATTGATGCCCGTGAATTGAGCTAACCTCGATGTAAAGCAGAGTTTATATAGCCTTAGGTAAAGGTAAGCATCAAGGTCTTTATACGCAATCTAAGTGGAACCCGACGCTACAATTCACCAGACGCCAACCGGTTTAAATTTCAAAAGCTCTAGAATTGGTTTTTGAAACACTTCACTCAAAAGCCCTTATGTGACAAAGCTAACTGGCCAATTACTTTATAGCTAAAGCCTTTATAAAGTTAAGTCGCTGTTAACGTGAAATTCCGAAATCCAAATAAGAACACAATGGTAAAATGATACCCATTTCTATAATATTAATATTATTTAACAAATGGAATGGACGGACTCATTTGTACTCAGGATGGAGTCATTTTGGCAGGTATATCAATAAAAAATATCAATAGAACTTTCAGAATTAAATGCAATATTTAAAATTTGTATTTTGAAAATATATCGACACACAGTCCTGAGCTAGTTTTTATTAATACACATCTTTATTGTACGCAATTATTTTTATAAAATGTCGATAGTATTTGTAGGTCGTTTAGTTTATTATCTTGAAAGCTTTCAGAACCGATAGTTGTAGTAATTTCAGAAAATGCGGTTAAACCTATTGTTTCCATCGCATACTCGTCTTTGGCTATTTTGGATTGTTTGTATAGTAAATGTATAATTAAATTGGGCTAGACAAAAATCAAACAAAAGCAAACATTGCCATCAACAAAAATGGTTTCACATACCTTTTATGCTACATTGTACATTTTGAATATGCGTTATATAAAAAGTAACAAATATAGTTTAGAAACATAAATTAAATTGCTATTCTAAAAGTGTAAGTGACGCCCATTCCACTACAATCCTTTTCCAATCCATCACAATAAAAAACAAATTGCCAGCAAATTTCCTATACACATCCAATTTGCTTTGAAGGACACACACACAACAACAATCCAATTTGAGCCCTTTTTCTTTCCGTCTTTTCCGTCCTACGCTGGTGAGTGTATAGGGATCGATAGAATGGACTTGCGGTGGTCTTTCATCCCATGTTGCCAGCTACTCGAATGTGTTACCAGAAACCCCCGAGCTCGACGCAAAGAGGGATTGTGATGTTGCAACGTTTGATGTGTGTGTGTGTGTGTGTGTGTTGCTCAGACGCTCTCAGAGGTTGAGAGATGAAAGTGATTGTGGACAGCATGCGTGCTTATGGATTACTAATAACTAGGAAAACGCTCTGAGTAACGCGTTGATGAGCGAGCACGGATACACGCAACACCTCGAACCGAAATTATGTCTATCGAAAATGTCATTAAAAGCCAATAATTCTTGAATTTCGTCACAGACTTGTATAAATATCTCCAAAATTTCCAAAAATATTGGTCCCAATAACCTTGCTAAGTTTTAAGTTGATCGATTAAACCTTTGATTGAACGGTTCCTTGTTAAGTTTCAAAAATCACATGATATCCTTCAAACAATATACCTGGGACCACCAATATGATATGATATTACTGTGTACACAATATCAGATCAATCTGTTGAACGGTCATTATTAGTTTCATTTCGTTTGAAACTTTCTGCTCTAACTAGTAACTACCTTGCCTTGAACTGAAGATTCGAAGTCGCCGTGAATTTGACAGCCAGCACACAAAATGTCCCTAAAATTACAAAAACTTTTGAAAATAACTACAAATTAGACTGAAAATTGGCAAAAATACCTTAAATGTTGCTACCAATTACCATGCGAAGTTTTTAGTTGGTCGGTCAATCGGCAATACCCGCTGCACGAGAGCGGGTATTGCGTTGATTGTTTGAGTATCTCCTTGCAGCAGTCTGGTCGGGGGTCTCTTTGCTCCTTGATGCTTTATTATTAACGACATTTTGTTTCAACCTTTTAGATTTAGCTTCGTCAGTTTCTTGATCTTCAATTTCACGCAGACGCTTTTTCGCCTTTATGGCTTTCATTCTAGCGGAAGTCTTTCCATTTTTCGGCATGTTTAAATAGGGATAAGATAGGTAATGAAAAAGTAAGAAGTAGAGTACCTACCTAATTAAAGTACAATAATATTTGTGTGATCAATGTTTGAAATGCACGAAATGTGTGCTCAAAGACGTAATGTATTCAATATCGTAATGTTACGAAATGAATCTTGAACAAAACTTCGCAAATATGAAAATAAAGTAAACACCTTTCAACTAATAAGCGAAAGGAATCAAAGTTCCACACAAAAAAACGGATCAGGTAAAATAGTAACTACCTAGTTTAGAAACGGAATGAATCCAACGTTCCACAATTAAAATAAGACAACGTAATGTTTTGAACTGAATGAATCAAAACTTTCAAAAAAAATAGCAACCTTCAAGGAAATGTCAGGCTAGACAGAAGCTCAGAAACGGAATAAATCCAACGTTTCCAAGAAGAAAATAATTTGAAATAATCAATCCCCTGGACAAAAACTGTAGATACCTAATATCTATGCTTTAAAAGCGATTCAATTTTACTAATACCTTCACAAAGTACACCAAATTGCCAAAATTATCAACGAAAAGAAGCAAAATGCAGGAGAGATTTGGAATGACGTGTGAACGCTAGAAGAGAACAAACGCCACTCAATGATATTATTGAAATGTGAGCTTATGTTTCTAATCCCTCCTGGATGCAAAATCAGCCAAGTAGAAACACGGGAGGCACGGCCATCAGAACTACGAATTGACGAAAAGACAATCAAGGTCTTTAAAAACTCGAAATGATTTGTTGGAAACTATGATCCAAATTGAATTATTCAAATTTGATCAACTCAATAAACATAAAAATATCTGCTTTTCACTAAAAAAGTGTACATACCATCAAAACACTCTTGTACCTAAAGCAAATCAGATTCAGTTGCATTGGAAAGACATTCATTTTCAATGTTTCATTTCTGACAGCTATTAAAAATGTCAATAAGTGCATACTTTCTTGACAGATTCGGCTGAAAATTTGTAAAATAAGTGACATTGTTGGTCTTACTTGCCAATGCTAAATATGAGTTTGATCACATTTCTCGAAGACCATTTTCATTTTTTAGGCTATCAGGAGATACTTATTTTAACAATGAACCAATGGATGGATTTCAAAAAAAAATTGAGTCTGCAAACAGAGAAGGTTGTCTTTACATG
The DNA here is from genome assembly GCA_934045905.1 of Leuctra nigra. Classification (NCBI taxonomy): domain Eukaryota; kingdom Metazoa; phylum Arthropoda; class Insecta; order Plecoptera; family Leuctridae; genus Leuctra; species Leuctra nigra. Next base: position 15,501,818 of record OW203767.1, on the reverse strand, counting down.
TATGCAAAATTTCAGGTCGATCGGTGAAACGGTGCGACTTCTATTGCTTCCTTTAGCATACAAAAACAAAAACAAAAAAACAAACAAAAAAAAACAAAAAAAAAAACAGAGGTCCGTGCTAAAAGAGCCAAATGGAGTCGCTCGCTTCGCTCGCTCAATAATAATAAATGTACTTGATAAATGTAACGACTTTTACCACAAATTACATTTTGGATTCCCTGTATGAAAAATACTTACACAAATCTTACAAAAAAACTCAAAAAAAATCTTAAAAATCTTACAAAAATCTTACATTATAAGAATGCGAGACACATATCTAGTGACCAAAATCTAGCTGGAGACAGATGCTTTCAGTAAATAAGTAAAGAGTAATAATAATAAGTAATAAGTAATACCATCTTGATATTATATCCTAATTTATTTGATACATTTCTGTATTTCCTTTTATTATCTTTCTTTCAAAGCTGTATTTAACAAAGGATTAAACTATTGAAAAATTACCTGTCCCCCAGAAAAATAAACAAGATTGAGGTATGTTGCCATAGCAACCAGAATGATGCAATTACCCTATTACTGGACAGAGCAAGATAGAAGAGATAGCAGAACTTACACCCTCTTTGGAGGTCACACAATATCATTTGACAGCCATCTTGGAAGTTTAACTAGATGATTACTGATACTTTTGTACATAATTTGTTATATTTTCCATGCACGCGAATCGTCGCGATTTCGCCATGTTGCCGATATTCAGGATCTCATTGGCTGAGCTGGCAACACGGCGTTGTTGATTCACGTAATCATGAAGTTTCAGCACGATTTGGCATCCATGGAACACAACTTAAGTCAAGTCAGATACTCCAAATAACAAAATACCTCTAGCTCGCAAATGGAATAACCTATTGTTCCCAAATATGGTATATGTTGTCAGGTGGGCCATAGCTCGAAATTAAGATACTTCGCAACAATGTGAGATGTCATAATTTTGAGATCCAGTAGGCCGAACATGCCATATTGCTTACAGTAAAAGTGTTTGGTCTGCTCCTCAGTTTATTAGGCATTTACGGTATGTTGAGTGACTGTGGGTGTATAGTACGACTTGGCTGTGTGGAGCGACCGCTCCACTAGATTTCAATCTTACAATCATGCAAATGCATTTTACTCGAACGAGCTTGCTGTATCGTCTTTTAAGCGTTCCAATTCCCAGCTTACTTCCCTGTAACAATAAACCTAAATTCACAACAACCACCTTGCAATCAGAAGCAATTAATCTTATTTAACAATAAATCATCATTAGAGTCAATTTAACTTAAACTGATCAGCATGACTTTACAAAAAAACACTACTTTTTTAATTCTAACCCCGCCGGAAATATTCCTTTCGAAAAATAAAACATTCTTTGTTCATCTAAAATTTCTAACACTATCTCGATTCTACACTCATGAATAGTCAAAACGCAAAATTGTTTAATTCATCACGAATTCAGTTAAGGATATTATTTTGGAAGTCGAGTTAGGGCCACATTTTCTGCGTGTGTGGCTCCGAAGATAATTAACATAAAAACTACATTTAATTTAATGGGTTGTTTGTGGCTAACCGACAGCCTGACACCTTGGTTAAGAATATTTAATTGATTATTTTCACGATGATGAATTAATTGTCGAATGGTAATTCGCATGGTATAAAATTACGCCATACGTGGAAAAGAAACTGAAGGGGATGTTTTAGTTTTTTTTATGTTTCATTATACACGCGATGTGCGTCAGATTTTGTCAGTAGAAATAATTAATTGTTGATTTTAAATGGTAATTAATTTACATTTAATTAAGGACGGTTTCGCTTTTAGACACGTAAAACTCGAAAATACATCTTTTCTGAATTTCTTTTGGTGTTTCTTTGGCGTTATTAATGGATATTCAAGCTGTTTTTATTGATGTTTAAGGAGGTAATTAAATTGATAAGTTTATTCTTAATGACTTTTTAACATTTTAGCGGCAGGCGGTCAATGGAAATAAATTGTAGAAATTTGTAGCAACTATCAAGATGCTTAGTGTCATAAAATAGTGCGAATACTTAAAGATTTGACACGATGATAATGAGCAAATTATTGCTAACTTCTAGATTATAATATGAAATTGATACTGGAGAATGAATTTGATAAATTCGATATCTTTAAACTCTTTGAACACGTTTTATTTCCTTGTAATTTTATAGCAATGTGGACACGTTTTTTTTTTAATTATCAAAAGATGAATTATAAAAACCTTCAATCTACATTTAGATTATGTGTGTCTTATCGTATTTCAAGGATGACCAAACCAATAATAAGTTTCGATGTAATACCAACCTCAATAAATTTAACAAATAACATGCAATAAAATATCTCGGATTTTTATTTTAGGTCGACACTCTGTTTTTTTAGTTTTTTATTTATGTTTTTAAGGCAAGCCCAGATCACACTGTTCAAATTATCGATCTGAAATTTTGCACACACACTAATGTCATATGAGCGGTCACGTGTATAGTTTTGAACAAGATCCTGTGATTGGTTGAAAATTGAAACAGGAAACGTTTGACCGAACAACTTCGAATTTCACATGGTCTTTAGGACCACCATTTTAGGTATTTTTGACAATTATCAAATTCATCTGTCAAGAATGATTTATTGTCATTTTACGGATATTTTATGCTTGTTTTGAAATATTTGTCAAATTTATTCAATGAAATTATAAAAACACTATCACTGCTCCTTTGACGCATTTGGTATGATTGTTGACTTGCTCTTTCTAGGTATAGAGCAGCAAATTTCAAACGCATATTAATTCGCATAAGACTTGCTAATCAACGCGTTGCACGGATCGTCTTCCTATTAATAATCATTTACAGAAATGAAATCCTGATACAAACTGTTGGCGTGTTTTAAAATCTAGCATTATTATTAGCACACTTTTTAATTAATTATAACTATAATTTTGATCTTCTAACGGTTCTAGTTTCAAGTAACCCCATCTGTATGTAAATGAGTTGATGACAAATTGTCGCAATTTACTATCCCATCGCCGCTTATCTAGCCGCCAAAGCCAGTCAAGATCGGTCAAGTAGGGGACTTCTTAACCGACCATTCAAATGTTACCAACTAAATTTGACATAATCGTAATTTGTTGCCGAGTTATTGTTCAGGTTAATTAGCATAAAATTTAGCGCGTGTGTTTTGGTGGACATTGCCGATTGAGATGAGGAGCAATGATGTAATTATAATAATACAATGAGTGGAGGTATTCGATCAATGTCAGATGACTGCAGGTGAACATCTTGAAGAACCAGCTTCGATTCCAGATCAAGACAAGACTGTTATGATGTTATGACAGTTGGTTCAGGAAGTACGAGTCTTTTGGAAGAGCGTGGGTCGATTCCCGTCTTTGACAGACAATTTAAAGACAATAGTGGCATTGCATTTGTTATTCCTGTAGGCGTATGCTCTGATGAATTAATTTTTAGGCTAATTAATTTTTTAATTGTAGTTTTTCTTATTTTTCCTTTCAATTTACCTATTAATGACTAGCCCCAATTACGATACATTACATGTAACCTAAAGCATAAAAATTATAAATTTTGCACAAGGAAGGTGGTGACTTCGATCTTTAAAAATTAAAGAATGTCTGTCTAAATATTTCATATAATAAAAATGATTACATATTGTGATAACGAGGAAAGTTTAAATACTACGAATAAGATAGTTTGATACAAATGTAAAAATGATTATTATATTTTGTAATGATACAGTTCTATAAAAAGAGCGATACCTCCAAGAAAAAATTCTTGGAGGTTTTTTGTTTTGGTGCATTTAAAAATTATCTGATACACTTTTCGTTCGTAATTAAAGTCTTTGAGTACTCTCTATGTCTTCAGTATTCCAGAAATTATTTACGTTTGTTATTGCATACTTCAAACAAATACAAAAAAAGTCCTAAAACGGACAGTTTCTTAGAAAATCAACACAATTATTCGATTTCCTATATCTCACATGACATATGTATGACATCGTTGAATTTATAGGTAAGATTTTATGTCAGATTAACGAAGATATACGCCGTATAATAAACGCACAGGTAAATAATAATGTAGGTATATGCGTATACCTTCGACTGCTCTCCAGAATTTCCATCATTCAATAAATGTTCGAAACCGATCATTTTTATGAGTGAAAATCTACTTTGTGAAGAAATTGAAACGTATAAATTTGACAAGAAGCCCATCACATTAAACTGGATCGGATGTGATTAGAATGATATACGATTCCTCCCCTGGGCTTTCATGTTATGATAATTGCCATTTATTTTAATGAAATATAACACACGCATTATTTACATATTTAATATCTACTAATATCCTCCCTTTTAATTTACCTCTAAAACACGAAAAACCAGAAGCAGCCCTTCCTCATAATAAGTCCACTGAAAAAAAAATGTATATTTTTTTAATACCCTTGATGAAATTTGATAGCTGTACATAAAAGCTCAAGAATAAATTATAATTATTTTTTTAACCCTACTCTTGCTTTTTTTACCTGAAGAGATATCATCTAATTTTAATCATGTTGGCAAAATAGACTTGTTAAACATACGTTATTTTCTAAACAAATGAAAACTTCTGCCAGATCTGATGGAGATAGTCCTGAAGTGCGCACGCTACTGCATATAGGCAGGTGAACAGAGGTTCACGCTAGGACACCTGGTCGTTCAGCTATAGAGTCGGCCTCAAGAACACCCGGTCGAGTTGAGCACTTACAATGCACAGACTCTAGGAGACGGTTTGACACCAGAGTCTTCAAAGAACCCAATGAGGTATAATCTTTGATCTTAGATAGTTTTGTATTTAATTTATAATTTTAAAGAATTGCTTTCATATGTTTTAATATGAAGGTAGCGGAGCACGCTGCCTCTGGCAATCGCTCTGGATTTGACTCCGGAGGTCCCGGGTTCGATTCCCGCGACCGTTCTTCATGGTCTGTGGTTTTCCTCAGTCGAGAGGCAAGTGACGGGAAGGTTCCTTGCTAATAGGCCCCGACCACCTCCTACCCACAGTTCATCCTTACTTATACATCATCATTATCATCATACTAGGACTAAAGACAATCGTCGATATTTTCTTACATTTTCCTAAAGCCTGAATTTATTGAATCATTGTTTTGAATCAAACCTAAGATCAAGATGCAATTTCAAACAATCAAACAGTTTGATGCCATATTGAATCCCAATAACAAAATTAAACGCAGTTATACAGAACAGCTATTTAAAACAGAAGAATTGAACAACAATAATTATGCTATAGAATGACAATAATTATAAAAGAAGAGAAGAGAATGCAAGCTTCTGTGGTAAACTTCCATGGAGTCAGGATGTAAGGAAGGGATTGCGTTGTGAAAAATATACGACCGAACCGGAGTTCGAACCCGAGACCTCTCACTTGCCGGGCGAGATTTTTCACAAAAAAAGAGAACCAACATTATACTTCAAAAATTTAGCTAAAACACATTTCTTAATTCAAAAAAATTATCGTTTCCATATCTTTTTCGACGATCTAACGTCCCACGTGCTGCACCTAGCTTGCCAGGTCCCGAGTACCTGCACCTAGCTCGCGGCACCTCTATCCCACCTAACTGAATGGCATGGAAGGAATTAATGAAAGCGTGCGCAGTGCCATCTGCCGGGGGGGAGGAGCGAACTATAATGCGTGCTCGGTCAGCCAAGTGCTAATTAGATGGGTAATTAATGAGCTGACTCGACCCTGTGCGCATGCGCTAAGCTTAACACCTGATGGACGCGGTGATTATCATTGCGAACATTTCAAGGGGGGGGGAGGGGGGGGGGGGTAATTCTTTTGGTGATTAATTTAGGGAGTAGTGGTTGTGTGGGGTTAATTAATTGAAAGGGATGAGTGAATGATAGTTGGCTTTTGACTATACAGTGTAAATTACATTGTAATAAGAGTATTAACGTAATGACATGGGCATTGTCAGGATCTTTGTCAGAGGGCATTGGCCAGAATATGAAATTTAAAAAAAAAAAATTTTTTTAGATAAATTGCGAAAGAAATTCAATCAAGGAAAAAGGTGCTTCCTAGAAAAACGAGTGTTTGTTTGAAAGATGATCTGAGGGCATTCGTCGAAACATGCCCCGTAGGGCGTTTATTTTTTGATTCTTTAACAAATTGGAATGAATTTGAGACGCTGAAATGACGACCTTCCGATAGAAAGTGGTCAGCGTAACATGACGTAGTACATTGGGAGTCTGGGGAAACAGCTACGACTAGTAAATATGCTCAATGCTGTATAGTATCAATCAAATCAATGCTATTTTGGTTGTATATTAACGCTCATCATATTAATATTTTAACCGCTTTGTTATTTTGCCACAGCCAAGCTCCCTGATGAGTTAATTCTTAGCAAATTAATTGTATAGGGTATACAATTCAGATCACTTTTAAAAATTGACAAAAATAGGTACACTCGACAATTCATAAAACGGTATTTGAATGAAACGGATTGGCTGCTGGTCAGGTTCATTGCCAATCAATCCCTGATATTATCAATGAAATCAGAGCTCACCTATTAGAGGTAGATGACGAGTAAGTATAGACTTCATCAGATGATGCCATCACATTTTTTCAGACAATCCATTTCTTTCAAATACCGTTTTATGAATTGTCGAGTGTACCTAACCTACCTATTACAAAGTAACTCCAAAGGAAATAATATATGATCAAAATTGAGCTAGGACCTCTCAGAGACTGGTTATTCAACTCCCCCATTGCAGTTAAAAGGTTAAATATCAACAAAATATCAACCCTGTAACTCTATCAACGCTGGCACCATAGATATAATGAAACTCTAAGAGTTGTTCTTATAATATCTTTGCTGGAACTCTATCAATGCTATAACACTATCAACGCTGTAACTCTATCAACGCTGGAACCATAGATATAATGAAACTCTAAGAGTTGTTCTTATAATATCTTTGCTGGAACTCTATCAATGCTATAACATTATCAACGCTGTAACTCTATCAACGCTGGAACCATAGATATAATGAAACTCTAAGAGTTGTTCTTATAATATCTTTGCTGGAACTCTATCAATGCTATAACACTATCAACGCTGTAACTCTATCAACGCTGGAACCATAGATATAATGAAACGCTAAGAGTTGTTCTTATAATATCTTTGCTGGAACTCTATCAATGCTATAACACTATCAACGCTGTAACTCTATCAACGTTGGAACCATAGATATAATGAAACTCTAAGAGTTGTTCTTATAAATATCTTTGCTGGAAGTCTATCAATGCTATAACACTATCAACGCTGTAACTCTATCAACGCTGGAACCATAGATATAATGAGACTCTAAGAGTTGTTCTTATAATATCTTTGCTGGAACTCTATCAATGCTATAACACTATCAACGCTGTAACTCTATCAACGCTGGAACCAATAGATATAATGAAACTCTAAGAGTTGTTCTTATAATATCTTTGCTGGAACGCTATCAACCACTATACCTTTATCAACGCTATAACTCTATCAACGCTGTAACTCTATCAACGCTGTAAAGCTATCACGCTATAACGCTATCACGCTGGAACCCTATCAACGCTACGCTGTAACGTTATCAACGCTGTAACTCTATCAACGCTGGAATCATATCAATCTGATTGGCATACGGCGAATCATTGCTCCGACATATGATTGAATCCCCTGCCCCTGCACCCCGAGGGGGGTGGAGGAGGGGGGGGGGCAGCGTGTGCCGCTCATTAGGTGCAGGAAACACAAGGGCTGATGCAGATAAACAACCCCTCGACGACATGGGGTGGTCGGCAGCAACAGTTTGCTCAATTAAATATTGACATCTCATTTCATAGCGCCTTCAAAGTCAGTGATCAAATCTGGATGATGGAGAGCGACAATAATGTTTAGAGATGGAAATCATAAGTTTTTAGTGTGCTTTAGGACAAAGGGTTGTTCTGTTTGAGATGGATTATTCGATATTTACTAGAAGTGTGGCTCAATGAGATCATTTTCCTTTGAAAGTTCTGTATTGAACTGAAGTAAATGAAGTTTGACGCCAATTACATGTGATAGGAAAATGGTCTTTATAACAAACTGTGTGAAATCATTTTTATAAAACTTTACTTTACACTTTAGCTATTAATTTTTTATCGTGAAATAGACTGTGTGTAATAAAAGTAAACGTGTATAGGTATGAAAATACATTTTTGACTTGAGTTTTGACTTTTAAAAGATAAACTTAATATAACTGATAAATGAATACTATATCATTTCACAGAGGATCAAATTTAAATCTTGTATTGACTTGGAACGCCACAAGTAGAATAATAATAAGACCGCTAGGTGGATACACAGTTGTTAGTAATGAAGCCCAGAGTTAGGCTTGAATGTTCATTTTGACATGATATGGTTGTTTACAGTCCTCCAGTCCCACTGCTGTAATTTACAACACATTATTTTGTTTATCAGAGCTAAATTATTACCTCCACAAACAATATAAATTCTGTATTCAGAGAAGGCTCAATGTCCATTTCAATGATTCCTTAGGTGAACTAAAAAAAACAGTAATTCTACCGTCATCCAATGATTGTAATGTTGACATGAGTCATTATAAGAGAATATAACTGTATGTGTTGAATCAGTCAAATGGCAATTGAGAGAGCTTGATTACATGATTCCAAAAGTGTGCATCGTAAAATCTAGAAAATGGACGTCCGGCCTTTTACTTCTGAGGTACAGAATTGTAGATTTATATACAGAAGTACTATCAGCAGGTGAGGAAATTTTACGACTTCATCTTTCAGATGCCAAGTCTTGAAACGACGTCAATAAGTACTGTTCACTGTAAGAATGCATGACAACCTTGACATTTTACTGTCAACTGTTTAGCTTAAAACTTTGAATAAGGTTTTAATTACAGTATAATATCTGTAATAATAATAATGTTAACAAAAATTTTCAAATATATTTCTGGACGACAATCAAATAAGTGACTTGACTTTATGTTTTAATGTCGATCACTCTTAAGGCCGATGCACAATTGACGCGAACGCAACGACGCAAACGCGAATAGTTCAAGAATGCCGATTCAATGATGTTCAGGATTGACGCGAACGCGAGACGCAAAGAGTTGAACATGGTTCTAGTTTTGCGTTCGCGTTCGCGTCGTCGCGTTGGCGTATCGCGTCTTGCGTTCGCGTCAATTGTGCATCGGCCTTTACAGTGACCGGTACTTATTGACGTCCGAGAACGTTTGCGTCCTGAAGGCGTAAGTTTCAAGACTTGGCCTCATGGGTGTCAAAATGATTGCGTAACCTGAACAAGTGGCTGCAGATGCAACCTTGCAGCGTGCACCAGTGATAGCCAATGAAATCAATCGTGCACGCGTGGTCTCTAAACGTCAGCTGGGGTCATTATGTAATTAGAGAACATCATCGTGCTGGGAGAAGGCATCAAGAATCAAGCGTTAACATCGCCATTAGGTGCGCCATAACGCCGGCCCGTGCGTAAACCAGACAGTCGAGTAAATGATGTTTGTTTCTGTATCACGCACACGCACACGCACACACGCACGCACGCACGTGGATCACGCAGTCACGGGGTGCGTTTAGGATGTAGCCGTCTTGTAGTTCAGAGATACTTATCCAGAGATTTTCGTGTTTTTCTTCTTTAGAAACTACTATCTGGGCTAATCGACATAAATTGTTTTATTTTCTAGGAGTGTTTATAATTTGTTTCAACAGCTTTTAAGATGACATAAGTACACCCATAGAGTACAAAGCTCACTCTATAAAGTGTACGTGTAAAGTATTAACGCCAACAAATGGTGTCAATCTATGAACTTAGATTCAATTCCCTATTCTTTTGGTAGATAATTGAGATAGCATTTCACTGTGGAAAAGATGCACAAAAATTATTGGAACAAAGAGGATTTTTTTTAGGTGAGACATAAATCAATAAATCAAAATCAAATATAAATAATAAATCATTATAAGATATAAAACAATTAATTTCAGCTGAAATTTCACTCATAAACCTATAGAAGTTCAGAGTTTCATTCAAGAATTCAATTGTATTAGTTATTAATTGAAACGGAAACGGTAATTGAATATTTTTCTGTTAATTTCGTTAAAACGTTGAAAATGTTTTACCTTAGACTTATTAAGTTTTATTACCTCATTTCAATACTATTACGTTCGAATATTTTTCACTGACAACAATACCACTCAACAGGAAAATGACAAATAAAAACTACCTACTTTCATGCTAAATACTGCTAATATTTAATAAGATGATCCGTATGTTTATGTCGGTGACCGCAGGGCATTCATGTTTGTTTTTACATTTATGAGCTGTAGTTAATTACCTACTCTGAATTTTCCTCTTGAGTAATCATGTTTGAACGAGTTGTCTGTTAGTTGGCGCACGCAATTACAGGGCTGTGGCTGACAAAGCGACTTTTCGAAACTCCACGACGCGTTGATGATTCAAAGTTGCAACATAAACGCAGATAGAAACTATTTGGAAACTAGCTGACAAAAAGCTATAAACATTTCATGTGTGGTTTAGTTTTCCGGATATCTATTCATGTTGTTATTGTTGATAGCACGAATGTATGCGACGTGAAGTATTTGGCAAAGGACAGACATGATCAAAATGTTCCAAAAATTACAATTTTCGTGCGAATATTTGTATGTCACGGCATACAATTGTGTATGTTCACAAACCGCAATAAAAGAAGACAGAGAAACATGACATTTTTGAACGAAAAAGTTCAAATATAGTTGGTGAATGAGGTTATGCTTAGTTTTTAAATTTGGACAGCTTCTCAGCTTACCCAACAAAAATTTCAAATGTATACGAAAGCAGCTGCAAATAAAATAAATTATTTCTTATAGGTATTTATGGAAAGAAGAGAATCGTATTTTGCATTAATTATTAAAAACTTAGGTTCTGTTTAAAAAATATTGTATCCAATTTCATATTTTTTATTCATGGAATATATTAATGTACCTAGTATTTTAACTTGAATTACTGGATTGAAGCCGGAAGGAAAACTACGACAGGTATGAGCCGTACTTCTATATTATACTATAAACACTCCAAATCGGAAGTGACGTTTTTTTTGTCAACTACAATAAAACTCGCATTATTATATGGTTAATAGTTGTGAATTCAGTTTTTATATTTGGAAGGGTAACATAATAACTCTATTAGTAGGCGCAGATGTCATTTATCAAATACATTTTTTCTAACACATGATTTTATATAACGAGTTATACCTATTACGTATGCAATGTATTTTTAAAACAATATTCCCAATCTCGAATATCAAATTTTGGTGACGTACAAAAATAGCACTGAACAATTTTTTTCGAGACATTTCAAAGACAGTTTTGAAAATTCTGTTTTATGTCAAATCTTTTGATACATTCAGATGAAGAAATATAATATTATCATTTTTTTGTAGGTACACTATTCGAAGATCTTCCTTTTGAATGCTCTTTTGTAAGGTTGCGTGCGAAACTGTTTTGTATTTTCAATTTGTGGTCGGCCCGTAAAAACCCAAACGCGAATTCGAATTTTGACACCTTCTGAAATTGCAGACCCGTGTTGAAGAGAGGGAGGGGGGGGGGGGTAAATGAAGAAGAATACGATCGCTTGTGTACAAATAAGAAAAATACAAATAGTATAAGAGATTTTTTTCTAAGAATGAAAAAAGAGGAAACGATTTTTTCTATGGAGCGAGTCAAATTCTGCTGGAGGCAAAGAATTCTAGCTGTTAAAATGCCAACAAATTGCGTCTTCCATTCATTGACTAAGTAAAGAGGGAGGAATTGGAGGGGTAAAATAAAAGTACTCGGCTCGAATATCTCTCTGTTTTCACACCGAAACGATGCCCCCCCCCTCCCCCCCCCCCCCCCCCCCCCGGTAGCAACGGCTATACTCCGTGCCAAATCAAGAGTAAACTCTTCAATTAGCATGGCTCAGTATCGAATGATCTTTACTATGAATTATAATGAAACAATTCTTATTAAATGGTCACTATCTGCGTTCACTAAGGGCTGATTTCCAATGTTCTGTTATAAGTTAAATCATTCAGTTTTGGTTATTGCCATGGAAATATAATATATCTATAATCATCTGTTAAAAAGAAGCATGAAGAACTTGTCCTTAGGGCTTAGTTTTCATTATTCTGATAAATCTTTAGTTTCGCATAATAGTAACTCAGGGATAGTTTTTCAATGCTTTGCTAAATTTTAAACAGTTGATTAGGAGTCCTATTGCCATGGCTACAACAATTAATGACATTCCTTGAATGACCAATTAATCTTAACTACAGAATTTATCAGAGTATTGAAAACCTGGCCCTTAGGGATGATTTTAGAAATGTAATTGATTGTTGCCTGCAATCTAGTCCTAATCAACTGTTTACATTTAACAGAGAATTGAAAATCCGGCCCTAAATACTTTTTCTTAGTGTCGATCAAGGAAGTCTTTACAAAAGGTTGATGTTATTGATATTGTTATTGATATTGTTTACTGTTTAGGTAATTTGAAATTTTATCTACAGATTATGAATTTATAATATTGAACTTGTAAGAGGTAAATTGTATACATATAAATACAAACATGCATCGAGTTTTAAGACAAATTTAGCTATCTCCAAGTTGACTACAAACAAACCTAACATAAAATATTCACTCTTTATATTGAATGTTCAGCAATTGTCCATTTAAAGCTTTATTTTTTTTTTTCTCTATTCGATTTTTCATCCCCCTCCCCTTCCTCCTCGCAGACGCTTTTCATTGAATTGAATTCTATTAGATTTGATTGCTTTGGGCACAAACACATCTGACAGAGAGCAGAGAGAGAGAATTGAAAAGACCGAGCAACCAATTGAATACGATGCCATCTTTGAATGCATATCCTCGACGGTGGCGCTCTGCTGTGGTAGAAATGAGCGTTAATTGAGCGGTGATATTTGAGACTTCATTGTCGAAGTAAATGCCCCGGGCGTTTAGGTCTGGATAGCATTAGGACGCGTGTTGACAATTGTGAAGGGAATTTATAAAATTTTCTCCCACCATGTTAGGGTTTTTTTACACTGTGATGTTAAAGTCCAGTGGCGTACAGTCAGTTTTATGTTTTTTTTGTGTGAAAATTGATATTGGTTTTATGTACTTTTTCATTTTTTTGTAACAATGATATTTTTGACATAACAATACACATTGATCTAGATTGTTGTCATAAAAATTACAATTTTAGCATCAAGTGTATTTTGAAACAGTTTAGAATTATAAAAATAACTTATAAACTATTACCCCCAAATTAATACTACAATTCCTTTATTTTAATTATACCATAATTCAGCCACAAAAATTATTATTTTCGGGGCTATTTCGAGAAATACCTAGTATACAATATACATTGATTTCTATGTATACGGAACCAATGCCCAATCGCTTAATATCCATTATTTCTTATAAAATTTTGTATAAATGCAAAAATTTTCGAAAGTTTTACAAAAATATCTACTCTTATTCACCGTCAGTATTCAGAATCTAAAATACAATTGCCAAACACATTGCATATAGGACGTGTTTGATGGTTACATACGTACACTAACATTAACTACTTCACGCAGGGTTAACAGACCCTACGCCACTGCCCTAATCTGTCCTCTTCAAACAACCCCCTCCCCAACCCTCTTTTAAAAAAACTTAGCAACGCCCTTCAAATATTTTTCAAAACGTTCTAATATTATATTTCATCATTCATCGCCTGCATTCAAAGCTAAACACGGCTTCGGTTTAATATTGTATAATAAATAGAGAAAAAAAACATCCCCCAAATAGTGTCACCCCTCTTAGGACCACCAGGATGTGATAATGAGTGTCAGGACCAGTTGGCCCCAATCTCTCGTGAAAACACTCGGAAATTGAGTTATCCAATGTTCATAATTTACTTATGAGCTCGACAATAAATTACCCCCCCCCCCTACCCTCACCCTCCCGCCGTTGATCCAGATGGTCATTGCGTTTCCTGAGCCAACCGTGGAATTTAGAAATATTATTTATTGGTTATAATTTATTATTAAAAGTAATAAATCATAAAATTATAGTATTTTTTGAAAACATAGTTTTTGCGGCCTACTGAATATTTAAAATTTACAAATTTAGCTCAATATAAAACATGTCAGTGAAAATTTGACATATCTAATAGTTTTAAAGAATAGCTTTTATTATTTATAGTTCTAACAATGAACCTACTCTTGCTATTTTTTTTTATTTCACAGAGCATACATAAATGCACCCTTCCAAAAATTGGAGTGGGAAAAACGCTCACAAAATATATAGGCCACAAAACATGTACATAAAATAAAATAAAATTTATAAAATTTTAAAATAAAAACAATAAATATTTTCAAAAACTGTACCAAAGTGAAATTCACAATTCAACTTTTACAAATCGGCCTAGGAAATATAGGTATAATAAGTATAGTTAAAAATAACCTATACGGTAATTCGTCCAGCTGCATTTATTTCTAATGTCCTTGCCTCATTAAATTCTCCCTCAACCCCATTTCAAATATCTCCCCACAAATCGATGAAAAATCATCAATAATCGATCAACTCGTGGTCGACACTTAGCCCGCACATGTGGTCGGACGAGTGTGATAAAATCCACGCGTCTCTGGGGGTATTTCACACCCTGTTAACCCCCCTCCCCCCACCCCACTAGACGGAAGTTTGCGCGTAACCAACCCCTAACTACCCAGCAACCCTCACAACACGGAATATTCAAACTTCATAAGCTGGCAAATCACGAGCCGGTTGGTTTTAGTGAGGTGAAGCGGTAAATGGAGATCAGTGCTGCTATTAGGTGGGAGGTGGTGAAATACTGCTTTAAACCAATTGATGATTATCATTGCGTCATATAGAGTAGTTGCAACACTCTGGTTGTTTAACATACATCAATCTTCATATTTAATACCAACTGCAATATGAAAGATTTTCCTCGAGTGGGACTCGAACCCACGACCTTCCGATATCCAGTCAGATGCTTTACCAACTGTTGATTTTGATTTTGTTAGGGGACAGGCATATTTTCAATAGTTTAGTTGTATTTTAAATACAGTTGTGAAAGAAAGATTTTAAAAAGAGACAGAAATCTCAGAAATGGTACCACATAGAACCAGGAAATTAAATGAAGAAAGATAATGATGAAAATTATTACTTATTGCCTTATACCAATTTATTTCACAAACAATTTATTATTCGGTTCAAATGTCACTAAAGAGAATTACTTCTGTACCTCAGAGGTAGAAGTTCGGAAGTCAATTTCAATGATTCTTGAGGTCAGCTTAAAACCAGGGGGCCTATTCAAGAAAAAAGTGAGAGTGAGTATGAGAAAAAAATAGTGAGAAAATTGGTATCAGCCAATTGATCTCTAAGACTGCTGGATACCAATTGGTTGATAACAATTTTCTCACTATATTTTTCTCATACTAACTCTCACTTTTTTCAGGAATAGGGCCCCAGTAATTCTGCGTTCATCCGATCATATTTGTAATGGTGACATGAGTCATTGTGTAAGAGAATACTTCAATATAGCTGTATTTGTTGACGTATCAGTAATGTGACCATTATTGATAGTGCTTGATTACATCGTTCCAAAAGTGTTCAACGTAAAATAGATGAAATTGACTTCCGCCTTTCTACCTCTGAGGTACAGAGTTCAAGTGAGCTAGGTGGTTTCACAGTGGAGTAAACTGTCCACAAATGTAAATTTCTCGCTGCAATAATGATATATTTTTGAGCAACCAGATAAGTCAAATATTTTGTTGGACTAACAAGCAACGACATTGCTTCGACGATCACTTAAAACTTAACAACTGGTTTAGCAGAGGATTGCAAACCGGCCCTTATGCCCGCTCTTTCAATACTCTGCTAGAGTCTCAATTAGCTCTTAACAGTTAGTTAGTGGTCATTCTAGGAATGTCATTGGATGAATATAGTCCTAATTGACTGTTTAAAAGTTAGCAAGGCATTGAAAGACCGGCCCTTAGTGGTTGACGCTGTGCAGGAATTGATAGCTACCATCTGAAGTGAGAATGAAGTCTACCTATTCATTTAATGCTTGGTACGATGCATTTTATAGGTTCCCCCAAATAATAAACGGTACTCGAAAGAAAATGAATTGACTGATTAAGGTTTGATGGCATCATCCCATGAAGTCAGTGCTAACGCATTATCTAACTCTTTTAGGTGAGCTCTGATTTCATTGATAATAACAAGGATTGATTGTCAAGGAACCGGCCCAGCAGCCAATACGTTTTGTACCAAGTACCGTTTATTATTTGGGGGAGTGTACTTAAACATGACAAATATTTCAAAATAATATAATAATTCCCATGAACATAGTCATTAACTAGACAGAGATGACCTTGCTGCAATTGAATTTGATTGGTCTAACGGTTTATAATCACTTTTCAACCAGAAGACAGCGTTCGCAAACTATTTAGCAAACTATTACAAGAGTCCGAGAAGCCAGATTTCTAAGTGAACTTTGACATCAACTTAAAAGCTCTTAAATACCAAGAATTGGAACCCATTTATTTAGATACTCTTCCCCTTCTCTCTAGTCCTGATTTAGAGTCCAAGAAGCCAGACTTCTAAGTGAACTTTGACATCAACTTAAAAGCTCTTCTTAAATACCAAGAATTGGAACCCATTTATTTAGATACTCTTCCCCTTCTCTCTAGTCCTGATTTAGAGTCCAAGAAGCCACATTTCTAAGTGAAATTTGACATCAACTTAAAAGCTCTTCTTAAATACCAAGAATTGAAACCCATTTATGTAGATACTCTTCCCCTTCTCTCTAGTCCTGATTTAGAGTCCAAGAAGCCAGACTTCTAAGTGAACTTTGACATCAACTTAAAAGCTCTTCTTAAATACCAAGAATTGGAACCCATTTATTTAGATACTCTTCCCCTTCTCTCTAGTCCTGATTTAGAGTCCAAGAAGCCACATTTCTAAGTGAAATTTGACATCAACTTAAAAGCTCTTCTTAAATACCAAGAATTGGAACCCATTTATGTAGATACTCTTCCCCTTTCTCTCTAGTCCTGATTCAATTCATCCCGACACAATCCATCTTCCACCAATACCAGCTCTCAGGAAAGGAAAGGTAGTGATTGATTTGTCATTAAACATAAATCAACATTAACACAATGTATGCAGAGCCTCCTCATTAGAGAGACGATTCCATTTATTCGACACAAGGTCTAATTACAGTGTTGATTTAATTACAAACTAGTGACGTAGTGGTGAGGGATGGTCATCACTTTATTCATGCAATGATATGTAGAATTTGTACATGAAATCTGACTGCATGTTGCAACAATACTTGAATAGAATTGACAGAAATTGCCGCTCCGAAAAGCAAGTACCTTTATTAGTATTTAAACTATGTTACACATTATAATAAATATAAAAGCGTATGATCTATACATCTATTTTTATTTAATTAGTAATAAATAAAATAAATAACAATACAGTACGGTACAACATGTAGGGATTTGAAAAAATGAGCCAGTTAACTATTTTTTACTATTCTATTTCATACATTTCTATATTTTTATTTTGTACTACTATGGACCAATTCATGAAATATGTAGACTGCTCATTATTCATTTCATATGCAGTTTGTTCAACAGTTTCTATTAGAATTTCAAAACGTGTGATCATGAGTCAGAAATCTAAAGAAAGAGGTAGAAGAAATCAATGTTGCGACAACTATAAAACCCGTGCATGTTGGGTGTTTAAAAATATACTTCACTGGCTCATTTTTAAATCACCATTGACTAACTTTTATTTTGTTCCTACTTATTTTCAACGTCTAGAAGCTCTATATTTTGCATTCATCTCACTCAATCAAAATAATTCCATTCAATACACACGTGCGTAAACGTAAGAAAAATGCATTCCACAATGTTTTGTAATATTTGACTATTTTCGTGAAATTCTGTGCTATAAATAGATAAATCAAAGTTTAAGGTTGAAGATAAATTTTGAGAAAATTGGTCCGAATACATAGGTACTTATGTAACGAACAGAAAAATTCGATAGTACATTTTGTAATATAACGACTATTCAAACTGTTTAAATCTAAAATCTACAATAATATCATCTTTGGCAGAAGATAATCAATTAGATCGATTGATATCGTATGGTTGGTAGATGTTGTTCGTGTCACATTTAAGCGTCCAAATCACTCAACAACTCGCCTTTTCATTTGGCAAAATTGCGACTCTTTTCTTCTTGGATGCAAAGCAAATACGTCAATAATAAAGCACCGAAGAAATTCAAAACTCATTGTTCGTCAGATCACTGAATCATCTCGGTACGGGGCCAAGTATCAATCGAAAATATCACTTTTAAAATAATAAAATAGGAATAATAATTTTTCGTACGAGAAATTCTGTAATTTTCGTATTCAAAATTAAGGTCTGATATAGGATGTTTAATTATACATTTAAAGTCTTTCGCATCAGTTCTATTAATTAAATAATCTTTTAAATTGTCAAACTATATTTTTGATACTTGGCCCCAGAGTGCAATATTGCATATCTCAAATCCAGGACACACTCGCAATGTTCCGACGCTGACGTCGCCTCCATCAGAGACGCCGCCTACACTATGCTCGACATCTGCGCCCTCTGCGGTATCGGACTCTGCGGCATATTCTGCGCCGCCGCCGCCGCTGCCGCCGCCACCACCGAGTGATGATGATAATACAACGCCGGCGGAGGGTACGTCGACGTCGACGCCGAGGACGTCGCGACGCCGACGCCGCCGTCCATCTGGTGATGATGCATGGGGAGATGGTGATGGAGATGATGATTCCCGCCAGACGCCGCCGCCGCGGCGGCCGCCGCCTCGTGGTACAGGATGGGGACACGGACGAGACGCTGGGCCGCGTGAGCCATGTTCGCCGCCTCCAGTTCGGCGGCCAACTGACGCTTCCACTTGTTGCGTCTGTTCTGGAACCATATCTTGACCTGTGTCTCGGTAAGATGAAGAGACGCCGCTAAACCGGCTCGCTCGGAGCTTGACAAGTACCTCTTCATGTCGAACGTCGACTCCAGCTGGAAAACCTGACTCCTGGAGAACACCGTTCTCGTCTTCTTCTTCCGCTTCGTATTCGAGTTCCCTCCATTGGAATTATCCTTCTTTGAATCTTTCCCGTCGTATTCATCGTCGTCGTCGACGTCCTCCTCGATCTCCATATTCTCAAGGTCGCGGTTCGTCGCCGTGTAGTTCGGGGACTTGGATCGCCCCAGGTGGAGGCCATACTCGCCGGACAGGAAGTTGTGATGATGGCCCCCGGCGAGGATGTTGTTCAGATGGTGGTGATTCGAACCGGGACTGCTGGCCGGCGATGAACAGCGGTTGGAGGTGGTGGTAGTCGTCGTGGTGTTGGCGGTGTAGGGGTTGGTGTCGTCGGGGGTGGAGGGTGAGCGACGGTGGTGGGGGTGGTCGTTGGAGGGGTGGTGAGATGCGGTGTTGCCGTTGCGTGGGGAACTTGGCGGTGTTGCCTCGTCGTTCGTCGTTGATCCGCCTGGAGGTGAAGAAGATTTACATTATTTCGATATCGTGACACTTGGCAACATTGTAACACAAGCTTCTGTGCACTAATAGATATCACAGCAATTACATAATATACGTGCAATCTGTATTAGGAATAAAGGGGAATAGAATCTACATCAAAAGGCTCTATTTCTTGGGGTATGTGTTTAAACATGTTTTAAGTTGTAAAAATTGGTCAACCTGAATTGTTGAGCTTTTTTGCTTCCAAGTGGACATCCGTCTACTTAAAAGCTGTAAACATTACCCAAGAAATCAAGCTTTTTAAGTGTACTATTTCCCCTTCTCTTATTGTACAGACAGTAAATGTAGGAATCTCTACCAATGTGGGAGTTATTGACTGAAATTAATGAATTATAGGCGTCTGATTACTGGCTTAAATACTTAGACATTAAACAGTGATTTTGAAATAGATTGGACTGGATATCCCAAGTCTCGACATCGTAATGATTATTTGCAATGATGTTGTCTTCTTTCAGTAATGAGTTGAGACGGAGTATTCGTTTCAAGTGAGATTTTTTTTCTTCTTTACGTTGTGTCGTTATTTGCTATTTGGCGTATGTTACAAACTGTGCTTGGATGAAGAAAATAAAAAGGTAGTAACTTATTAAATAATTTTGATATCTGCGCATGCTATTATTAATTTGACCAATTTCATTTCTTGTTAAAAGAATCAAGATATGTGTTCAGACGTCTATTTGTAAATTGCTTTAATTAAATCGCTCCTTATAGAATTATTCCGTGATCCGTGACTGCTAATGTATCTTATGATTAAACCATATCTAAACACTTGATACGGCCCTTACTTAATACATGGCATCAAATTTCCTATCTCCCCCTCCATCTCACATTGTATTTATAACTAAACTTCTTTTTAAAATCAATCATTTGCAATTTTAATTACGTTCATTCGTTTTTACCATCGATCTTCGAATCATTAAAATCTTAGTTTGACTAATTTACTTTTCCTATATTATTTTTCCCATCCCATGACAATTTCCTTGCTGCCACTAATTAGTAATTTTATTTCTATCATTATACACCCAATTTACCTAGAACTTCGTAAGAGAGATTAAATTCATTCTTTCAGTACGTCATCTTCTATTCGGTGTAAAACTCGTAATGCGAGGTGCTGCCTAAGAGTTCAGAGACTTTCTTGATTGCACGACCAGCGAATAAATCCAGTGCAATGCAATTGATCACATTGTTGAGTCGATTTGTTGATTGTCGATTATTGATACTTCACATTGTTGCTACAGCAGTTTTAGAACAACCCTTTTCTGTATGTTGTGCTATTTTCAAACAGTTCGGGAAACTAACAAATAAATTGTGTGAGACGCGATTGTTTAACCTAGAAACAAATGTGAAATCTCCTGTTTTTTAGTGTCGATTCTTATTCTTAAGGAGGGATCTCCGAATTTCACTTATGTATAGAAATCGTTCAAATTTCTCATATAAATAGATTTTTATGTTCTGCATCATAAAATGGCGAGAAAAAGTGGTCAACGTGAACTAATTTTCGAGATATATCGCTTCAAAGTTACAGTTTTTTTTCTCATTTTAACATTGCGACCATACGGAAAAAGTCATGCTGATATTTTTAAAAGCATATTTGGCTGCTTTCCCACCTATAGAATTTTTTGAAAAACTATTATAGCGTGTATCAGATGCAATATTTTATTATTACATTTTTAAATGTTTACCTTCGTGGACGTTTTACCGAGCTATGAGGGTTTTACTGTTTTATTTTTACGTTTTTCCATCTGAAAAGTGCAGTTTTACATGTAAAATTGTGTTGCCATGGTAACACGGCCTTCTTGAAAATAAGAAATTCTTTGCAAATTTGAAGAAATTTCCAGAAGACCGTGATTATATTGCTCATCCCTCCTTAATGAGTTTGCCAAGCTGGAGCAGTTTGAGCAAACTATAAAATCATTTTATATAATTTCGTAAAATATTCTGATTTATCGCTTAGGTATAACTATGTCATAAAGAAACATGACGGTAATTCGGAAAATCGCCGAATTCACAAAACAAACTGCTGAAACCTTCTTCATGGTTATCCTTTAGACTGATGGACTTTTTAATAAGATATTCAAAGAGTAAGTTAATTTGGAGATTCAATCACTACAATATAAATAAACGGCGGACACCTATTGGAAACTTAAAAAACGACAGTTTTGATTTGCCCTAGTTTTATTTTATTATTGGGTAGAATATAGTGTTCAATGAAGTCCTATTAAAGAATATTTTAATTTTTCTGACGCTAATGAATCTCATAGAATATCGCTAGCTAGCTGATGAGAGCCAGGCTATTAATGAGCTGAATTAATTGATTAGCTAGAGAAGTGAAGCGGGCTTGATCCACCTGAAACCTTATGATTGTCCGAAGCCAGTGAAATGCACCCCCAGACGATTAAAACAAAGGTCGTGACAGTCGGAAAAACTGTCGAGCACAGGGATGACACCTCGAAACAAATAGCAAAAGAGACGGACAAGATCAGAAGATGTTTCTAGACGTTTTATAAGTCTGCTTGCTTCATTGTGAATGTCTTACCAACGACACCTACTAAATTTCTATTGTAGAAGTAAATACTACTTTATCAATCAAACATACTTGATTATAATAGATGTATATGTGTAAATAAGTCGTGATGGTCACCATCACAATTTCTTTCCGTTCTTCTGTGTGGGTGATCTAACATTTTTACCAGCCTCGGTATCTCAGTTTTGAGAGGTCCTTGGGTAGCCTGATTCAGGTTTTCTCATCTTACATTCCTTCGTTCCATTCTGTCTCATTTGTGTTGAAATCATGTTAGAACGCTTTAGTATACAATAGAGGAGTGAAATAGTTTTATGGTGTAATGAAAATAGTTCCATTCATCGTTATTTCACATCACTCCGATTTGCATAAATATTCAACTAACTTTTAAAAATAGTTTAAAAGTATCGTTTTCTTGGAGCTCTATAAACAGTTACTTATTTTCTCTGAATTCATCAATTCTCCTTTAATTGTGAACATGTGATAGTATTTTGCACACACGCACTTTGATATGATGTAATTAAATTGCACGCAGCCAGGTGTGGACATCTCTAATTTCACGTTTCGTTTGAATATAATTGACATATTATTTCGCGTGAATTCATAAAGCAAATTATCGAAATGTGAAATGATCAACTGAAATGATATAAATGAAGATATGAGAATAATTAAGTACTAATCTGTATGTGGATGATCTAAAAGGACTAGTTTAAGTGGTTGCAATTATCGGAATTATTTTGATTAGTATTTAATAATCTGCAATACATTTTCAGTTTCTAGGTCTCATTCTGCACTGCGATCGTGTAACTTTGCTCGACAAACGATCGACAACTCTTATGGGAGAATAACATTGACACGTCATAGTCGATCGACAACTCTTAAGGGAGAATAACATTGACACGTCATAGTCGATCGACAACTCTTAAGGGAGAATAACATTGACACGTCATAGTCGATCGACAACTCTTAAGGGAGAATAACATTGACACGTCATAGTCGATCGACAACTCTTAAGGGAGAATAACATTGACACGTCATAGTCGATCGACAACTCTTAAGGGAGAATAACATTGACACGTCATAGTCGATCGACAACTCTTAAGGGAGAATAACATTGACACGTCATAGTCGATCGACAACTCTTAAGGGAGAATAACATTGACACGTCATAGTCGATCGACAACTCTTAAGGGAGAATAACATTGACACGTCATAGTCGATCGACAACTCTTAAGGGAGAATAACATTGACACGTCATAGTCGATCGACAACTCTTATGGGAGAATAACATTGACACGTCATAGTCGATCGACAACTCTTAAGGGAGAATAACATTGACACGTCATAGTCGATCGACAACTCTTATGGGAGAATAACATTGACACGTCATAGTCGATCGACAACTCTTATGGGAGAATAACATTGACACGTCATAGTCGATCGACAACTCTTATGGGAGAATAACATTGACACGTCATAGTCGATCGACAACTCTTATGGGAGAATAACATTGACACGTCATAGTCGATCGACAACTCTTATGGGAGAATAACATTGACACGTCATAGTCGATCGACAACTCTTATGGGAGAATAACATTGACACGTCATAGTCGATCGACAACTCTTATGGGAGAATAACATTGACACGTCATAGTCGATCGACAACTCTTATGGGAGAATAACATTGACACGTCATAGTCGATCGACAACTCTTATGGGAGAATAACATTGACACGTCATAGTCGATCGACATCTCTTATGGGAGAATAACATTGACACGTCATAGTCGATCGACTACAAAGTCGAGTCAATGCTAATCTCTCATAAGAGTTGTCGATCGTTTATTGAACAAAGTTATACGATCTCACTGTATCGGCTAAGTATATAAAAAGTCCAACCCAAAGGCTTTCCAAGAACGATCTTATAATTTGTTTCTAAGCCTTCGATTTTCTGCACACGAACAGAATGTCAAAAAATCAAGTAAGTACTCAATATCTACCTCATCAATTCAAACTCACAATTCTATGAACAATATCACACAATGGATATCACTCTATGGAATTATTTTACGATTCATGTGTTGTATTTAATACTGAGCATGTAGTAATGTACTGTATAGTTTGTGGCATTATTTATTAGTGTGAGGCTGAAATATGTGCGTTACTCTTTTTTTTAAACTCTGTTAGTGTAAAGAAAAATTTCAAAAAACACCTTTCCGAGGCCTCTTAAGACAAATCTATAAAATGATCGCAAAGTTCGAACCAATCGTTGAATCCAACCTCTTTAATCCTCGAAGCCACGGATATGTCACGTAATGATGACGTCACGTCGGTGTGCCATAAAACCATTGAATAAGACAAAGTGCTGAGTAGTCGAGTACTAATTGATGCGATTAAACAATGGAGTATTAGCAGAGAGTGTAGTGTACAGCCATTACTACTGCGTCGTGGGGTTTGAAGTTCTCAGACCCTGTGGCTAATCTATGTGAAGCGAAAAGATTTTAGGGTTAGTGTATTATTAGTTTAGATGCATTCTTCAAATATTATCGAAATTTAAATTTTTTTGGGTTGAGCTTCTCCGAACCACAAGTATGTTATCCAAATCTTGATGCGTAATCACAAGCATAAGTGTGTTTCACGTGTTTCACATTAACTTGTGTTTCTAATTGAAGAAAAAATAGTCTATAATTTGTATACCTATTGTAGCGCTTTGGCCCAAAGGATTTTTTTTAATATCTTGTGTGAAATAAGTAGTTTAAAATGATCAGGACCTATTTTTTAATTTATTTTTGTTGTAGTGAAATACATTACATTGAAGTTTGTCATTTGGAACCGTTTGATATGATTATTGTAAAATTACCGCATCGAAATAATATCTTTCGCAAACTGAGAAAAAATGTGAGTGCATTCTATAATGTTATGAAGACCAATGGAACTACATAATACACCGTTTCTATTTCTCATTATTTACTTATTATGCATTTTAATAGCATTACATTCTCGAAAGTTTTCTTCCACTTTGCAGTCAGGAAGGTCTGAATGGTCGAACTTTTTGCTTCAAGTGGACTTTGCAAACTTACTGAAACATTTAAATACCCCAAGTATCTATACAGTAATGAGTCTAGGGCTAGGATGTTTATGACTCATGAAACGTCCAAAAAGGCAGGCAAATAGTACCTTAAAACTATAAAAAAGGACCACAAAATCCCGAAAAAGGACCAATGAAATTTTATGGTATATAATATTCGTCAACATTTTATTCAATTTTTCGGTTTAGGAGTTGTACTTGGAATATTAAAATTAACTTAAAATTATTGTATGAATGTGTCAATGTGTCAAGTGTCAATTGTTGATTGCCATCCAAATGGTGGATGGAAATTTTATGTATTGTAGTCTAGACCAAAATTCATAAAATTGTTGTAACTTGCAACAAACATTTCATATTGTTTTCCCCAATAATTTAAAAAAATTACAAAAATACCTTAAAATAGCAAGAAAAGGCCTGAATTCATATAAAAAATTGAGAAAAAGCATTTTCAGGCCAAATGAAACACATAATTTTGAAATCAGGAACACATGAAACATATTTATATATCATTTTTATACTTGTCCGAACAAAAAACGAAAAAAGGATATGTCATAAACATCCTAGCCCTAGTATAGTAATGACTACTATTCAGGCTGTATTGCACACTCTGGTATAATCTCCGCGAGGTTGGTATAATTGTGTTGATACTGCAGCAATAGCTCGCGTGCTGGGAGATGAGTGGTATATTGGCTTAAGTCCTCGCTTCAAGGGGGGTGGGGTGGGGGGGGGGGGGGGGGTATACTTGACTCTTCTGATGCGCTTGTATTGCTTCAAATAGAGCTTCGATCGACTACGCAGTGACCTTTGACATGAGAACATTTCGACACTTTAAGCGTGGCAACTTGATTAGAAGACGATCTTTTCTAGCAGCCGGTGGGACAGAGTGGTTACGTTAAAAATTGCGATGAGGAATATTTTGGAATGTTTCAGATTTAAAAATATTCGTAATAATATTAAAATATATGTTTGAAAATCGTTACTGCATCAGTGAATTGTGGCACAAATAGATAGGTACATAGGTAGATAAGTGCATCTAGAAAAATTAACATCCAGGTAGATCTACGTACATAATCCATTATCTTGGAATAAGTCCAAGAAGATATGTCTTAAGAGATTTACCAGCTTTTAGGTTCTCAAAGTTCAATTATAAGAAAAAAGCTTGAAACCATGTAAGTTTACCGGAATTAAATGAAGAATTTGAAAGCTTAAAAACTTTTAAAACTCGTCTTAATAAGAAATTGAGCCAGTTTATTTCGTTTCTATTCCCTTCTATCGCGGTTTATTTAGTAATAGTTCGTTCTTAAAAAAAATCTTAAGCCTGATTTACACGGTACAATTTCTTGAACAACTTCTGTGTCACATTCCCACTTTTCATAGAATTTTGTGTTTACACGATGCAACTTCTTGTCACAGAACTTGAGCTCAACTTTTATAACATTTATAACATGTTCTAATTTCTATCAAGAAGTGTGGCACAGAAGTTGTACAAGAAATTGCTCCGTGTAAATTGGGCTTTATAAATTGTAAAAAAAAATATTTAAAAAGATTAACTATAGGTTTGGCTACAAACGTTTAAATTTTAGACCGTGTTTCCCCATGCATAAACCGTCCATGCCCGTGTTATTTGAACCTACCAGTGGGACTCGGTCTGTCACTGTGCTGCAGTGGCGTGCCGTGATGCACTCTGGTGGCCCACGCCGCGTACCAGGGACACGGCTTGTCGCCTCCGCCCTGGGGATACACGGCCACGAACGGAGACCGACCCGACGCCGCTGCTGCCAGGGCGCCGAAGTGTGACATCAGTCCAAGTCTGTAAGCGAGAATATATGCTGGATTTAGTTACACTCTTAAAAGTTACTCCTCAAGCAAACTACAATGTAACTATGGTACTACTAAATTTAATTATACGAATAATGTTTGTATTTTTTGTGCGTTTTTGTAGGACATTGGTCAATACCATTGGTTGACCAAACAAACGTTGAATAGATTGGGTTATACCGTTCTACCAATTGATCGGAAATTTTGCACAAACACTAATGTCATCTGAGCGGTTACATGTATAGTTTTTGAATAAGATCCTGGGATGGGTTGAAAATGAAAAATGGAACCGTTTCTCCGATCAACTTCAAATATGGTATGGTCTTTGGGATCAATATTTTTAGTGTTTTTGATGATTTACAGACAAATCGGTCAAGAAATTCAATATTTTAACTGTATACACATTTTTTGTTTGTTTTTGTCAATGGCATCGTCTATCAACGCGTAGAGTAGTGAGGCATTCAAAACAAAACATCATTCAAGAGAAGGAGAATCCACACAACAGGCTCCAAACGTCTCCGAGATGACATAAATCAAAATCAATCATTATAGCTTCATAATTAACCGAGCAAATTGAGCCTTATCTGTGGATTCGTCCCTTACTCGTGGTACAATTAATGTAATCCTATTCTCTTGCTCTTGTTAATCATCATAAAATGTGCAGATTGATAGATATATTTTTTTAAATTCAGACAGTGAAAGCCGTTTGCTTTTAATTTGTTAAAATTTCACACATATGTTAAGACAGAAATGGTCACTAGTAAAATTTAAATTTAGTATAACAACGTTTGAAGCACATTTTTAACTTATAACAATTACAAATCATGCAAATTTTATTACCTTAAATACGTATAGCTATCTTTTTTCTCTATTTTAAACGGTCAGTTAAATTAACGTCGTTTAGTTAGATTATTAAGTCTGGCATGGATAAGAGATCTTCATTTCGAGGAAAATGCTAATCGAGGGTATAATATCATTTATATTATTACCTCATCTAAATAATTATAGGGAAGTTAAGCGTCGATGAAAATATCTTTGACTCTGATGAGACATGCGAGAAAGATTAGGACTTTGTTTATTCAGAGTTTTCACGCAACTGAGAGAAATATTGCTTGGGTGTTCTTGACTCGGTTTAAAAACTGACTGATTTTACTCATTTGCGTATAGATGTAAAATATTAAGGAATATTTACATATCATTATAATATTAGGGCTGCATTTTCAATTCTTTGTTAAATTAAAACAGTTGTTTGTTGTTGCCAATAACAAATGATCATTCGTTAAATTTTTATTCCAAATCTTGTTTCACTATGTACACTGAACAAAAGAAAAAACGATATGTGAAAGAAACGGATTGGCTGATAAAGATTAGATGGCATCATGGGATGAGACTATATGCTAACTATAGTCATCTAACTCTGATTTGATTGATAATAACATGGATTGACTGTCAATGAAGATCACAAGCAGCCAATTCATATCGTTCAATTACCGTTTTATGTTTTGTTGAGTGTACAAGAAGAATAGGTTACTCAACTTTCCTAAAATATAGTTTTACATTCTTGCTTAAATTTTAGGTTTTGATGAAATAGTCAGACATAAGTCAAACTACACCTTCATACTTCACCAAATTTGATCCTCAACAACATTAATCTATCATCAACCTCTAACAAAATATTTTCCTCCGCATTATTCTGAAGCAAAGTCAAAGTTTCTAAACACTCCGCTTTAGACTCCGCCATGAAATATTAATAAAGCATTCGAGGCGTAAAGCGAGTGTAAAGTGTCTCGAAGGAGTAGGGCAATTAGGTATGCAGCCAGTTCTCAGCATGTCTTCCCCGAGCCGCTCCCGGTCGCTCCAGACGTTCCCAGAGAGAGAGAGAGGGAGAGAGAGAGATCAGGACAGGGATGAGTAAAACGAGGAGGAACGAATTACAGGGACTTAACTGTTTAATCTTTCGTGACAGTCCAAGATGGAGTGAAGATGGAATTGTTAAATGTGAAAGTGCAATGAAGAATAAATAGTAATGGAACTATTATGCCTCCCTGTATACATATGATTGTTCTCAAATTACCTTGTAATTATTATTTCTTTTTATTTGTTATGTACTGATATCTAATTGTTATGGTTATATTGTTTCAAAACGGTACCTACACTTTTCATTTTTTAATTCAACTCGAGTATTTTACAATTTACACAACCAACCATTAAAACTTCATAGATGTATTTTGAAAAGTAACTATAGATACAATTTAGAAGTAAGTATTTAGATTTTTTAAATTTAATTCAATTTAAAAATAAAGTGAATCAACGATTTCGAGATTATTAAAACGGATACGAGGGGGTTTATTATTTTGTAAAATAAGAATTTTAGGCGAAAGTGTGAGGTAATTTTTTTTCTACCCCTACCAAAGTTCGAGGAAGGGAAGTTAAGAAAAATCCAAGTAAATTGTTGATGCTAGTTTAAAGAATGAATTATAGAAGACGGCAAGTAAGTGCTCTTTATCCTCATTACATATTAATTTGAAGAATTCTAACAGCAGTATATAACACTAACGGTTGTCTTTAACTTATGATTTATCGTTCAATTTAAGTTTAAGTCTCACTTTGAAAACATTAAACAATTTAACTCCGACTTATTGCAATATATTCCAAGTTCTAATCGATGCATTTTAATTGCAAAAAGTTTCAAGTTTAAAACATCTGTTGTCAAAAACTGAGGCTCAAAGTCATCATATTTCATTGTGCATTATCTAAATAACAGGGTATTCAATCTACCATCAAATAATTGCATCTTTTACAAACAGAAGAAAAAAAACGTTATATCAAAATTAACTTTAATTGACTGTTGAAAGTGCAGTTTCTAATGAAAATCTTTAATTTTGGTAAAGCAACTCCTGAACAAATACTACAAAATTAAAGTGTTCGAAATGTAAGAAAGCTACATCTGAACAATTATTCACAAACTGTGATGTTATGGATTATGATGGTATCATTGATAATGAATAAACTCAGCAATTTCTTTAAAAAATGGATTTTGTAGAATTAGACACAAAGATATATACTTTTCAATAAAGAAAATTCTCTGAGGGTAATTTAACCATCTTTCAGAAAAGCACTTTGTATTCAAGTGCTAAATTCTCACTGCCAATTTCCGTCAAGCTGTCAAAAAAAAAGTCGATATTAATTTCATTCCTCCAAATGTCAGCTTATACCTTTCAATACACAGGACAAACTTCAAGACTTAACGCTTTCAACATTTTCCGACGTTTTCTCGACGATCACAGCTTACTATTTTAACTTTTCAAGCGTCTCAAAGTGTTTTTTTAAATAAGATCTCAACGGTTGAAAATCTCTCGCAATAGAACGCCACTCTGCGTTTTTTATTCTCAATCCTATAAAAAAAGCTGACAGCAATGGCTTCAGGTTTGTAAAACAGCTTTCGCCCAATCTGACGTGACATTTTTTTCTATCTCGAAAAAAAAGTAAAAATAAAATCACGTTTCTCTTGGTCGTTTTTGCGAGCGTCGGTATGACGAGGCTTAGTATAAAGACGCCTCGACATAGTACCGTCGCGACGCCGTCAAACAAGCTCGACGCCGTGCTCTGACGTCACAGCCTCGCGGGAAAAAGTGAACCGCTTAATCGCTTCAGCTTTATCTTAACAAGAAAGCGACAGTGTTTTTAATTCGTCTCTGCATTAACGAGATAGAAAAAAATAGGATTTATGAAAATATGATATAAAACTTTTGGGATTTTGAGG
The DNA here is from genome assembly GCA_934045905.1 of Leuctra nigra. NCBI lineage: Eukaryota > Metazoa > Arthropoda > Insecta > Plecoptera > Leuctridae > Leuctra > Leuctra nigra. The sequence goes on along the minus strand of OW203767.1, from coordinate 15,470,890 downwards.
TAAAGGATCAAAAGAGTTTGAATAAAAATAATCTTTTAAGTGCTAAGAGTTAAGGATTTTAAAACATGAAGCAATTTCATTCATGGTATAATCCATGATTTCACAATTCTGTTTGACTGTAGCGCATTGTCCTCCTAGAGTAACAAACTGCTATTCCACTAAAATTTCGTATTTTACAAGATTGTAACAAAACGCCAAGAGAGAAAAATTGCAAGAACAACGATTGATCTTCTTAACTTAAAATGCGTACATATTTTTTTATTTAATGAAAATAAATTGATTTAAATATTTTTATTATCAATCAATGTTATCAAAATATCATATTTGTTATAATATTTAATTTAATTGTTTTAAATAATATCAACCCTATTTTCAATGTTAAATATTAGCATATCTAATATTACAAAAAAAATGTTAATTGTTGTTATTCGGTGTTAATTATTTTCTGTCTACGTAACTTCATTCAATCAAAAGCAAAACTGCCCACTTTAAATATCTTCAAATTATATTGATATACATATACGTAGCCTACGTGAATTCACACTTTGTTTTCTTGGGTCTTCACGGTGTTGATTTCTTCACGAATCGTCGTTAGCAAGTCGAGCCGCCAATATCCTCGCAATTTACATTTAGAAGACCGGCTTCTATCTTATCAGCTAATTCAATTGACGGCTGTAATTTAGCAATTCATTAAAACTGAATTAATTAACGAAACTTAAGAGCGCGTGCATAAAAAAATAATGTAATGCATTTTATTATCTTTACACGAAACTATTTCCATTTTGTTAATTTCGATAAGTGAATTTAAATGACCTGGGCATGAGTTTTATGGGCTGACTTTGAAGGCGGTTGTAAATTTCGAGCTGGCTGGGACATCAGGAAGGATGTTTGGGTAACGCGATGGAGCAAATTGATTGTTGTGTAGGATTCAAGGTTAGACAAATTAAATTGAAGTGTTATTTGGATTTGAAATCAAATGATGGCTCCCGGCAAATCCATTAATTATCTAGATAATAATCCGCCGACATGTAATCCGGTTTCATGCACGCATTAATTAATTGTAAAATGATATCAAATTATTAAATATTGGCGAATTGTTGATTAATCGCATAATTTTTTTAGTAGCCAACAGCAAGATACAAGATATGAATGTTCACTGAAACACTTCATAATAGGTTTGAACAAATAGCACAATTTTAATCATATCTTTATTCAAACGTGAGACAGCTTTATATAAAGTGGAACATGTAAATTTTTCCTCAAACCTTTCTAAACGTTTCGTATAAATTATGATATCAAGATATCTATTATGTAACTGAAGGACTTCAACCTACTGATATAAAAAATGGGATGCACTCATTGACGAATACGAATACGATTGTTTAGACTACGTTCTTTTGCCGTTAGAAAAATATAATTCGTTTGTCAACAGCCTGAAAACCATATTTTTTCACGGAACGGTCCTCAAATCAGATCAGATACCGTAATACATCATTCGTATAACAAATTTAAATATAAAAGGTGTCAACAGAAATTCTTCAAGTATTACTCCTTAAAGTATTCTTCACTTTATGGTATTCAATTATTTTATCGTTGCTTTGTTTAATTCATTAAATATAGTCCAAATCTTGAGTCTTGATCGAAAACAGAGTCCCGTGTATTTCAGGCTTGTTAGGTACTTGATTTCAATAATAACACTTTCATAATATATTTAGATGAGAAAATTAGCACCCTAAGCTAAAAATTACAATAATGATATCAATTATACGAAAACCTACACACAACCGTTGTAAATTATTAAAATTGAAATTAATACAATAACCTAAAATGTATTTCTTAGCAATCATCTTACAATTAACGAGCCAATTAGCGATAAAATCATAATAATTATTTCACGTATGGTCTAAACTTCCCCTACTTTCAAACTAATAATATTATCTTTCATCCATATGCCCTCGCACCTCCCTTATCTATTAATTAAACAGAGACAATGTGCTAAATTATTTCGGAAGATAGCGCAAAAAAAACACTACTAGTTAATTATATTTGAACATCGATAGTTTTCGACTCGACTAGACCTTGTTTGTCCAGACTGTTTAACAAACAGATGTTTTGATGCTTTGGAACAGACAATTTCTCGACCGATTTCACACAATGAGGGATAGGTTTTCGGCTAAATACGTTGAAAGCAAAAAGGATTAGGTATACTAGAAAATTCTATGGGCCTAATTTGTGCTACTTAACTTAATGCTATTGTGTGTATGAAATTGATTGCGAAAGGGAGATATAGGCAACGGAGTTAAGAGGTTTAGATACGTTGAGAACGCAGATACGAGTTTATGGAGAATTATTAGAGATAAAACTATGGCATGATGATGATGATTGCTGATTTCATAACGTAATTTATAAACTAAGTAGAACCGTGTACATAACTGGAAATTTAAAAATGTGACACAAATTCTTGTAGGCTGAAATGGCGTTACATTCAGCCGAATTGGCTGAGTTTGTTTCTTGATTGGCTGAATCATTGCTGATTCAATTATGTATAATTCCATTTTTGTGATTATGTATATATTTATGCAATTTGGATAGTCTGTATAAATCATTAAAACGAAAACGTTGGAATATAAGAGCTTATTGGACAATATTGGACGTCTTAACAATATATTTGTAGGCTATTGGTTTAGAGAAGGACATGTTTCTCGAAAGTACCTAATTAAAGGTAATTGAATACCTTCAATTACTTTATTTAACCTTCCATTTCCTGTAATTTAAATAGACTTCGGTGAAAAATTCAAGATTCACAAAAAAATTGCTAATAATGCACAAGTAAGTATTTTTTTTATACCTATGGGAGTAACTCTTCAAATGCGTGACAAAGTGAACGTTTGAACAAATAGCTTGAAAACTCCCGCTGTATTGAAAGCTCTTAATGAGGCTCCTGTGAAAAATGCCGTGTGTCTACTTTCTGAAAGGAAATCGTTTCACGAGGGGCCGGGTTTGGCGCCGGGGCAGATACATCGACAAGAAGTGTTTTTGCTCTATTCTGTCAACAGAAATTAGCCTCTTTCTCCACGCATGATGGACCCAGTAGTAAACAACGTTTTGTTTCTTTCTGGAAGGTTGCTAAGGAGCGAGGATTAGACTACATTCTAAAGCTGTTGAGATGTGGGACTCAATGGGACATGTTTTAGCAGCTTGTCCCCACACATTTTCAGACCAAAGCAAATTGGGTCTTTAGACAAACTTATGAATCGATGCAATACAAAGACTCGAAATAAAGTATAGTTGGTATCTTCATTATAACCCATATTAAAAAGAGTGGTGACGAAAACCAGGCATTTTTATTATTGTCTTTAGAAACTACAATCACATAGGTAGGTAAATAATATGATATATAATGATATAATATATTAATATTTAATGTTAAATAAAGATGTTTAAATGAAAAAATAATGAATCGCCTCTCTAAAAACTTATTGCTCGAATCTCCATGTTCTTCGCAAATTATTAATTAAACTATCCCGTTCGCCTACCTATTGATTTCTAGCAAGACCGGTAACTTGGGTTTCACCGGAAAATTGATTGATAGTGATTTTAATCAGAAAAACGCTCGTGGTCTTCCAATGCGCATTTCGAAGGCTCACTTATCAACGCTTTTACTCCGCATTTTCCTATTAGCTTTACAACATGATTTTATGAGCTCACTGACGCATTTCATTACCTAATTTTATATTAAGTAGATTTAAGTCGCTTTTATCCGTGTGTCCTACACTCTAAAATATATTATAATTACTAAAATAATGCGTAGATAATCCAGCTATGATTATACATATGATATTTAGTAATTATACTTAAGAACAAAGTTTCTGTTGGTATTATTTTAGTAATTACTGTGGATCATAAATGAACGAGATCTATGTTTTGAGCAATACTCTCTGATAGTGATGTATCTGCCTAAAGGCTACAAATGGCGCCAAACAAACAAAGAAGCAAGCCTATATATCATATTAATGTTTTGGTATTTAGGTAGTTTATAATAAATTGCTGTAAGGAAGAACTGGTGTCATCCGTTTACTTGCTTGAGGCTTGTTAATTCATTAACATTTAATGCGTTGCTAAAATATTATCTATGTGCGATATTAAATAATTAAATAGTGAGTCAAAAGCTTTTAGCTCTTTTCTCTAAATGATTAAATGAAAGTACTTAAATTCAACATCGTTTTTTTATAAGGAAGTTGAAGACAGAATAGAAGAAAACTTAAAAATAATTGTATAGAAACGTATAGTTTGATAAGATTGCAGTAATTCAGCAGACTCGTTCTTCTGATAAGCGAATTCCAATATAGTGTCATATTATTGTGATTGAAGGCATCAACTTGGCGACACATCGATCCTTTCTGCCCCGTAATCCCCCATAATTCTACAATGTGCAATAGTGTACATTACAATTCTTACTGACAAGTATTTCGAACAATTCAGCAGACTCGTTCTTCTGATAAGCGAATTCCAATATAGTGTCATATTATTGTGATTGAAGGCATCAACTTGGCGACACATCGATCCTCTCTCCTCCGTAATCCACCATAATTCTACAATTTGCAATAGTGTACATTACAATTCTTACTGACAAGTATTTCGAACAATTTGGCACAGATCATGTTGTTAATTTCGCTCTCAAAATTATACACAGCATGAGTTCTCATGTTGTTTCAAAGATCAAATGACCTATAAGTCTGAGGATAATGCCTCCGTCACAACTCTATTAGATAATATACCGGTATTTTTGTATGCCATCCAAGCTGATCTCAAAACCTTCAAATCGTAAGATCAATTTTTTGGCAAATCCTTCAATTGAAACAACGGCTTGATCTCATATCTACGATCAGGCAGATCGACAATTTATAGATTATTTTCATTAGTCCCATTTTGTCCCAACTTCATAAACGTCTCGATCGCTTACCTCGACAACATGGCAGCGTCCGAACAGGGATGTTGCAACGCAGCTGCCGCCGCCTCCATCATCTGCTGATGATGATTCTGTGCTCCAGACGCCTTCTTATTCGGCTCCTGTCGACTCAAGATGCTCGATATCGAGAAACTCGTGTACAACGGCGAGGTAATCTTCTGCGACGGCGACGACGCTCTCTCCCCCGTCTTGACGGCGCCCGACGGCGGACTCGACGCCGACGACCTGTCCACCGGCGACGTCCTATAGAAGCCATGATGTTTCGGTGTCGGAGGCGGCGTGGCGCGATCGGAGGGTGACGATGCACGGCGATATGGTTTGTGACGAGGTGATCCCATGTTCGACGAGCAAGGACTGGAGTCGGGACTGCTGACGACGGACACTTCGATGTCGCCACACTCGCTCATCGTGATCATCGGCCTAGCGGGGGCGATGACGAGATCATGGGAGCACTCACGTCCGCGGCAAACTCACGACAAACCGAAACACTTGAAACAATCTCGTTAGACACTTAATATAGTTAATTTAATCGAGTTCTTTTGAACGATGCACAAGATGATATTTTAACGAACACGAATATGGAATGTTTTTTGAAACTCGTGTGTGTTTCGAATGTCTCGGGCGATCAGGTCCGTGCATGGCACATGTTCCCATGAAACTGAACCGAAGTTATCGCACCATCGTGACCACAACTGGCCGTCCTTCTGTCTCTCCTTGTCGCACTCATACAACCACCCTCTGCCCTCTCGCTCTCACCCCCTCACCACGCCGATATCGCAAATAATATAATTACAACAAGAGATTCATGTGTCAACCATGCTTAACTGTGTATTGACAAGACCTGACGATTGGTTAGCTTGATAACCCACCCGGAAATCGAAACGATTTTAGCCGCGATTCTCTTCTGCGAATCACCCTTAAGACGTTCTTGTACACCTTCTACGTAAGGGTGAATTTCCCTTGCACCGCGTACTTTAAATGAACTGTGATACTCTGCTCTGATTGGTTCAGTACTTTACAAGACAGCGAATAGGGGAAGTGGATTCAGGGAAATCGATGGTGTTTTAGTGGAATAGAATATATCGTATCTCCACTTCTTCCTCTGGTGTTTGGTTGAGGGTATAAACCCAACCCACAGCCCTCTTGTGTTCACATAAAAGGTTCCTATTATATGCGGTGATGTTGTAGAGAACTGAGCAGTGATGGTTACGCAGGGTGGGGAGGGGAGAGGAGGGGAGATTTTAAGGGAGGGTTGCAATTAATGCTGGCGATAAAGAGAGACCCTCTTTAGGAATATAATCAAGGCTAGAGGGGTGTAAAAAGAGGAGCTAAGACGTTGCGTAGGAATGAGGAAGTTTTAAGAAGGATTAACAGGTTTTCATTCTGGACGTTTAATAGCCCAATCGCATTACTTGCCTTTGAGAGATTTTCGCATTTTAGCTTTTAAAAGAATCTTAGTTAAGAAAAATTACGTGTGATGGGACTTAGTAAAATCTTAAAATAAGTTAAACTGTAAATTAAATACCTAACATAATTTATCTGAGTATAATACACTTTGTAATAAACTGTTTATTAATTTACAAGTACGAAGAAAAATAAAATTAGAGTAAGAGATAAAAGTGCAATAAATAAAAAATATCCACGTTAACTGGGATGGAAACCAGGCATTCCACTTATAAATACAGTTGGGCTCCACGAACTAAACATTTTGTTATTGGTCCCGTTGAAGGATACAAAAAGTACAAAAAGGGAAAAATTATAAAATTTTAGGCTAAAACGTGTTACATTTATTAATTTGAATTTTAGCTAAAAACCTCATTTAGGCCTTTTCAAAAAATTTAACCGTTCAGACTTGAAAATAATAATCCTTTATTGAAATCCTTCATAATGCAAAAAAGCTAATTGCTATGCTTGCTGTATACAAATGGAAAATGGAATTCAAAAGTTCTATAGGGTTTAAGAAATAACAACACACTAAACCCGATTAAAAAAACACTATGCACCTAAATCGAATGTTTACCAGAGATTCAACGATTTGCTGGAAAGTGCATTGCATTCAGCTGTTAGTAGAATGTATCCATCCAGCATTTTCAGAGCCATTAAGCTCATCATTGCAAACAATGGCATGCACTCAGCCCACAGTTCTCTAGGGGGGTGTGGGGTGGGGGATATTAATACCCCCTCCCCACCTTCCTCACCCTGATTAGTGGTGGTGTAAGGATGGAGCAATTAGACCTCTGAATGGTCGAATCACCAATCACAACATGGAGCATACAGAAAGATTTTATCTCTGTTTTATGGAGTGTGTGTTTGCTTTAGAACTACGGAGATATTTGCTTGATAATGATTCGCTTTTGAGGTAAACGTTCCATACAATACGTGAATGGAACTTTGTTATAAAAAAATGTTGGATTTGAATACAGGATGAGTTTCAGTAATGAAGTAATAGTGAAATACTTTCAATTATATTTTTCGTTTCAAATAGATTCTGTGTATAAAATGAGAAATGTATTTCATCCGCTTTCTTTTCTACGAACCTTAATTGTTTGAAACATTTTCCCTGATTTAAAATGTTAAAAATGTATCTATACATGGTTTTATAAACGTAAAATTGATATAATTGATATTCTTCTTTTATATTTTTCAAATTATTCTAAAGAAGTTAACTTCAATTGATTTCAATGCAACTGTTCAATATTTTTATAACAATAAATCTATTCTGCTATAACAGTTCTCATTATAATTATTAGTTCTACAAAGTTTGAATAATTTCATACGTTGCAATGAATGTACTATCGAAACTCCCCGTGCGCTTGAATAATAGTAAAATGCACCCCAGCAGTATTTCCATTGAACTAAACTTTTAACTCCCACATTGAATTCAAGAAAAAAATCGATGCAACAATTTAGCCTCAAGATAAAAAAGAAACACATCAAATTACAATAATATCACATGCTTTAGTACATTCGCATTGATTTGAACGATCTATACCATCATGTGGAGTGCCGCAAGGTTCCAACTTAGTACCCGAGTGTTATTTCATATATAAAGTGATTCAACAATACTTAACAATAATACAAACCTCTTCACGGGATACTCAATGGCTATTGTTATTAGTTTGACAATATGAATTGTTATTTGTAGAAGCATTGAGTAACGTGAGAATTAAAGAGTTTTACTGCTGGTTTTCGCCGTGGGAGGGCGACACAATGCAGACGATGGCTCAATGATAGCTGCTATAAAAGGTGTCAGGAAAAGGCGTGATATCGCCACAAGGGGGCTATGGGATAAATATGTGACAAAGTGATGGAGAATTGTCACTGGGGCTTAAAGTCATATTTTGTTACACATCTTTATAAAAAAAGGTTCATAGAGTTGGATAAAAATCGATTCTTTGATCAAAGAATCTTTTGAATATGATGGAAGTAGGTCTCAAAGGGCAATTTAATAAGATCAGGTTTATAGCGATATATTGTATTATTTTAAATTAGTCTCTTTTGCTCTGATGCCCTTCCATCTTTTCTAAATGTTACATGATGTTTCAGTCATGTTTTACGGTGAACACACAATTATTATAAATTAGTTGCATCATTATTTGATGTTGCTGACTATTGAAATGTAATTGTTGCTTTTCAATGTAAGCTTTAGCTAAATGTAAGGAAAATAGAAGCTACATGGACTCCATTTCTTGGTGTAGTTGTTATGAGTGTATGTGAGATATACACGAATAGTTTCGTTTCTTTGCTTCATAATATACCTTGTCAGTCGTCTTACAACTTTAAAGCTGTTAAATAATTGTGAGCTTCTTATGTCTATACAATAAGCCCTAGATTCTTTTCCGGTTTTCTCTATGGTATCGATGGTATATTTTTTATTATAATGTAATAATATAATGTAGGTACTTTCCTTCAAAGACGCAAGGTATATTAAAACAAATGATTATTTAGAAATGATGAAGAACCAATTTAAATTCATTTCCAGCTAATGATGGAATGACAAAATAAATCTATATAATTTTTACATTGTTTTCACAGAAGCAAAGAAACGAGAACCAATAGGGCAATCGATTACTTCAGTTTCAAGCTCTGGTATCTTCTCGTCTATATTGAGCAATCAAGCGTTTAAGTTTTGAAATCACAGCATTCAGGGATGAAATCCATTAACTATTGTTCGAATGATTGCTTGGAATTGAACTGGAAGTCGGTGGTTGCCATGGAGACGGAGGCTGCAGATGTGCCCGCAATTTGCCGATCAAAAGAGCGAGAAGATCGATCCACCTTGAGTCGAGGTTGTTAATTATGTGAGAGACAACGATGGGGTTAGAGCGTGGGGGGGGGGGGGGGGGGGGGGGGGGTTGGCATTTGGAGGGATCTACTTGAGGCGTTTATTGTTTGGTGTATGTACTTCATATAACTTGAAGATTTGCTTGAATACCTACACTAGATATTCTTGTTATGTTTACAATTACGTTCTAACTTTCTTTTTTTTTATCGATTTTTTTGTCGAAATTTTACCTATATTTCTTATGTCTACAATACACTTCAAGAAATTCTGTCTGGAAACTCTGTGTATTTTGCATTACATGTCCAAGGAAGTAACGGATAAAGAAATTTCTTTTCACAAAAGATTAATTACTGCAGTTTTACAACCTATTGATTTCAAGCAGATCGGTCTCTTGGATTCACTGGAAAATACATTAAAAGTTAATACTCCGCTTTACTGATGGGTAATCTAAAACACTGTCAGAGTGTTATTTCCATGCATTCCGAATGCTCGCTTATCAACGCGTGCACTAAATGTGTAGAAGATAAAATTAGAAATTTAAAATTCCCCCCCCCCCCCCCCCCAAAAAACAATTCACATACGAACACTTATTCAAATTGCTTCAACATCAGATCCATCTTCAAAAACACAAACGGCAAACATCTGTCCTGCAGTTTAACTCATTACGTACACCAATTCCTCATTCTCCTCTCTCCTCTTTTGTCCTCTCCCTCATTGTCTCTCTCTCATCAGGACGCACAAAGAGAGCACAACAAAAGCAAAAGAGACGTAGTAATAGAGCAATCACGTCTAATCGATGTAGATATCGACTTTCATCAAGTATTAATCGATTCCTGAGTGAAACATTGAGGGGTTTCCTATAGAGATCTGTGAAGGATATGTAAGACTTCGCTATGGCATTATTGCTGTTGATAATCTCTCGAGTCTCTGCCGCCTCGGGCTTGGAGTGTGCCGATGATGAGGTTTAATACTGACTTTTATAAGGGTTTAGGAGAGAATGATGATGGTGATTGATATTGAGATAAAACTCAATTTTATTTTGTAGATTCGAAGTTTCAATATCATATCAATTAGAAGAAAATGATTATTTTTCTATGCTATCGTCATACCTTTTCATTTTAGTCGAGTATTTTGAAAAGATCATATATCTTATTCCGAGTTAAATTTTGCAAAAATGTGTGAATGAAATTTGTTTATTGCAACGTAGTTGCACAAATTTCAAAAAGTACCGAATTTTAATTAAGTTTAAACTTCTACCAATTGGTGACATTTAAACGAAGGTACACTTCAACTTAATTTTAATTGAGAGCCAAAAAGTGTATAATTTGCAAGTTTACCATTTTGAATGAACATAATATTTTCTCCAAATTGGGGTTATTTAGGAATATCATATCTTTACCGGCTTTTCTAACCATAAATTTACTTAAAACTAATAATTTGTAAAAACTCACAACCTATAATTTACAATTATGGTATAAACATATAAATTGGCATTGTTAAACTATTCTTGTTTACTTACAGATGGAATTCAATGATAATAATTTTTAAACCCAAACCGACGATAATAATAGAGTGATTAAGTCAAATAAAAAGAAACACCTGTCTTTGAGAAAGGACAAAATCGACGACAGTTGCTTTTTTCTTCCCCTGAAGACGAATTTGTGTCGATTTGTGTTGATTTTGAGTGTTCAATGCACTGGTGGCGAGTCGGTCACCTGCCATCTGATGTTAGTAGATCGGAACTGCTGATGGAACCTTTAGATCAGGGACCCGAGCGACCCATCGTCATTCTCTCCATTTCACTGGTTCTCAGTTTTAGTCAAAGCTAACACATTTTTTAAAATGTTTTTCATAGAATCATTCCATGAGATTGCCGGTTGGCATCCAACCTGCAATTTGTATTGTGTCCAACCTCAAAATGTAATTGTGTTACCTACATGTTTATATATGTGGGATAAAATTATGCTGCATCATATTTTCTTTCATTCAAAATATTTAAATTTCAAAATTCGAAATTTCAAAAACATTCGAAATATAAGTAAATACACCATTTTTAGGCATCAAGTAAAACTATTTTTAAGGAACAAGGCATATTATTCTGTAGAAGAATTTCTACAAGACAAAACCTTAAACTAAAAAAAGTTAGAAATTTAGAAATTAAGAAACTAACATGTCTGTTATATAATATATTTTCAAATAGGTATTAATATTAATGTAATGACTGAATTCATTAACTGACTTTAGAATTAGATTAGTATTAGATTAATAAAACTATTTGTATGTAATATTTAGAGCTAAGAATTCCAAATACCCTAATAAAGCGTCAAGCTCACGGGTCACTGCTTGTGTGTTTACATGTACATATTGTGTAACTGTATCACCTTGTGAAATGGAATAAACTGAACTGAACTGAACTGAACTTTCTTTTGTCTTATACGAGTATAGCAACATTTTATTTTTATCAAACAAATACACGTAGTACCTATAACATTGAGTAAACTTTAAGCTTTCACGACATCATATTAAAAATATAGTCCTGTTTTGATTTTTGAACCAGTTTCTATCAACCTTGGCTTGATATAAACACATTTTATGATCTTTTATTTCAAGGCTGTTCTTTTTATCAGATACATTTTTTTGACAGTTATTTGTAAATATAATTATCAATTCACATATTCTTAATATCATATTTTATTTTTACAACAAACAAAAAATCTATTATTTTACAAAAAAATTCTATTCTATTTGTTGAATTTCCAACACAAAGACATTCAAATATTCTGCCACAACCTTTAAAATATCTCCATGTCACAGAAAATTATGAGTGATATTGTTGCACAAACTCCTATGGTTGCAAACACACACCATCCCCCACAACTGCACCCCTTCAATAATCATCATCTGATCTTTAAAACACTCATGGCCAGTCTCCACTCTGCCATCCCCATCCAAAACCTCAGCCCCAAATATGCAATCTTTCTTCAGGTAATATATCTCAGCCTTAGGAAATTTCGCCGGCTCGGTGTGACATCTCTCTTTCGGACAATCGAAGTCGAAGTTCTTGTAGAAACGCGACACCGAACAAGAAGTGCATCCGTCCTTGATGATGGAAGTGGCATCGTCAAAGTTCAGACAATCGGGAGATGAGATACGGTTGTGATGCTGCGTATTACGGATGAATTCGCAGACTTGACATTGCAGATCCAGTGGCAATGTCGGGTGTATGTAGAAGAAGATGGCCAACAAGATCTGTAAGAGAGCAAAGAGCCATGAATCAGTTTACACATGATTTGTTCATGCTTCAATGTATAATTTTCAATACTTACGATATGCGAGAGTCTGTCCATGTTTGAAATAGGAACTATCCTTCAAATGTTGTGAATACCGAGAAAACAATTCCACTGCCTTGTTAGTGTCCTGATATCGAAATATCGCAAGGCGGTACCAAAGTTAATATATGGATAAAATCAACAAAAGCCAGATTATAGGTTTGTTCGTTTATGCTACTTCATCATGATGATGTGTATAAAGGGGCAGTTTGTGACAGGTTTTGACAACGTTAACGAACAAACCATTGCGTAAATAATGTAGTGGTGTATACCCCTGTTACTACGAACATTCATTTTGGATTCGTCATAATTTTGATGAAATATACCTACTGATTGTTATGGTGTAACCAAGTTGTCACTGAACCTCAATATGTATAGTATAAAATGTACAAGAGAAGTGCATCTACATAAAAGGACACTATTTATTGTGGAAACAGACGATACAGACTTTTGTCAAAAGTCAATACTTTGAAATGAACTTTTGTAAGTAGACTGTTAACAACTTTTAAGGTATTAAGGTCCAGTTTTTCAATATTCTACTAAAACCAGTAACACAATCATTCTAGGAATGTAATTGGTTGTTGCCATGGCAAGACATCCCTATAATCAACCGTTTAAAAGTTAGCAGAGTATTAAAAGACTGGCCCATAAAAGAAATCGTAAATACCCAGACAAATGTAATATTTTCATGTATTATTCCATTGCCCTTCTCTGAGGTATATCGATAGACATGCATTCATTAAAACTTAACACTTGACTTGGCCAAAGTAAAAACAGTTTTCAAAAGAAACGGATTGGCTGATAAAGATTTAATGGCATCATCCAATGAAGTCAATGCTAACACGCCGTCTAACTCTATATCGTGAGCTCTGATTTAATTGCTTACAACCAGGACTGATTGTCAAGGAACCTGACCAGCCAGCAGCAAATCCATTTCGTTCAAATACCATTTACTTTCCCCAAGTGTACCTTCCTGTTGAGTAGATATTATATAACTATAGCTACTTCCTTACTTATCCTCTAAGCTTCTGACGAACGAACTAATGCTTACTTAACCATATAATAAGAATCACGGACCATAACCCCCCCCCCATCCCCCTTGAATTCAACACCCCTTCAATAATCCAAGCATCTCTCTAGAGGCAAGGGAGGGGAGAGAATGTGCCATCATTTTCATACCAAATGGCGGCTAACGTGTTGATTAGATTTCATTTATTCTGACTCTATTATTCAGAGAGACTTTCCAAATTTTAGATTGATCGGAGTAACGTTCTGACCTGTATAAAACCAACAGGCAGAGTAAATCAAACTTGGAGTGTGAGTGCAGAAAGTGACGTATATGAAAACGCTCTATTCGCGCTTCCTTTGAACTTTGAAACTTGTAAAATCTCACTTTCATAATCTTAAAAGTACAAAGTAATCACAACGTAACGGCATAACACAAGCTACAAAATAACTTTACTTGTTATTTTGTTTGTAATCAGCGTGAATAAATTAAGCACAATCTCTAAATGTCGTGGAGAAGAAGGAGAGAAGTTTATTACTCAGTAAAACCGCACAACTAAGAAACTTGACTTACTTCAAACATTGCTGAACATTAGTCGACAAGGAAATGGGCTTCTTACTTCATTTAAGTATAGTTATGCTATAGTGTGTGTGCTAGAACTTTGGCCCGTGTCTAAGGTATGCGGATTGTTTGGTTGAATTGATTTTAGGATAAATCTATAGGATATGTAAACTAAATTCTTGTTCTAAAATGTTCGTACCTACTATCTAATAATTTCTTATTTTCTCTATACTTCTAAAAGCTTTTCTTTCGTTCTTGTTGATCATCACGGGCCTAACCACGAGCAATTAGACTATACTCGGAATTCAATAGTTGAGAATGAAATAGTTGTCACTTGTATTTGTCGCGCGATCAGGACTCGCCTCAATGCGCTCACGCAATGCGCAAAACACGTATTATATTCAAGTCTCGTCCTTAAGGACCCCCACTCCTTGACATCGTGCAAAACCTCTCGAACAGCTAATACTCTGATCCCAGGACAGGGTGATCAGGAAATAGAGTCCAATCGGCGGTGTTTTTATGACTTGTGGTCGCTGGCTCATTTTCAGTTTTCAACATAATTTATAAAAATTAATCTTCTAACTGTGTCCCATAGGCAACTTTGTAGTCTGGGATAAACACTTCAAACAAAATGAGATAATAAAAATACTCTAGGCATTCTATAGGAAAACTAAGCGTCAAAGGAGAGTGTACATTTCTTTGAAATTTCTTTTAATTAACATTTCTACAAATATTTATAAAACAAGCTTAAAATGTCAACACTCTTTTGTATGAAAATTGTCGACCATGCAAAATTTAAAGTTGATTGGTCAAACGGTGTCATTTTCAAGGATCTTGTGCAAAATCAATGAATGAGACCACTCTAATGACATCAGTGTGTGTGAAACAGTTCATCGATTGGTTGAACTGTGTGACTTGGAGGCCTATTTTAGAACGTTTTCCCAATTCCATTCTAATGGAATTTGATTCATGGAATCGAATTCCATCAGAATTGGGAATTTAAAAGTTCTAGAATTGGGCCCCTGGGTACTGCAGGCTAAAACACAGAAAAAAAGTCACACAAAAAGAGACATACAGATCAAAATATTATTTTTTTTATTTTAATTACTTCATAGTTGAAACTAAGTTACTTGAGATTGGCCTTGTGAATGAATGACGCCACGGAAGCGGTGTGAAGGAAGGAACAACATCTTGAATGTGTGAAGCCAGGTGTGAACAAGTGCTGGCCGCAAGATTACCGGGTGAATGATGAACCGGAGTGTTGTCATAGCCCAGGAGAATGCTATTGAACGCTACTCGACTAATCTTTACATAGAGTGCACTCAACTGGGCATAAGCTCAGTGACATAACAAAACGCAGCGGCTATACTCGGATGCGGGTAACTTGAGAGTTGAAAATTGATGTGACAAACTGGACATGTTCACATAAATTGTGAGGGTAGATGGTTATATTTGTTGACAGAAAATTTTTTAAGAAAAGTCGGTAAATATAAATTTTGAGTTACTTAATTTTTTGTGATGTTTTACAAAATCGATGTTCTGAATAATAAAACGCATTTGAATACAGAAATAGCAAAATATTAAATAAAATGTAGCACACATTGATTTTTTTTGCAAGATATTTTTGAAATATTCTATTTTTTAGACTATGGTTTTTTATTTGTGGATATATAACTTCTCGTATGATCTGGACCATGTATACTCCGGACTTCTGGAGGTCCCGGGTTCGATTCCCACGACCATCCTTTCTGACTGTAATTTCTTTTGTCTTTTCCCTCAGTCGAAAGGAAAATGCAACGTCATCTTGACCTCTTCCTCATAATAATCATTCATCCTTCGCCACTAGTTGCATATCAGTGCGACGTTAAACACCACTACACGTGATCTCAAGTTGACAGCAACTGTTTAACAGTCAAGTGATAAAATTTGCTTTACCTCTTAAGATTCAGTAGCTATAAACATTTCATCACACTCAAGCACACTCAGCACAATCGCGCCATCTTGATCCGGAGGGATGCTGGATCATTCGGATCACTAATCCTCGAGTCAGCACAATGCAGTCGATCAGTTGGGTTTCGAACAATAGATAAGTAGATCAGTTGAACTTCTGGGCACGGGACTCTAGACCAACTGGATGTTAGAGGATTCAAATGAAGTGAGTTGATCAAATGAAGAGTTTCAAGATGTATGTGGTATTACGAAAGTTTATTTGACAGATGTAGGCAGCGTTTCCGTACAATTAAGATTTCATTCACTATAGATACAAATTTAAAAAAAAATGAAACGTAGCTTTTTGCGGATGTTTTTCTCAAAGAAAAAGAATATGAATACATTTACATTTTCACTTAATCTTTATTTAATCTTCAATTCATCAGTCTTCATTTCATAGCTCAGTGAATGTAAAATAGCAAGTATAGGAATGTACATTTTCTCACTAGAATTCTGAACTGACTAAGCGGCAAATCGACATTGCACTGTGTGTTTAATTTAGTGGGTACATCAATTTTTACGCGCAACTACACTTAATTGCCTTGTGATTAGCTGCCAACTAAACTAACTTATGATAATAATGTGATCATCCAGAACAGACAATATAAAGTGTGAAATGTAGCAATAAATGCAAAATGTTCACACAGTCTTTGTAATGATATTTTATGTTGATATTTAAATTATTACTTTCAAAGAATAAAAGTAGTATTACACTATCGCAAGGGTTATATAATATTCTATGTGTACTTTATACTTCATTCAGTATATCTTAGTCATTATTTCTATTACAATGAAATGAGGACAAATTGGACATCATACCAAACAAAAGATACAGTACCTATAAAAAGAGAAGGATAATATAAATTAAATTGCTTGTCCTCTTTCTATGGCTGGTTTTAGAATTATTATTATCCTGATGAAAATGATAAAAAAACAACACCACATATCTTTTAAAAGCTTTGAAAATTAACTTTCTATTGAACATTCAATCCAATGACGTCTAGCATTGTTATCAGCTCCACGGCAATGGTGCTAAATTGGACGATATTTCGCTGAAAGCAAATTGAGGATGGAATTGCTCTTCTCTTGGTCTCTATCTCACAATGAATGAGCAAGGAATTGTCTGCTTTACTACTCTTCTTCGTCGACAGATAGCTCTGGGGTTTGTGATCGGGAAGCAAAGCAAAGCTCTTAATCAAGGGAGCGGGACACAATCTCATAGGGTGACAAGAAACAGGACCACACAACTTAGGAGGTTTGCAGTGAATTTGATTGTATCGTTTAGATTAAGTGAAGGGAGTTCGATACAACATTTTGAAATAATTAAAGATGCGATTTATTTTTCTAATTTTCTAAATAAAGTTCGTGAATCATTTTATTGTCATAATTTTTATTTTGTGTCATGCAGTATATGTTAGGATAATTTTATATGAAACTGCACACACGTTCAATTATAAAATTAACATTCGGAAATGTCCAAAGTTCAACAACTTACTTCATAATTGATTAATATCGTTGATACACCATAAAGTTCATTTTAAAAGATTTAATAAAAGTAAATTTTTTATTGTTATTACTTTGGATCTGATTGGTCAACGTTGATATTATAAGAGAGCCTCCAATAAATAAAATGATTTTCTCTTTAAAATCAACAAATTTCATTTTGTATAATATTTACGTAATTGTAGGAACGTAAACGTTGTAATTCATACCATAATCTTCATTGCATCTTTGACGAATCATATTAAATCACAGTAGATATCTTACAAAATGCCTACACAACAATATCTATTCCCGAGATTGACTCCTTCTCCTCAACTAGTTTTATCGTCATTTTGGTACCCGATGCTTCAGGCATGCATGCACATGTAATACACTGCTCTTGTTATATCAAGAACTCTTTGAATGCCTCAATGCCTTTGGGGGGTTGGCAATGGCTGTTATTATTAAGGGTTGGGGGCGTCTAGAGATTTCTCCCTCATTTCTACCAAAGGGTCGCTATTGTGCTCTTTTTTTCGCTTTCTATTGTCAAAAATGAAGACAACTTTCACTATAATAGACAGAAGGCTGTATGTTCGATTCGGAAAATTGTTGTTCTGATTTTTGTTGATTAATAAGCTGAAGTATTGAAGTGTTGCGGAGATGGTTTTCGGAGTGGCGCCTCTGGCGGTGAGAGGGGGAAGGTTTCGTTGCGAGAACAGAATCAAAGAATGGCCACACGCTAGCTCTAGGTCCTAAAGTTTGATAGATTTATCAATCTCCGTTTTCGATCAAAGCTAAAAATTCACAATTTTAATTGATCAAATAGTTTTATACATTGGAAAAGATTAATAAAATATTGTACTGCAACAATTTAATAAAACTTATGTTTTTGTTGTTTGTATGTCTGTTTGTTTGTTTGTTTGTTTGTTTGTTTGTTTGTTTGTTTGTTTGTTTGTTTGTTTGTTTGTTTGTTTGTAAACATTGAATTTTTATCTATAATTAAATCATGGAAATGAATACTAGTATTGAAACAATGGTTATTAAGCTTTAATTCAAGTAGGCATTTGACATTAAATTGCATGATTTTCCAAAGTTTTGGGAACTAAGCTCTGATTAAAAACAAAAAGGTTTCGTATTTAGAGCATTTTGGGTTCTTATAGAAATATCTTGGGCATTTAGCAATATATCTATGAATATAATTTTGGATCCATATTGGTATTGATTGGTACTTAAGTACAGGTAAAATATGTTGAGTACTTGCATATGACGTCACACATAATTTGTCATGTGGTGTCATTTATCAGCTCGTATATTTTGATTAATCATCGGCTAACTTTGTAATAGTCACGTCATAATTAATTAATTTTTAACGATACGATAAAATTAATTATAATTGAATTTTTAAACATGATTCTAACACTAAAAACCATTTTTAATTAAGCGTTAATGACTTGAGACACGCTACATGTTCAGGGCAGAAGATCAATCTAACCGTCTGTTAGTTGGCCAATATCAGGGGGTTGTAGATGGACAATATGCTATTCAATGCACTTTGTCAGATATCGCAATACGACGCTTAAAAAGATTACATTTTAATATTTATTTTACTTTTAAAACTAATTCTAAAATACACACAAAAGGGCTTCATTTCTTTATTTTAATTTTATCGACCCGATGAGGTGATCGTTTTTTCATTTTTTAGTAGACTCTTTTCATTCTAAAAGAACTTAACGAAATAAGTTACATATTCCAATAAATAAGGAGCCTTTTGTATCTATTAGGTCGGATGCCCTTCTCACATTGTAGAGATACCTAGCAGTTTCTTAGATTTAGTGTCTTTGGACAACCTAATAAATGGTTTTGAAGTCCAATCAGGATGTGCTTTTTTATTTCACTCAAGTTCGCATTCCACCTCAAATTGTCACATGTTTATACACAATTAAAAAACTGCGAAGGGTGTATATGATTGAATTATATTATCTTTTACAATATATAAATATAAAATATTATTCCAAAATATTAGAGAATGATTTGGATAATACTCATCGATCAAATGTTTACCTCAAAATAACACATTACATAGGTAAATAAATGTGCTATTTCGTCCAAGCCAATACAAGTCAGCCACTGTCAATCTAGACAGAAGAAGAAAATATTAAATTTTATCTTCCTCTCCGTCTTTTGCACCCTGTAAGATGAAATAATTCGCCTCAAACTGATCGGAACACAGAGGTATGTGAAAATACACTTTACAAAAAAATTCTCAACAAAAATTCCAACACGATACTATAAGAATTCCGATCGCCATCTTCGATCAATATCGTATCAATTCTAATTTCAACTGACACCAACAAGTTCCATCCATTCACTTGGAAAACGGCGCGAAACGATTCCCCCCTCCACCAATCACAAAATATCACTCATAATACGAGCTCACATCCATTGTTGCACCCAACAATGCCACTCAACAATGAGTCCCGATGCTCTTTTAACAAAACGGCCATCTTTATTGGAACAGTAAGAAACTGACAGAAACGGTTTTTGAAAACATGAATTCGAAACGAGCGATCCTGCCGTGTTGTTTAGACTGAAGGAAATATGAAAGCCGATTATGTGTGTGTCTATTGTGGGCTTTGTAAGAGATAGACACCGCGTCTGCACCTATCAATAGGATAGCCGAGGTTTAGTCTTGGACGAAAGATCAGTTTGTCGCATCCAATTCGACTTGTCACTTTGATTTGAGATGTGTTGGAACTTTAAGGAGCAGTTTGTTTCATGTTTGGAACTGAAATAGGTATTGTAAAATGTAGCAAGGTGATTTTTAATGGCATATTAAGACAAAATAATTTAAAAGTTCGTCATTAGGTGAAAGACAAACGGTTGTAATTGGTTACGTTTTATGTTTTGTGGTAAGTTAAAAAAAAATTGTGATTAATTGCCTTTATAAACAATTACAATGTTAAAGACTTTTCACTCAAGAGTTTTTGATATTAATTGCCTTGTTTTTTGGGCGTCTTAGAAAAATTGTATTTATAACCTAAATCCTTCGTGAACAAACTTTTGAAATTTTATTCGGGTTGAGCAAAGTCTGCAATTTTTGTTGCAAAATCGCGCTGACTTTTTGTAAGAAAACGGTTATAAAATGTAATCCAACTGAACAAATGCATCCTATGAGTTAGTGACAGATGCGTTGCTATGTTTAGAGCAAGAATGCAACACAAATATAAATAATGAACTAGATTTTAGTCTTGAGAATCTCTAAATGTGCTTACTTAATTTCCTTTCCTCTCCCATTCCACTTCTGTAAGTCACAGTGTTAAAAGCGCTTACTACCTAAATTATAATTATAATTTTCATACCACGGTGTCAACTTTAGCTTGAAACCTTAAACGTAAACTTTCCTGGAACACAACTTTTGAGGGTGAAAATTACTCGACATTAATTATTTACAACCCTACGTCGAGGTACGTTTATATTAGCTCCCCCTCCCCCACTGCTACCAACCTCTGCAGAAACATAAGTTACTTAAAACGCGAGCGAGTTGCTTGGTAATATAACGTAGCGCAGGGTGGCAAACATTACAAAAAGCTATTATCTCGGTTTTTAATACGACAACATTAATTCATTAAAATCTTCTCCCCCTCACTACCCCCTGAAGCTCTTTAAGAGAAGGGAGGGAGGAGACGGAGGGAGGGGGTGTAATAATATCTCGACTTATATAAAATTTGGTGGAAAAGTTCGCGCTTTAGAAAGTAGAAGGAAAATTTAATGGGGGAATATAAAATGCCAATTAGTGAACACTTTTGGAGAAAGGTGTAAGCGTTCGATTTCTTGAGAGGATGGAGAGTTTCGGAAAAGCGGGAAAGTTTCTTCGTAGATGTGAAGCTAATATAATAATCTCCCACACATACTTAATGTCACCCCCACCCCGACACCCAACAAGAGAAACTTCTTCTTACTGGAGTATAAGAAATTATTGTCATCATGTAGTACATACTACTGAAAACTGATACATACTCGTAGGTTAGTAATTCATTTGTACCTATATATTTGTTAATTATATTTTAATGTAAATTACGTAATTTCAAATTGATTAAAATGTTTCACTTTTTTATTGTATTTATATTTTATTGGAGTCCCGCTTACAAATTTGACAAATCTCCGAATTTTGTATTCTCTCTCCCCCCCCCCCCCCCCCCCTGTTGACTTTCTGCGAGTGAATCTTTGTACTGGGTTTTTAAATTTTGTTTGATAATTTTATTCAATTTATGTCATGTCGAAAGTTTTTATAAGGCATCATTATATTCGAAAAAAACTTTTTTTTGTAAAATCGCTCGAACGTAAATTTCAATCGCAGATCATTACTTTTTTATTTGAACCCATCAATTACGAATAACTTCATTCATCATTTTAATAAGTTCTGTTACGTCGCTTTGATATCCAACTTTTTTCCCAACCAAAATCCCATTCAATAGAAAGAAAAAAATACCTTTGATTAGCCACGTTTTACTTTCATCCCTTTTGACAGCGACTCGTACAATATTTCGACATTTCACTCTACGCGGAAAGCATACTATTTTCCTGATCAAACTTTAGTGAGAGGAAGTCGCGGAAGTAATTGGGCGATAGCTCCTCTCGGATGCTGCGATCTGAAGAAAGAGGACAGATTTGAACCCTTTCATCGCTGGCTTAACTCAAGAGATGATAAGATGATAACGAGATGACGTCTTCTTAACATGACATTCGGTTCAGATGCACAAGATAACTTGATTTTAAAACACGTGATGGAAATCAAATGTCTGGCGATACCTAACTTGGTCTTAATAGAATATAAGCTGTAACGGAAAGAAAGAATACGTTTTATCTATAATTTCTTTTTTAATTTTATTTTATAACATTTAAAATTTGAGCAAAACGCTGAAAAGGAATTACAGAATACCTACCTATTATCTAATATTTCGTTTCAAATAATTAAAAAATAATATTTTGTTATATTTTATATCATAAAGTTTGAGAAAACTTTAATGAAAGTGACTCAATTAATTTTTTTATTATCTTTACTCTCTATAACTTTTTTTCAACAAATATAAAAGAAAAGACAGTTCATCTAATTGATAAGCGCATTTTTAATACGAATTGAAATAAACATGTCTGAGAAGAATTACTGCGGTGCGTAAAACTGCTGATCAGGTGTTCAAGAGGCCCACATTCTACTGCGAACCCGGCACCTCCACTGGTCTATGGGCTTAGCAGACAACATCATAGCAAAAAATAAAATTTATTCTAGAAATTAATTCCAACCATTTCCATATAGAATAAGCTGAATTAATCATATTCAAAGCGGTTGTGCGGAGATTTCGTAAGATTTTTCTCTCTTCAGAAATGCACTTAAATTTTGAATTCTCAGCAATATAATTTTAAATTAGGTTCCAACGTATTTCGAAATCGAGTATACCTTATAAATTAATAACCTTTTAGAGGCTATTTATGATGAAAATCTAACTTTAATATATTTGAAAGCGGTTTTCTGAAAACTGTTTACGTCTTTAGCTTTTCTAAAGTTTCCAAAGTTTTCGTTTCTGCATCCCCTCAACCCCCCCCCCCCCCCCCACCCCACCATACTTCGGTTTCTGAAGCGGGAGGTAAATTGTAAGAGCTTCAATACATCTTCTTCTTCGTCTTAATTCAAAGATTATATTTATCTGTTACACATCTCTTAGAATTTTGTGGCATGGCTTTCTATGGAGTCGAAAAGTAGACGATGCAGTATGTATAAGGCTTTTAGAGAGTAAGGAACAACCATTAATGTGATTAAGAGATGAGTTTACTTCTTCAAAGAGCTTAACGTAATATGTATCTACCTTTAGAATTATGAAACTGTAACTGTTCCGTGAATGACGTTGACTTTCAGTAAGTTCTGGAGATGAAATGTCTGTTTCTTGTATTCACTTGACGGTTCCTTTATATCTGCACATTTCCTAGCACCTGGTTTAAACATGAACAATTTCAGCGATGACAGTTATTGAATCGAATGTGACTCAACGTTTGTATTTGCCTTTTTCATACTGATGCAAATGCTGGGAATTTAATTATATTTTGTATTGACTGCGGATATAAAATCGAAGTACTAAGCAGTTTTTGAGTTCCGCTAAAGGAATTTGCTTATCTTTTTAGAATGCTTATGTTACCGAAAAAGTGAGGTGGGGGTAACTTTCAGCCCATCTCTGGACACAAGATTATCTGTTTTTATATTTTATATTTTTTTATATCTACTCAATTTTCTTTTACCACTCTTCAATCTAAAGATAGTAACATTAAAAGTTTTAAAATACTTGTAAATCGGTAACTTTATACCAGACACATTTTCCGTCTTATCTAATTTATATTTTTTTAATACAAAATGTCGTAATTTCAGCGTCCTAATACATTGTTATTGTGTTGAAAATAAAAAGTGCCTGCAGTTAGACAATAATACTAGACGACAGACGTACCAGGCGTTCGGTAAGAACATGCTTATCTGGGCATATAATTTTTTTCCTCGATTTAACATGTTTTCTAATTTCGTCAAAAACCACAGACCAACCCCCAAACACCGTTAACACATAGCAAACAGACAAAAACAAACAAAGGGTGACAAATATTAGAATAAAGGTAATAAAATAATGCTACTTTCATGAATGTGGCCACATTCGTGAAGTACACGTAATAATAACGACTGTGCCACTTCACCCCCCCCCCCCCCCCAACTCTCTGGAGGGGTAATGAAATGATGGACGCACACTCACTCCATCTGTTTGTCTCTTATGAAGCTCTATTAAGGGCTGTTATGGGGTGTAAATGACATTAAAGGGAGTGACTAGGGGTTAGTCTATTAGTTTAGACTACCAACCCTTAATAGGCCTCATTTAATTGTATATAGAGCGAGTTTTGCTTGAAAGCATTTTTGATGGTAAAATAAAACAACATTCTATTGTGGTCAGTTGAACGCAAACTGTGGTCTCTGTGTTCAATTTATTTTAAAGCAAAATCTAAGCATATAAAAAAAACATGTTCTTATCAGGTCAATATAGGGTGAAAAAATCACATATTTTTCTCGTTCATTTATAAATAATCTTTTGCAGTTAGGATTACAATATTTTTCAAATAATAAAATATAAGAATGTACCTAGGTTTTTGTGGAAAACTTCCATGAAGTCAGGATGTTTGGGAGGGATGTGCGTTGTGAAAAATATCCGGCTGAACCGGGGCTCGAACCCGGGACCTCTCACTTGCCGGGCGAGAGCTCTACTTCTTCCAATAAAATATAAGGTATTATCTCCTTTTATTGGACAATAATTTTAAATCAATAAGCATCTTGTGCTATGCAAATAATAGTAGATAAGAGTAGCATAGCTTACCAATAAAAGTTATTATTGATTAACAGAGATTGAAGCAGTTCATCACATGATATCTCAACCAATGAGGGAGTGACAACAATAGTCGTTTAGTCACTAAATTAACCAGAACTGGTAATAGTCAATACAATCACTTTATTTACCATTTGTTTCTGGAGACCATACTTTTTATTTACTTGAGCATGATAATTATATGTGAAAAAAGTTAATGTTCGTCGTACCTATAGGAAATATTTAGTTATATTTTATCAAGTGGAAGATAGTTCAAAACTATATTAAGGTCATGTACATGACCTTCAAGCCGTGTAATATGAAACATTGTTCCATTTACTGTGGCTTCGAGATTTTCTTTCATCCAGTACTTCCCGTTTACATTTATTTGTTGTGGAACAAATTGGAGCAACGCTATACTCACCTAGGATCTATGTTTTGAAAACAAGAAAATTAATCTAACGAGCTAAAGCGCAGAAACATAACAAATTACTGAAACAATAAGCGAATAAATTAAATTAGAGATAAAGGGAGTGAATAAGAACATTTAAAAAAATATAGGTTTTGGAATGTTTCGTCGTTTTTTGAAGGCACTGCATTAAATTGTTATTGTCTTTTTATTGTCCCGAAGAATATTTTAAAAGAAAAATCGAAACTGACGACAAAAAATAATATAAATACAAAAAACATGAAGAAATATCCCAAAACTATTAAGTGTTCACATGAAAATAGTCAATCAACTTAAGGAACACACATGGATTGTTCCATGTTGACAATTATTCTTAAATAATTCGGTATAAACGTTCTATATTTATTTGCTAAAAAGTTTGACTTGGTCTTGATTTTCGATTAAAAAATGTGTTAGACACCAATACTGAATTTGACAGATAATATTATCTTCTCGTTTCACTCATGAGGTCTGAAAGTGTGCCGAATGGATTGATCGGTATCGGACAGCTTGTACAACGTCGCGTCAGATGTTCTGGGTCCAGAGGGGGCCTTGGGGATTCACCCATGGACGCCTCCCTCCCAGCGTCTAATGCATCACCAGGGGCCGGGGCGCTCAAGGGGCACATGCCCTGGCGATTAGAGATCAACGATTATGGGGGATTAGCATTTTGATTTTCATATGAAATTTTCATGCGAGACTGCTTTAACACTAGACGGGGTTATGGTGTAGGGAAATTAACAGATTTGAATTTACAATAAGGTGCATTTTAAATATTACTTTTGACAATTGAAAGAATGTGATGGTTATAATAACATTATTCTACCTTAAAACTTAGTTAAAATGTTGTTTCTTGGCCCAGCTTATTCCTTATGGGACTAAAATCCTTTGCATAGTTGCGATTAAAATCACGTTTTTCGGTCTCCTGCTTTCACTATCATTAATAGAATTGATACCTTCGCGTATGTCTTAAAGATATATATATAATATATTTAGGAATTATGGTAAATTTTTAGTTTTTGACCGTTGCCCCCCTTTAAAATGTTTCAGTGTTAGATGCATCAAACCACATAGAAAAAGAAGGTCAAACAAACAAATAATTAACTTCTGTGTATGATGGAAAACATCCAGTAGAATTAAAATTATATAAAGTGAAGTGTGAAGTAAAAATATCCGGTCGAACTTCGGCTTGAACCATAGACGTCTCATTTGCCGTTAGAAAGCTACCATCAGGCTATCCGGCCGGACGGACGCACATTTGACACAACTCATTTAAAAAAATTATTGTGATTGCTTTCTAAAAATTTTAGATTTTTTGTTTTTCATTTATTCTAAAATAAAAAAATTAAAAAAAGGATAATTGCAGTAAGCTGTTAATAAACTAGCCTATTAATTAAACTACACCTAACCCACATGGTATTTGTACCTATTGATAACCTATCAATCTCTGTCAAATCTGTGAATTGAACTAAATCTGCAACGGCGGAGTTCGATCAATCAATACCATCTCGTTTAGCGAAGAGCCGCTGTCGCTTATTGGCTTGTCCGACCAAGGCACTTAAGCCCCAGCTAAAAGCCATTTAATGAGAGAAAATAGATCCTTTTCGTCCCTTCACTTCTGAGCCGCTACTATCCGTCTCAAGCGAGATGGACCGTGATGCGATACTAGCGCCGCGTTGGCTGGGGATTATAACACGGTAGTTCAGAGACTCGCCGCGGAGATTATGAACTTATCGGCGACACAAAGGGTTGTTACTAAATGTTCAAATAAAGATTTTTTTTTTTTAAATAAACAGTGTAACTGTTAGCTTTTAAGTCTTTAATGGCGGTTACACAGTAGTTAGTAATGGAGAGTGTGGAGATTTTTTTTATTGATCACACAAGAAATAATATTACAAAACACTTTTTTTGCACACATAAATAGCCCTACTAAGTCAATCCGACTTATCAGTAGGTTTTATAACTAACAAATAATATTCACAACAAATGCAGGTAGATTCAAAACATTGAGAAAATAAACAACATATTATAATTCTAAAGTTACAAGAGGAGTAAAAAAAAAGTATATATAGATAAATGCGATACATAGATCATGGCTTGGTTTCAATACTCATATTTACATGATATGTTTTTGTTAAAATTACTATATAATATACTATATTATATAGGATAGTATATATATATAATACTTATACTATAATGATATGAAGGGTCTCTTAACTAGGAAAATATAGCAACAAAGCATTTATTTCAATATATTTGGATTCGTAAAAAGTCTAACCAAATAATAAAAACAATGTCCTACTTTGTAGACGGGAGAAAAAATAGTGTGATGTGTCCGACTTTTTAAGGTCCTCCAAACAAGTTAATTATCTTGTTTATCCTAAAAATGTTGCATGTAGAATTGCTTGATATGTGTAATCAAATGACGAATGTGAAAACAACATCAATCACCGAATCAATCAATCAATTAACGTCACGCAAAAAACACGTCATAAAAACAACAAACCATCATACAAAAAAAATAACACCACCTAAATCCCCATGAATATTTGTCGGTCTAGAAATGCCGCCATCTTTGAAGTTCCACTCTCTTGAAAAGCTCTCCCCCTGCGAGGGTAGGCACCGTCATTGTCGAGATCCAATAACACGCGTCGGAGGGAGGGAGGGGGGGAGGGGGGCTCTCTTACAAGAGTATTAGCCGCCAAATGGACCGTCGGATTCATCCCATCCACCAGCTATCCACTTCTAGAAAACATTGTCCAGAGACAAACTTTGCCAAAGATAGCGAACGGGAAGAGAGCTTTTTAGACAAAGAAAGAGGAGTGGAGGAAGAATATAAATGTATTGACGTAGAAACACTTTCGTTCTTGTCTTTTTGGACCTACCAACTTTAAATGCAATTGTTTGTTGTCAAAGAGAGACCAAAATATAAAAGAAGTATTCCATTATGATCACTGGTCCAGCAGAGGATTATGTACAGGATTTGTGGGATTGAAGAAACTGTCTTGTTCCTCAGTTATATCTGAAAACTCATTTTGATAACATAATATTTTTAGTAAAATATTAGGACATTATGTTAATTTACATAAATAATTATTATATTTCAAAAAAATGTAATTACGCTAGAGTAGCGAGCGTCACCACGGTAATCTTGTGGCACCTTCTCTGTTTTTTGTGTGTTTTTGTAAGCAATGCCAGGCCAAACCTGTCAACCGATTGACCTCAAATGTTGTAGGCACACTAATCTCACAAGAGCGGTCTCGTGTATAGTTTTTGAACAGGTTCATGTGTTTTTCTTGAAAATTAAAACTGAAACCGATTGACCGATTAATTCAAATTTGCATGGTCATGGGGACCAACATTTTAGGTGTTTTTGGCAAATTTCATACTTATTCTGTCGTTATCTTCAAAAGTTTTTGACATTTTACGGACATTTTATGCGTGTTTTCTTGAAGTCAAATTTCTTGAAGGGAATTTTGATATTTTATCACTGCTTTTTTGACTGATTAGTGATTTCGTTTCTGCTCTTTTCAAGGTCTGTTGAGCAGAGACTTACAAACGCATATGAATTCTTATACAATACGAAGACTCGCTTATCAACGAGTTACACAAAGCATTTTCCTAGTCTAACTTTGATAGTGTGTGTTAACAAGTTTCCATGTATATCTTAAAATGTCTTTACATTTTCCTTTTGTTTTAGATACTGTCCACTATTATACTGGACTATAGCAAAGCTTCTCTCTCTCCATAGCAGAGAAACTAGACACTAATTAGGTCATCACCAGTCTACATGACTAATTGTCAACACACCACACAAAGCTACTTCAAGTCTATAACTACACACATTGATTCAACATATGCGCAGGAAAGTAGTGCCCGAGGGGAAGCGGTCGGCGCATTGATACACTGCTATTACAGAGAATAAGCTGTACAGGGCGGGTGGAATGGGGGTAGGACTAATTAACAGTGCAGTGTTTAGTTTGAGTAATTAACAAGGATTGCGTTTGACAAATCTGTTGGGTATCAAAACAAGCAGACAGAAGATCCTTATCAGTAATGATCCTGGACGCAATCCTTGTATAATACGGGATTATGAAATCACTATTATTATATTACTAGGAAACGCTCTGTGTAACGCGTTTATTAGGCTTGTCTTTATCACTTTGGTACCCTCTAGGTCATTTCAAAATTGGCAAACTTTTCTGGAGGGCACAATTTTGATGCAATTATTTAGATTTGATGAAATTGTTTATCAAAGGCTCAATATCAAGCAGTTATTTTGCGCGATTTGTAGTTGTTTACCCGATAAATTCACAATTACTTTAATAACATTGATGCACACGTGCATAACCGTCGGTTATTTTGTGGAATTATTATATTTGTGTACGGAGTTTATGAGATATATTAGATGATATAAAAAATCGAATGTCAACCGTTTGAAATATACCTATTGATAGTATTTCTGGTATATTATCATATCAGTGTTTTATTACATACCTATCATATATTTTGAAGGTGCCTACTTCAAAAAGTCTAAAAAGAAAAAAAAGTATATGACTTTGATTATTGACTCTCAGATTAGATTGCAAATATATAGGTACATTTTTGACCGAGCTTAGTGAGACTCTTATGGCACTTTCTCCGTTTGTTTGTTATTTTGTTTGCTTCTTTTTGTATTTGTACAATTGGCTAAACCGTTCAACCGATTGGTCTGAACTTTTGTATACACATTAATATCATATGAGCGGTATCAGGGATAATCTTTGAACGAGATCCAGCGATTTTTGTGATTTTTTGAAAATTAAAAATATAATTTTTTTACCGATCAACTTAAAACTTTGCTTAATCATTGGGACCAACGTTATCTGTATTTTTGACAATTTTCAGACTAATCTGTAGCTTAATCCAAAAGTTATGAACTTTTTACGGTAATTTTGCGTGTTCACTGTCAAATTTCGAGAGAGAAATTTAAAATATTTGATCAGTGCCTCGTCGACGCTTCAGTTCCACGGTCTTAAGAGCAGAAACTTTCAGAAACTTTTAATTCGCATGCAATACGAAGGCTCTAAATGAGCATGACCGTTCAACAGATCGATCTGATATTGTGTAACACACTTATATCATATGAGTGGTTCCAGGTATATTTTTAGAACGAGATCCTGTGATTTTTGAAAATTAGCAAGGAACCGTTTGATCGATCAACTTAACTTCAACCTTAAAACATGGTTATTGGGAAATTTAGGAATTGTTGGAGATTTTCATACAAATCTGTTACGAAATTCAAGAATTATTGGCTTTTAAGGACATTTTCGACCGACAGAATTTCGGTTCGAGGTGTTGCGCGTATCCGTGCTTGCTCATCAACGCGTCACACAGAGCGTTTTCCTAGTTAATTTTAAACCCTTTCAGGGTTATTAATCATATTTACATATTCAGTTATTTCATTCATCACGTTTGAATTAGAATAATAATGTCAAAAGTTTAAGTAATCGAAACTTTTCTACAAAGACCAACTGTTAAACTTATCAACTGATTTAACAGAGCTTTAAAACAGTTGATTAGGACAATATTGTCATGTCAACAACAAATGGCATTCCTAAAAAGACTGTTAAAGTACCAACATATTATTTGAATTTTTTAAATCGTGTTTGCACTGCACACATTTGATTCATTAAATCCTACTATAAAATTGCAAATACGAAGTATTCTCTTTCAATGTGACTGGTGTAAATATTACAAACGCTGAGATGAAAGAATTACTAGTTATTGAGCTCACTTGAAGAATCACATCTGTCAGCTCCATCCCTCATCTTGGCCTCAGCATCCGCATCACCGATCGTCAATCAACGACAATAGATGCGCTGGACCAGATTAACATCGATCTCTTTCATTGAGATGACCAGCGAGGGTCAATCATGGGTCAAGCAATCATCGGCTCCATTACCAATACAATCGATAATTCATTACAAGACATTACAATACTTGATTTGTCATTCAGAACAGTTTTTAATCTGATATGGAGGGTTGTGTACGAAGTCGATGATATTTGTTATAGGTATTTGAAGTCTTTTTGAAAGTTTGTTGAATGCATCTGTTGAGATATTGTGATCGGAAGCTGTTTCTTTTACCAATAGAAATACTGAAATTGAAGGGCCAGTAGGTTATTCACGTTAAAAAGTGTTTGTGATATTTTGATGTTTTCAGGAGTAGGAAGGTTTTATTTTATTTGTATATTTTACAAGTTTTTGTTGCCTCGAGAAATATTAGACAGCCGTCAATAAATTGATTTTCTTCTTCAAAACTGACATGTTTTAACTATTTAGTTTAAACTCTTCAATTATAATTTTGGTTCACACCTTATTCTACAATGAATATAATTTCATTATTGATTTCACTGATAAATTTCTCGAAACGATCTTTAGTCTTGATTCAAATAATTGATTCATGTAACTATAATTAATTTTCCACATGCTCAATGCCTTATTCTAGATTTATTTGCATCTTTTACCCAATACATTACAGCTGCACAGAAATACAATAAAATCATAAATAAGATTTTGTCATAAAATCTTCACCCAGTATTTCAACCCCTAATCTACTCTCTATTTTATGCAAGCGACCCACGCTCGCGAGGGAGTTCTTACGATGGGATTTAGACTGAGCTTGCGTCAAGCTCGTTTCCCTCGAAAGCTCAGATCATGAAAAGCTCAGGTGAAAGTTCATTCTTTTGCAGTCCGGTATAAATATGCCAAGACAGTGGAATAACAAATTTATAGAGAAACATAAATACGATTTATATTGGCATTACTTATGTCAGAACTTAATACGGATGGGAATCTAGAAATATAATGCTAATATGGGTTCAAGTGGCCTACATTCTACTGTCAAAACTGTACCTCCACCAAAAACCTCAATTAAATTAACTTCATACCGTGATTGATATCACAGACTAACAAATACTATTCAATTATAATTTTAGAATGTAGGTATATTGCTAAAATGATGACTTTTTACCAGAATATAAAGACTAAAATACGACGGTGGCTCAATCTGGTGATAAAATGTTTTCCGCATCACACTGCTCTATTTCTCTTGGGTTGTTGAAAGCACGGCCGATAAGATCGTAACACCACTTTATCGACACTCTATGTCACTGCTACCAGAGATCGCTTGTATTTTGTTATTCTTTGTGGAGATGTTATTTAGTGTTCGGTGGCAGCTTTGGTCACTCGACGACCACGCCCATGCGACGTTTGCTTGCACTACTATGACTGTGCGATGCCACTTAAACAAATTGCTGTTTTATCATCTGATACTGCACGAGAGACTAGGGCAGAGGAAACCGTTCTTGTTTGCAGAATTCGATTTACCAAATACACGCAGCAGCGATCCGATCGTTCTGAGAAAAAACGTTTTTCAACAAAATACAGTCAGCTCATTATGTTGTGATAAAACTTACCCTATTCGAGAAAATAAGGAACACGACTGACCTCTGGTGGATTCTTTGGTACTAGCCATAAGGGGATAAATAGAGGATATCACGGGAATATTTATTTAAATAAATTATATTAAATTTGCTTTAGTCGTTTGTTATGGCTGAAAAAGTAAACTTGTAACTAAATCTAAATTTCATTCGTTTCTCCTTTTCACTGCCCTATGGAAACACGAACATCAAAATAAAAAAGTGCATCTAAAAAGTTTCCTGCCAGAAGTGGCTCCATCACGTATCGCTTATTTGTTCGAATAGTGACTACCAGTCGTACGCAGACGTATAGTATAACTAGATTGATTTATATTTGTATACATAGGGATATCACTGGCTTTTATTACAGCATGAAGAGGCGGGTGTACCCACCAATTTATTTATTTTTCAACAATGCAGCAGGTACAATATGCACTCCATCTCTTTTCTCTTATAATAAATTATTATTTCAATATCATCCCAACAATACATGTAATCGGCAACAAGCTGAAGTAATTGTAGCTGAGAAGAATCTACAACAATTGGATAATTCAATTATGGTTAAATTTAAGAGTATTTTTGAACATTATTATTACTATTTCAACACCGAATCAAAGGGAAAAAAATCTCAATTTATTTCAATATTTATACGTGTTGGTAACTTGCAAGTTATTGACAAATTCCACTTAGAATCTAAAAGCTCAGCCTTGAAGTTTTCCAAACTTCAATGAGGACTTATAAAAACTTATATTACTATTAAACGCCTATAATCCCAACGATGGAGCCAATTTATACGGATTCTTAATGCTTTATCAATCTCTTGAGGTTCTACTAACAGTAGTAGTACTACAATCAAGACAAATATGCCTCCATCAGAACTCTGATCTTCGACTTACTAAAATAAAATGTTGACTTCATATGATATCTTTTTCTTCCGTGCCAATGCTGAATGCTGAATGCTGAATGATAGTGCTGAGAGCTGAGTGCTGAGTGTTGAGTGCTGAGAGCTGAGTGCTGAGTGCTGCGTGCTGATGCTGAGTGCTGAGTGCTTTTGATTCTCATTAAACGATATTACTCGTACTTTAAATTATCATAAGTGTTTGGGGAAATGAGCAATTCCATGTTTGGGTGTTTTCTTCTGAAACTACTTAACGCAACCCGCAACGCATGCATGTCGTGCGGGTGGTATCACAAGGACGGCGCCTCCACCAAAAGCAGTTCTCAGAGTATTGTCATTAGGAACGCAACTATTTAATAGTATGGAATATAAATATGTGTCATAGTTACAATTCGTTGTCTTTTAAATGATTAATCTACAACTTGAAATACCTACAGAAAACGTGGAAATGTATTTATTGTTTGCTTCGTTTCACAGCAATTCTATTGTGTCCATTGTGTTATTTTTCATTCTTCTTTCTTGTTTATAATTCTGGACCAAGTTAAATAAGCATACAAAAATTATTTTAAAAAGGGGATCTAAGTAACGAAGTTCGAAGTACTAAAAAAACCTTGTTCAATATTTAAAGTTCGATATTTTAATAACAAAAATCCATATAAAAATCACAAAATATTTAACAAAACATTACATTTAATAACGTGGCAACTACACAAATATGCAATTAAACCCTAATTTGCTCAACATATATAAAACCGCCCCACATCCGCTTAATAAAAATACCTTCATTACAAAACCCAATTCCATCTCAAGCTAAAGTCAGACGAAAAAAACACAATCAACTTTCACACCTCGCTGGGCTATTCAAAATGATACGAGTGTCTTCCCCCCACCCCATCCCCCGCCATTTTCCTGTAGCTTAAGAGTGAGCTTGCAGCCAAGGGATTCCGGTGCTAATAGCCTCCTAGCGGCGAACGGTTAAATGTGAAGTTAAGAGGTGACGCTTGCGCAATGGTTCCCTGGTGGCTCATACACCAACTAATCACCTCTTACAGCCCCCCACCTTCTTCCCCCTCCCCCCGACCCCAGCGCTATTCGCGGTATAATTGAGATCGCTAGATCCAGACCCAAGACAATATTCAACTGAGTTTCTGTTGGTGAAGGAAGAATCTAGAATGATTATGAAAGCGATATTTAAAAACATTGTTATTATGAGAGTTATTATCATGTGAAATTAAAACGTACAATTTACTTTCTCTCGAAATGTTTATCCCAGAAAAAACACTCCGTGTAAAAATACCAGCCAAGTCTCTTTAACTATAAAAAAAAATAGAAGAAATCTAAAAATTCAGCACTGAAAAGGAGTGATATCAAAAAAGGAGCCAAGTCAACGAATTTTCCAAATTTTAATCGTACCATTGAAATAAATATATCAACCCCCGAGAAATACTTAAAAAAAGGACTTGGCGCATCGTTTTTTTAAAGACACTTTTCTATCCTAAAAGTATAGGAAGAACTCTACAAGTATATTTTCCTGAGTATATCACATTCATTATCGACGAATCATACTACGTTTTAATATAACTAGTACTCTTACCTACTGGCAGTTTTGGTATTTTGTCAATATTCAGAGGAAATAAACGGATAAACGAATAACGAATAAACGGAAGCGGCCTAGTCTATTCGTTATTGCCACTATTTCTAGGGTCATATTAATCAATCATACTTCTCAATATCGTGACTGAGGGAAATAGCGAAAGCGCTCATTACAAGAAGGCCGTCAATGAGATTTGTATAAGTGACTAGTGCACTGAGCCATGCTGCTCAAATAATTACTGACTAGATTTTTATCTAAAGTAATACGTTATGTAATTTATGAATTTTTTTGGTATAAAATGTTAATTAATAGCAATTAATTACACGGCGAGAAGGTTCAAAGTATAATGCTGTAGTAGGTATGTTGATGTACCCACAAAACTATAGGTACCTACCAATCACAAACACAACTGTTCTGTATTTATTGCTTGTAAGACAATGCTATGTTTCTTTGCGTACTTATATTTAAATTTAAAATATTTTACAGAATGTTCAATATTTAATTTGAAAGTTTTGTCCCAATTTTTCTAGGCATTTCTGAACTACGTAGTATGTGAGTGGCATAAGCTTAAGAATAGAAAAATGTCTTTAAAAAAACGATGCGCCAAGTCCTTTTTTTAAGTATTTCTCGGGGGTTGATATTTTTATTTCAATGGTACGATTAAAATTTGGAAAATTCGTTGACTTGGCTCCTTTTTGATATCACTCCTTTTCAGTGCTGAATTTTTAGATTTCTTCTATTTTTTTTTATAGTTAAAGAGACTTGGCTGGTATTTTTACACGGAGTGTTTTTTCTGGGATATCACTTCTTTTGTTAGTTTATTCATACAGCTTGTAGCACATGTCCGAGCAGGGACTAATTTCTTTAAAAAAATACGCCTCAACCGATTTGGTTACTATGAAAAGTTGCGTTTGGTATAAGATGAAAATGATTATCCAAGAAGAATAGCTTAAGTTTCGTTATAATCGATCCAGCCGTTTTCGATACATGACGTCACTTCCGGTTTTGAAATAGCGGCCGAATTCCGGTATAGGTAATAAGAAAACAATCTAGTTTTATCTAGTTGATACCTTCATGAACGACCATCTGAATTCCTAATCCCTATATTTCCGTAAAATCGGTCATGCCGTTTGTAATATATGACGTCACTTCCGGTTTCATTTAGTGGTTCCTGCCGCCATTTCCGGCACCATTAATTTATTTATTCATTTTTCACAATTGATTTTTCAAATAAATAGCAGAATGAATACGCAGGAGCTAGTTCAGTTGCAATCGGTACAGGCGTTTTAGATATATGACGTCACTTCCGGTTTCAGGAATGGCGGCCGAGAACACTGCTACCTTGAATATATAAATTGTATTGTCTATGTTACAATGTAAGTTAATTATGTACGTATTTTAAGTATAATTTGTTGAAATAAGTTAAATATTGCGTATTTATGACGTCACTTCCGGTTTAGAAAATAAGAAAATAATATTTTTTTTATTGATACTTCATATAGATGACCATCTAAATCGAATGGCGCTAATTTCGTTCTAATCGGTCCAGACGTTTTTGAGTTATGACGTCACTTCCGGTTTCAAAATGGCGGCTTCCGGTTGGTTTTATAAAAAGGCACCTCAGACGCTAAAAGTGCACATGTGGTAAAAATTTCAGGTCGATCGGTTCAGCCGTTTAGGCTGTGGCGGT
Organism: Leuctra nigra; assembly: GCA_934045905.1. Lineage (NCBI taxonomy): Eukaryota > Metazoa > Arthropoda > Insecta > Plecoptera > Leuctridae > Leuctra > Leuctra nigra. Next base: position 15,433,789 of record OW203767.1, on the reverse strand, counting down.
GATAGCGACGTTTCGTGATATCATCAGAATCATCATCATCTTCAGAATCAGAAAGTGGTGTAATTTCACTGTTTTCTCGGTCCTCTAGCGCGCAAATGGCATAACCTATTGTTCCCAAATTTGGTATATGTAGTGGGGTGGGCCATAGCTCGAAATTAAGATATTTCGCAACAATGTGAGATTTACCAATTTTGAGATCCAGTAGGCCGAAAATGCCATGTTGTTGCTTACAGTAAAAGTGTTTGGTCTGCTCCTCAGTTTATTAGGCATTTACGGTATGTTGAGTGACTGTGAGTGTATAGTACGACTTGGCTCATGACGCTCATTACAAGAAGGCCGTCAATGAGATTTGTATAAGTGACTAGTGCACTGAGCCATGCTGCTCAAATAATTACTGACTAGATTTTTATCTAAAGTAATACGTTATGTAATTTATGAATTTTTTTGGTATAAAATGTTAATTAATAGCAATTAATTACACGGCGAGAAGGTTCAAAGTATAATGCTGTAGTAGGTATGTTGATGTACCCACAAAACTATAGGTACCTACCAATCACAAACACAACTGTTCTGTATTTATTGCTTGTAAGACAATGCTATGTTTCTTTGCGTACTTATATTTAAATTTAAAATATTTTACAGAATGTTCAATATTTAATTTGAAAGTTTTGTCCCAATTTTTCTAGGCATTTCTGAACTACGTAGTATGTGAGTGGCATAAGCTTAAGAATAGAAAAATGTCTTTAAAAAAACGATGCGCCAAGTCCTTTTTTTAAGTATTTCTCGGGGGTTGATATTTTTATTTCAATGGTACGATTAAAATTTGGAAAATTCGTTGACTTGGCTCCTTTTTTGATATCACTCCTTTTCAGTGCTGAATTTTTAGATTTCTTCTATTTTTTTTTATAGTTAAAGAGACTTGGCTGGTATTTTTACACGGAGTGTTTTTTCTGGGATATCACTTCTTTTGTTAGTTTATTCATACAGCTTGTAGCACATGTCCGAGCAGGGACTAATTTCTTTAAAAAAATACGCCTCAACCGATTTGGTTACTATGAAAAGTTGCGTTTGGTATAAGATGAAAATGATTATCCAAGAAGAATAGCTTAAGTTTCGTTATAATCGATCCAGCCGTTTTCGATACATGACGTCACTTCCGGTTTTGAAATAGCGGCCGAATTCCGGTATAGGTAATAAGAAAACAATCTAGTTTTATCTAGTTGATACCTTCATGAACGACCATCTGAATTCCTAATCCCTATATTTCCGTAAAATCGGTCATGCCGTTTGTAATATATGACGTCACTTCCGGTTTCATTTAGTGGTTCCTGCCGCCATTTCCGGCACCATTAATTTATTTATTCATTTTTCACAATTGATTTTTCAAATAAATAGCAGAATGAATACGCAGGAGCTAGTTCAGTTGCAATCGGTACAGGCGTTTTAGATATATGACGTCACTTCCGGTTTCAGGAATGGCGGCCGAGAACACTGCTACCTTGAATATATAAATTGTATTGTCTATGTTACAATGTAAGTTAATTATGTACGTATTTTAAGTATAATTTGTTGAAATAAGTTAAATATTGCGTATTTATGACGTCACTTCCGGTTTAGAAAATAAGAAAATAATATTTTTTTTATTGATACTTCATATAGATGACCATCTAAATCGAATGGCGCTAATTTCGTTCTAATCGGTCCAGACGTTTTTGAGTTATGACGTCACTTCCGGTTTCAAAATGGCGGCTTCCGGTTGGTTTTATAAAAAGGCACCTCAGACGCTAAAAGTGCACATGTGGTAAAAATTTCAGGTCGATCGGTTCAGCCGTTTAGGCTGTGGCGGTGATAGCGACGTTTCGTGATATCATCAGAATCATCATCATCTTCAGAATCAGAAAGTGGTGTAATTTCACTGTTTTCTCGGTCCTCTAGCGCGCAAATGGCATAACCTATTGTTCCCAAATTTGGTATATGTAGTGGGGTGGGCCATAGCTCGAAATTAAGATATTTCGCAACAATGTGAGATTTACCAATTTTGAGATCCAGTAGGCCGAAAATGCCATGTTGTTGCTTACAGTAAAAGTGTTTGGTCTGCTCCTCAGTTTATTAGGCATTTACGGTATGTTGAGTGACTGTGAGTGTATAGTACGACTTGGCTGGGTGGAGCGACCGCTCCACTAGATTACAACTATGTAACCATTACGTTAAAACATTAAATATCTACTTCTTATTTTTCTTTTTAAAATAAGCTCCTCTTTAACCCTCTTTTTTATAAGGTATCGTAAGGCAATGATACTGATGCTTAAAATAAAATGAAAATAAGTCTGCCTTACAACTATGGTTGAATATCTCATTTCATTCTGAATAAAGATGAAAAACAAATTCATAATAGCAAGTTATGTGTGTGAATTCAGGCGTTTCTTTTTAACAATCTGTGCTGATTTATGCTATATTTGTTTGTAGACCTGTCAGAATTCTGGAGAATCATAATTGAATGGCATTTTTTGATTAAAATATAAAATAATCTTCAAAATAAAAGTACATACGAATATTCAAACGATGAAAATGCATTACCTTAGTTAGTTTTTTGAAGACTATGAATCTTCTATGAATTTTATGAATCTAAGTATTAAAACTAATTACCTACACCAAACTCAATAACCGAACAAGTTATTTATATGTTAGTTGTGGTACAAAAAATTATGTGAATCTGAAATAAAATATGTTAAAATAATTTTAAAACTTTCGTACATTTAATCTTCTCCATCGATTTTATTATTTAATACACATATTTATTTCCATATTCTGTTTTGAACTTTGTTGATGATATGATACGTCTCTCTAATGCCGGAAATGTAAGTTTACAAACAACCTCATTAATACTTACCTAAAGTTGTAAACTACTCAACGTAGGCGGAGGTTTCTAAATCTTTGTTGCTTGTGCTGATTGTGCTGATTTATGCTATATTTGTTTGTAGACCTGTCAGAATTCTGGAGAATCATAATTGAATGGCATTTTTTGATTAAAATATAAAATAATCTTCAAAATAAAAGTACATACGAATATTCAAACGATGAAAATGCATTACCTTAGTTAGTTTTTTGAAGACTATGAATCTTCTATGAATTTTATGAATCTAAGTATTAAAACTAATTACCTACACCAAACTCAATAACCGAACAAGTTATTTATATGTTAGTTGTGGTACAAAAAATTATGTGAATCTGAAATAAAATATGTTAAAATAATTTTAAAACTTTCGTACATTTAATCTTCTCCATCGATTTTATTATTTAATACACATATTTATTTCCATATTCTGTTTTGAACTTTGTTGATGATATGATACGTCTCTCTAATGCCGGAAATGTAAGTTTACAAACAACTTAATTAATACCTAAAGTTGTAAACTACTCAACGTAGGCGGAGGTTTCTAAATCTTTGTTGCTTTAAGTGTTCGTTACTTGGCAAACAATTTTAATGTGTACCTCATATGTTTAATCCAATCCCCAGTCGCCAGGGGCGTTACATGGCGCTTGGTTGGCATGGTTACTAACTACCCCCAATCTCCAAGGGCTATGCGAAGCGCATTTCTAGTATTCTACAGTCATGATTTTGGAACGGTGAAGGGAACGGGGAGTTGGGAGAGGGCAGAAGACCCCCGTTAAACTTACATCTTACCAATTTGTAGCAGCAAGGACTGTTTGTAACTTTCTGTAATTGTCTTTGCCATGGATCGAATATAAAGATATAATGGTTTGCTGTGTTATTATGGAGTATAGTTAGGTTGTTATAGAAATAGAGCAGAAATTACTTAGCTTAATCTTAGGTTGAGAAATAAATATGTGTGTCTATAGATTGTATTTTTTGAGTTTTTCTAAACAGGGAGAGGGGGTGGTGGAGGAGGAGCAGAAGAAGAAATTACATATAGATGTAAAATAAACGCCGAAGCAGTTCTTATATTCTTGTCTGGTGCATTCAGCAGTCAGCTATTGTTCGTTGCCTTATAATATGAATCGCGATATGTTATAATAGTTCAAAAAGCTCTCGTAGTCTTTTATCCAACATGGCCGCCAGAAATTCAAATGCATCGTTTTAATTATTGGATGAAATAATTGAAATGAGTTACAGCTCGGATTATTTTCAATTTTTTTTTTACTGCAGTATGAACTTCTCCATTCTATTTCAACGCTGACTTGCATAAAAGGATGTAAAGTACTCTGGGATATAAAAGCCGAGGACTGTGAACATTATATAAATGTGGTGATTCGAAAAAAAAAATTGTTTGAATTTCGTTCGAAATATTTCGTTTCCTTTATGAGAATATAACTCTTTGTGTGCAGAGAAAAGCGTACGGAGCAGAATATTATTCAACTTTCCAACGCGAACTAGGTGATGTGGGGGAGTGAGGGGCATAAAACCCAAGCGAAGCTCCACAATTTCGACATAATTCTCAAAAAGCTTTTCCTCGTACGTCCGCTTATTTGAAATTCGAACTCGAATCGTATGCAGTCGGCACTTTTGCCCAGTGGCTTCTATCATACAGAGAAATTAGGATTATTCTCTACAGGGTGGGTTGAAAGAGTACCTTATATTCCGTATAGAAGAATTGAGTATAGGAACATCTTAATTGTGCTTCTATAGAAGGTACATTGGAAATGTATCAAGAACGTTTGTAATAATAAAATATACCAAATTTGGAAATTGTTCATACACTAGTCCCCGAAAACCCACATTGTTAAAGGAAAGGTCATAATTTTTCAAAATTAAGGTAGGTACTCCTGTGTACAGAATAGAAATAGATATTTTTTATCTCCTCATATTATGCATTGTTGAAAAATTTTAACAATGGAAAAATAGACCAATTTTTTTAAAATCATAACAATAACATTGATAAAGATAAAGTGATCAAATATTTTTTAATTGTTTATAATGAATTAACTTAGTAGAAACAATGTGGGTATATTAGTTTTCATACAACAATTAACGAAGTTCAATTTTTAATTTGTTTAATTAAAAATTATTAAACAATATTATTTTAACAATTATCTAACAATGAATGATGGTGGTTCATACCCTCTGATTCATACCCTGATTCATACTCATACTGATGATACCATATGATGATTCATACTGATTCATACTCAAATTTGAGTTGTAACAAATTTGTTAATAGAAATAGTGAAACTAATTATAGATAATTTTAAAGTACCTAGTATTTGTTTCAATTTTGTTTTTTTATTTTCATAAAATTTAGTGTATGATACGAATGGTTGAAATCTAATTTTTGTTTTCTTTTCGCATTACAGGTCAAACGAAGTATAATTTATTAGATTTGATTTTTTTTAACTAAAGATGCATTCATTACTATCCTGTACGTTTACCTACTGATTTCTAGGAAGATTGGTTCCTTGGGTTTATATAAAAATTGATTTATAATTTATACGCAGCTTTACTGATGGAAAATTTGAAAGAAAAGCTGTTGCCAATAGTTCTTCCATAGAAAGTTTTCCTTGTTATGTCCATATCACGTCACTGTACAATTCAATTTAGGCGATTTAAATTTCTAGCCAATGAAATAACATTTAGTGAAACTTTGAAATCCAATTAGCTTTTGGTTGAAATTGTCCAAATTGAATTGAATAGTGTGATAGGCTTTAGAGAATTTTGGAGGGCGGTGTTGTGGAAAATTACATTATTACCAATAAATCACAAACTAGTTTAGAGAGATTACAAATTATAAAGTTTACACAGCGTGTTTTTATAAGCATATTCTTTTATACCACTTTGCATATCATCGTATTCTGCTATATTAAAAATTCCTTTAGCATACTCAATCCCTCGAAACCAGGCAGCATAATGCATACAAATATATCAGAATATGATAATGCGATGGGAAATGAAGTACGTGATCCAACTGGCTCTTGCAATCAGCTCTGGCAATCATTGCTCTGTCAGAGGTATGTCGTTACGCGACTCGTTTTCCAGTTGACAGCGCATTTGCCAGAGCACCGACGTGTAATATACTGCAACTTTACTCTGCCAGAGTTCATACGCGGAGCTTTTGAGCTGTGATGGTTGATTTCCTTGGGATTGTGTCATTTGTTGGCAATATTCTTAGTAAAATAGGCCAATTCTGAAGACGTGGTTAGCGGAAGAGAGGTACATTTTTTTAGTTCGAAAACCTTTATGTTTATTTTAATCTAATGAACAAAAAAACATCGAGTAAGTACACCTATTATACATTTTATTCGTAATGGACACTTTCATTCATATAAATATTAAATAATGATTTCTCACTATCAGAAATAATTTTTTTTATAACATTTCAATTCCATCTATCAATAACAAAAGTGACGAAATATGTCTAATAAACTTCCACCCAAACCCAAAATCGAACGAAAGCACAAATACCTATAGAGGCATGGGAAGCAGGTATTTTAAAATGAGCATCTGTCAACCCTGGATTGATACCTACATTCCATACTCTCTTCAACATCTCTCGTAATTTCAACGTCAGGACTAAATTTGGATATATATTATGTAAAAAAATGTCATTCATGTCATAGTTTATATTTGAAAATGTTTGACTATGTTATAAATAATATTATAAAAACTACACATGTATGCACAGTTCTCATAAAATCCGATTTTCTCACATATATAAACATGCTGTCTTAAAAATTACATTTGGCTTCGAATTGACAAATACAATGTAAATCTGAGAAACACAGATAGAGGAAAAGAGAAAGAAACAACATTGATAAGTTGAAGAGAAAGATTCGACGCCGAGATAAACAAACAGGCGTCGCGGTGCCAATCAGATTTCACATCCGCGCGACGCCTCCTGGGGAAATCAGAAAGCTGGTCGGGAATTTGTAAAACAAGAGACGCCTTTCCTCGGATGTGTTTCTTCCATTTCAAACTTCTTTCATTTAATTCCTCTCATATTCTCAGCGCGAAACTTTATTCCGGATAAAAATGAATACTCTCTTTTGTATGGAATATTCTGAATCTGAAAACCAACGCGTGTGTTAATATTTTGATCTTTAAAGGAGAAGATGTATAAAATATGATAGTTTGAACATTGAACAGTAAATGATCACTCAAAATAGATTAGTGAGATTTTCACATTTCCGTCCATCAAAATCAAACTTTAAGTTATTAATCGAGCATGTTTTAAACTGAATTTCTGTAACTAAAAGTTGTGTTCACACCACTTACTCTTAAGAGGGCTGAGTAGTGAGCGTGGCCATGAAGAGTTTTTTAATCGATTTTTATCAATATCTTTTACCAATGTAATTGTTAACAAAATAGGGCTTTGTACGCGTATTCAGAACAGTTCAATGAAAATAATTTCATAGTTTGGAATAAGTTATTAGTTTGATTTTGTCCAACAGATGTTTAGTGCCATAATTTTACTAATTTTCGGGCATTAAACATCTGTTGGACAAAATAAAACTAATAACTTATTCCAAACTATGAAATTATTTTCATTGAACTGTTCTGAATACTCGTACAAAGCCCTATTTTGTTAACAATTACATTGGTAAAAGATATTGATAAAAATCGATTAAAAACTTTTCAAGGTCAAACTCACTACCCAGCCGTCTTAAATTTACATTATTTAATTATTGTTTAATTACATTAATACAAATACATATCAACATTTTATAACATTAAAAAGTAATATTAAAAGACATATTTTAGTACTCACAACTTAATGTACAAATACTTAAAATAAAGAATAACATAAAAAATAATGGAACTTGAACATAGTTCACCTACATATCGCTAAGAATGCAGATCGTAGGTTCGACACCTCCACACACGTGATTCTATTTCATATTTCCTCGGCTCGCAAAAACACGATTCCTGGCGGAGTGTGAGAGAGTTGCTCCGACTATTTGATGTGTTTCCAACCCCCCGGGGGAATCTCGGAGGCGTCGTTTGTGTCCACGTGTTGTTCAGGGGGCGGGGGGGGGGGGGTTGACCAGAGTGCGGTAAAATGGATTGGAATAGGAATCTTTTTGATTGAATTTTTGATGCCCAAACTTCTGAAAGGTGTGAATAAGAAATATTTTGTTACACAAGCTACAGATAAATTGTAATCCAATAAAAGAGCACTGCGTGTAAAATATTTAGCCAAGTCTACACCAAATAAAAATAGGGAAACTTTAAAATTCAGCAATGAAAAGCAGTGATATAAAAAAATTTACCAAGTTAACACGTAAAATCAAAAAATACTTGGCTCAACAGAAGTGTATTAGCCGGAAGTAAAATATCAGTATGTTACAGTAAATACATTAAAAATACAAAATTTAAATTTAAATCGATTTCATAACTCACAATTACAGAAAATTACCAAGTTGTACTGCGCATATCAAGATAACAGTAAATTGTAATACCACAATTTATCAGAATGAGCTAAACGGACTCTGACTCCGTTTGAAATCAAACGGATGAAATCAGAAGGGCGCGAAATTCAGAATTTAAATTAACCTGTTTAGGGTTTGACTCACGATGATTAGTGTTTCGTTCCAACTGAAGAGGAAAAAAACGCATTTGTCTCTCCAGCGAACATTTTCTTCCACTCTCTTTCCTGGTAATTTCACATCAGGAAATGATCGCGACCTCAAACAGTCGCAGACTGAATTATGAATTACAATGTTCAAAACACTCGGAGTGGAGTTGGGTAAATGTCAGATTATATTAATACTTCAACACAGCTATCAAGTAATTGTGTAAAGAACGTGTTACACTCGCAGACATACTTTCAAACATTTTGAATAGATCAATGCAGAAACTATCTAAATTGCTATATAGTTTCTAAATAATTCTACAATAATTCAGGTTGGCTATCCAAATATTATACGGCAATAGTTAACTATCTTATACCTATGGCTCGAATTTATGTTTTTGTCAGCTTTCTTTTCTTTTTACAGGTCAAACGAAGTGAAGCAAGCCAATTGTTTTCACAATTATTCATTATACTAATGTTCTTTTACTTATTGATTTCTAGCAAGATCTTTGTTTCACTTAAAAATTGATTGATGAATTATACTCTGCTTTACTGATGGAAAATCTAAAAGAAAATCTGTGGTCAAGGTCTTCCATGCTCATTTTCCTAGTACTAATAATTGAACTTTTCAGCACACATTCTGGAAGTTTTCATTTCACTAATTTGTAACATTGGTATCAAAATATTTTTAGTCACATCTAGATCATCGCGGAAAAATCCAATCCCAAATTGAGTACACTGTAGGCCGATCCAGACCAGCAACTTTGGTTGATCAATTTGGTTCTGCTCGTGCGCAGTCACTTTAGTGACGATGTGACTCTGCTCTTGTGCAGAACCAAGTTGATCAACCAAAAGTTGCTAGTGTGTTGATTCAAAATATCAAAATAACAACATATGTTTGTAAAAAAAAAACTATTTTCACACTCAAAAGTGTAAATTTTCATTCATAAATATGAAATTTAAATTCAGTGGAAATTTTGTTAGGAAAATATTTTTTCTGTAGAGTGATGTCATTTTTATCAAAAATAATTTTACCATGGATACAATATTAAAATATGACATTAAGAGTGAGTGATGTCATATTTTAATATTGTAGCCATGGTTACATTATTGTTGATAAAAATGACATCAATCGACAGAAAAATTATTTCTTCGACAAAATTTCAACTGAATTTAAATGTTATATTTATGAATGAAAATGTACACTTTAGAGTGGGTAAAAACTGTGTTTTACCGCCAAAAATTTAGTTATTCTGAATTTTTTAATTACAACATGTATGGTCTACATCGGTCACAGATCGGCAAGAAAGTCACTCCCATCAACTCATTATACATCTACAGTGTAACCCGTGCTTGTCAACCTATTACAATCGTGTTCACTTCACAAGATGAGCTGTGCTTATTTCACGGTCCGTCAGATCGCATGATAAATATCTCCACAGCGATTTGACATCAGTGTGCAGTGACAATATAACGTGTGACAGCGAGATGAATGTTGCCAAGTTGCCTCTCTCTGTCACAGAGTTGTAACTGACATAGAGGACGATAATGTGGAGCGAGCTTAAGTTTAGAAGTGACAACAGAGCTTGTGTCGGCTCTAGAAGTAGATTCTAGAGACAATATACTAAATTTCGTTATAACTTTTGAACAATTCAAATTATTCAGAATGTGGAGGTGAGATAATGTGGGCATTGGTATATTTTCAAAAACCTTTAGAGTTCCCAGAAAATAATTTTTCATGATTGGATACTTTAAATGTTATGAATAATTATAGGAAAACAATATAAGGAAATGCCAATATATGACATCAAGCTTTTATTGAATCATGTAACTGTACTTATGCCCAGTGTCCTATTCAATAACTTTAAAATTCCCAATTTTTCCAAAACGAGATTTGGTGCAATATTAATCCATATGAAATCGGGAACTTTAAAGTTATAGGGCCCCTGAACTTTTTAAATCGCCCATCAAAAAAATTCTTCTCATGCCATTTTGCACTTTTTAACCTACACATTTAAGTATAGAGGTAAGAAGAGTTAGGTTTGTCACTCAAATGATTTTAGTTACAAAATAACGGTACATTTTTTAAAAATTTCCAAACCTTGAGGTTAATGGTTATGGAGGTTTTCCTCAATCGAAAGAAAAATGCTGGAAGGTTCTTTACAATATACCACGCTCCCCTTATTCCCACATTCCATCCTCCCCTCCCTTCATAGTAGTCATATCTCCCAATTATTATCATAATTCACTACAACCTAGTTGAAGATTAGTTGAACACGATTTTAAAGCAAATAAACAAAATGATATCATCAACTTAATCACAATCACAAAATCAACCCAACAAACTATGAAATCAACTCACAAAAAACCAATATATTCACACGCTACTTCTACCTTCATTGTTGCAAACAACATAATAACATTGTTGAAAGCTGAACGTCGTCATAATCAGGCACGCGCCCACTTAGGCCCCTCAACAATGCCGCTATTTTGACACCGGCCACTCGAGTGCCGGAATATGATATCCGTCGTCGAGTACTCGCAAGTTCAATGCATTGGTACTTGAGTACTCATTGTTGCATATTGCCACGTCACTGCGATTATTACCGTGCCATTTAACAGTTGATTTAACAATAACTAATAAGAGCATTTCATAACTTTGTGTTGTGTTGAATTCGGGAGAGGTTTAGGGAGATTTGGGTACAGTTTTAGGAGGGATTTACAGCTGATAGGGGTGGAATATTAAATATTGAATGCAAAGTAGTTGTAACTATTAGGATTATTTTATACACTTTTATTTGAACAAACTTTGGTTCCATTCATTTGGGTCATAGACATGAGTTGTAAAATTAAAGTTTTGACGCTTTACTTAATTTTGTTGTGTTTTTTCAACGCTCTGTAAAAACAGTGATTTGTAGAATTATATTGCTATGTAGTTACTCATTAGTGGTCAGTAGGAATGTAAATGTGTAGTCCTAATCAACTGTTTAAATTTAACAGAGTATTGATAATCTAGATCTTACATTTTATTGCGGTGTTGACGATACAAATCGGAAACCAGACTAATAAATAAAATACACTTGTATACGTACACTCTAAAACGAAAATAGCAGAACTTGAAATTGGCTCTATTACCGGCTCTATTTTTTTTCTAAAATTTGAATCAAACCTATTTTTATATTTTTTTCTCATTTTGGTTGTCAGCTGTTCGTATTGCAGCAATTTCTGCCCCATATTTTGATTGTTCTCCTCTTTCTTGTAACCAGAAACACGGCTCCTCCACCAAGATAAAATAACATTCTTCCTCATTGTCCCCCGTATCATCTTCTCCCAGTTATCCCGCACAATAGTCGGCTCGCAGCAAACAAAATGGCGCCGAGGGTGGTCTGTAAGATGGCGGCACGATACTGTTGATCGACGTGCCGACAATCAGGTCGATCTATATCGATACATCGAGACATAATGGATCACGTGGTGTGATTGTTAGTGACACGTGGTGTACCGCAAGCGTGCGGGCGGGCGGGCTGGCATCTGCTCGCACCGCAGTGGCATTGATACCTACAACATTGTATCTACAATGATTACTCTTGTAACAGTTTGCAGAATTTTCCTATTTAATTTTTAATACTGTGTGTTTTTTTATGCCGATAGATAATGCATATTCCTTAAAGTTATGGCAAGGAAGTTTTTGAATTTCCATAGTGCCTATACTTACCTACATCAGTTTACCTTAAATTGACAAGGAAACTGTGCAGTTATATGTTGCCTTTTGCTAATTTCGTTTATTATTGCAAATTCAGATTTTTTTTAGGTATAACTATAAATCATGCCAGATGATTCGTAGTAGTTCCCAAATAATAATAAAAAAGTTTAGCATTTGGAGAATAATTGATCAAATTTTTGTGACTGAACTTTGGTTACTCTTATGACATTTTTCCAAAATGGATTTTAATGTTCTCTGCCATTTAAGACGTGATTTAAACGTCAGTTTGATATTGACAATGAAGTATCATCAAATTCAATAAGAATGGCACGGTATTATGTAAACCTTTATGGTGTATTTGTGAAGGTCTAAATTTTCAATTTGAAACTGACGTTTCTAATTTGCAATATTTTTTAATTTTGGTTACTTATTCATGGACATATTATGAATAAATGATTATATGAATAATTATGAATTATGAATTATTCATGGGAATAAGTGCATAAAGAAAACTATACTTTTGTTGAAAAACAATATTTTTCCATGGAAACTTTTACAAAACTTTACCTTTACGTTTAAAAGGATGAACATACGCTGAAGTTATGTCATGAGCTCGTGAGCTCACGTCGTTTGTCAAACTTTTGTAATCACATAAAATAAGTATGTTTATACACTCAAAATAATGTTCTACCAAATAAACAGCAAAAAATATTTAAAAATTTTAAATTTACCTATTCGTTCTCCTCTAAAAGTGCACAATGAACAGAGAAAATGAGAGGAAACCCGAAAAAAGCCACTCACTCTCGTACTAATGCCCACAAAAGTGAGATCCAGCCATTAAACAAATAACATGTTACAACAAAATAACAACGGACGCTTAATTATATTTACCCACACGTGTCAACCTTTTATAAACACATATGATCGAACAAATAACCAAATTACTAAACTCATACAGAGTGCTCTTATAAAAAAAAAATCCTCCCCCTCCTCAAACACCAATTCATCAAAAGGGCCGAAAAAGCATGCCGCCAAGCTGCAGTAGCACACCCCTGCGGTGCAAATAGGCACCAGAACACATGCATAACCCTAACAAGATAGACGGGGGGTCATTCAGTGCACCTTCCAAAGAGAGCTAGCTAGATACACTACACAATGCATTCGAGAGAGATGAGCCTACATAATATCACCATTACAAGCTCGGGTGCGGATTTAGATACACATTCTAACAACTAGATAGAATAGAATGAAACACCCTACTGTAATTGATAATGATGAGGGGTGGGGGGGTATTATATCGGCTTAGAAAGGTGCTTGGATAATGGATTTGATACACGGAAACAATCTGGCGGCCATCTTTGACGGGATCGGTAACATGGGATTGATGGGAATGATGACTTCCCACTCTCTATGGGTTTGGGAAGTGTTTTGTCTGTTGCAAACATGATATTGTAGCACGCTTGGACACATGGATGGTGATGTTTTGCAAAAGGATGGTGGACAATGGGGGGTGTAAGTGACGGTGGAATTGGCGATGGTGATATCACCGCACCTTGACCGCGCGTGTGTTTGTGTGGAGGAACCGAGTTGTGTAGAAGATCAAAGAAATGTGAAGTGAAATTGAGATACTTAACAGTGGTCTTTGCATGAAATATCAACATTTTCGCACGATGAAGCAAATAGTTCAACATAGTGACAAATGGTTGATTATTCCGATATCAAAGGCTTTTTACTTTTTTAGAGGCAATTTTCTATTTTCATGGTGACTAAATCTAACCACTTACGTACGAATTTACATAGGAAACTTTAGGCTTTCGTGGAAAAGTAGCGAATGGAAACTGAATCTGGTTGTGTACTTCATTTTATCTGTATTTTAATTTATTTGTAATTTATTCTGCATGCATCTCATTTTGCTGGCATTTTCTGCAAAAGTAAAATAACATCCATTACGATTACTTGATTGTTAGAAAATGTGGTTAAGTTGTGAATAAGTTGCCACACTTCTTCAATGTAACGATAAAATGTCAACAGACAAAATATACGCACCTTAATCTAACAGAACTTTTTACTTGCTTCTCGAATATGAATCATAAACTCAAACAGAACTTTTCTTCATTCATTTGCTTATTTTAAGCAACCCGTATTCTAGGTATAAAATATATTTACGAACTCATCTCTTAAAAGATTTGTAATTCCAGTTAATTAACGTGAAATTTGCTTGTAACCTCTGATATCATGAAACAGACTTGCTACAGGCAATCCAGGCAATAAGGCAATAAGGCTCCAGGCAATAAAGCAATAATCTCCGTGTAATGAGCTTTAAAACATTAATTCTGTACATAATTCCTGACCACTGCATCAACTAATAGGCAGAACACACACATAGAGTTATAGAATCAAGTACACATATCTACATATTCTAGGTAGTACCTATAACTCATTTTTAAAAAGGGCAATTCATATCGATTTTATGAGATAGCATGTAATTCTTGTTAATTAACATGTAATTTGCTTGTGTCCTCTAATATAATCAAACAGTCTTGCTCCAGGCAAAGGAGGTGTTGCAATACTCTCTACATAATGCGCTCTAATACAATAATTCTGTACTTAATTCCTGACCACTGCATCAACTAATACACACAGCCACTACAGTACATAGTGTTCATTCCAAGCATGCCCAAAGGGGGTGCATTTCATTAGTGACCTTCCCCCACCCCCTTTGAAATCATCAGTAAGCTCAATGTATACCTACACACATTGAACCATTCTTAAAAAAATTGAGGAATTATATAAAAAGAGTATTATGCTCTATCAAAGAGTTCTGATGAATTAATTTCAATTTATAACGTTTCCAAAAACTTACAAGTTCTCAATTTCATTTCAGAAATACAAATATTACCGGGGCCATTCACACCGGACTCTGAGTATAACCTTACGAAATAGTTGTGCCCAAGAGTAGAGATAATGTTTGTCCAATAATAGAATGTGTTATAGAATTAGCTTTGTACAACACATGCCCATAAGATTGATCGAAAGTTACCAAATAGACCACATTAAAAATGATCTAGGTAGCTCAGAGTTTTACATAATTTCACATACAGGTCGATTATTATAATGCATATTATGTTATTCAACAATATGTAGAAGATACCTAGATCTCGAGCAACATTTGACGTTTTTGAAAAGGCAGAGCTAACTAGATAGTAATTTTTAATGTGGTCTATTGAATATTCATATTGTGGTTATGATGAACCAACGATAAGGATTTTGTAAACCTTCAAAATATATTGGCTTCACTCAAACACGGAAAACGGTAGGTAAATGGTCTCATGTAAGCTCATTGTAACTAGTATCGCAGCTCTTTCACATCAACCCTGTTGCTATGACAACCAGGACTCTATAGACATATATCGAATGTCCAACCATTACCTTCTATCTTTGCCAATTAACAAGAGCCTTTTGGCTTTCATCGCCCTAACATCCCTATTTGCCCCCCTCTCCCCTATACTCACCGATTACACCACACTCCCCTACACGAAGGCTGAATTAATCTCAAAATCATTGGAGGGGGTGAGAGAGGGGGGCTCCCCGCCACCCAAACCCAAACTAATCACAACCAACTATACAGAAGGACGAATAAATACAATCGAAAAGCTGTAATCTTGGCGGTAAAACCTTTGATGAAATGAAAACTCGAAAGCAACAATTGAGAACGTTAATCAAAGTAACGCTTATGACATTGTATGAATCTTTTTCATGATCTAGACAAAGAGAGGGAGAGATTGCAAAGGCTTCTTTGTGGAAATCGGTTTTTAAAGACCCCATGTGGGGAAAGACGTTTCTGAGCATGCGCCGGAATTAAGTAATTTAATATCTTTAGAACGTTTTCTCTGGGAATTTCGATGCAGTCTGATGGATATTGAATAATCATTTTGAATCGGTTTTGGTTATGGAGGAGATAAGCGTTGTTTTTATATAATAATATCTCATCTTTCGCAAGAGATTTTCACGGTGTTCTGGACAAGTATTGGAGTGGAGTGGGTAAAGGTGCCGCCGGGATGTTCTTCGTGTTTTGTTGATAGCTGAGAGGTTCGGTCAACATTCTCCATTGTTTGTTGTTCTCACCCAAGTATAAGGTCCTTGTTTAGTAAACAATCATGCTTCATTCTTTTCAACCAAGACAGTTCGAATCTTGAGTTGTTGGCAGTTAATTGATCGTTCAGTGCGACCAAGTTGAAACAATATCCTTATCTTGATAGAAAATACCGTCCAACTTTTGTGGTTTCATTCATAGAAAATTGGAAGGCGAGAAGGGATAGAAAAAGTTCTTATTTCGTCCTTATAGTTCTATTTTAGTAGCATAGGAACACTTATATTATATAGTATACATATTTGTACTTTTATAATATCGGAAGTAGTATAAGACACTCCGACATTAATTATTTTAAACCGTTTAAAATGTCACAAGTGAGATCGTTTTAGCTAATCTTGAAGATATCTTTTGTGAATTGATTGCACATGAAATTTGATCCTAAAAGATCTTCTCGGCTACCATTCTCCTTACGGTTCTTCTTAATCGCAGTTATTTTTTTTTATTTTTGATGTTGATATCGCTTTATTACTTCCAATAGTAATTATTTTACCTTTTTCAAATTTATGTAGTAAATGTAGTAATTGATCGAACGAAACTAAACTCTGTAATCATGAGCTAAAATATAAACTTTTTGTGTTGTATAACTTGGTGTATTTTGACGTTTTTCTTGGTTATTAACTAGATGTTATTTTGTCTCTAGGAGTATTTATATTAATGTTAATTTAAGAATGTTCCAATTACAAGTCAAGTCAGCTACACGTTTGTGAAATGTGAAACAAATCAGATTACGGATTCGGGATTTGTGATGACAACGAAGTATACGGATGCGATATTTTCCCCCCAAAATCCGGCTACTAGTTTACAAATGACATTTAGCAATAATTTAATCATAAAATGAGCTAGTAAAATGCAATCAGACAGATATTGCAAATCCTACAAAGAGATGCGCGCGCACAGAACATTTTATCACGAGCTCCAATAGCTGAAAGCGTTTACCTCCTATTAAAAAAATACGTGGATCTAAATTCATTACAATTTTTTTACAACTATTATTCAATTATATTCATTGGCATAATATATTAAGTGAAAATAAGAATAACAAGGCATGGAATCTTTTAAAATATTCCATAAAATTATGTTCCAAAATTTGAGGAGTGTGCAAAACAAACCCCTAGTCTGACATAACATGTTTCGCAGGCATCTATATTACAATATGGATGTAAGTTTTGATGTAATAGCCCTTGTATAATCTGAAGAAGTTTCCAACAATATTATCATAATAGAGATGTGAACTGTAGGAGATTATAGGATCTCATTTCACCCATGTTAAGCAATCATAATGCATAATCTTTTGCTAACTTCGTAATTGTTATGTTAGATGGACTCAACGAGCTGGGCCATAGAATATCTTACTTTCAGTATAGTTTCGATCATAATGCTTGTAATGTTATGCTAAACAAACATGGTATTAGTTGTCTATTCAAACAAACTTCTCTAATACGTAAAACGGTGGCGCCCCCGTGGTGATTTGAACAACTATAATTGAGGGGTGAGGATTTAGGGTATGAAGTCTACCTGGTTAAGAGGATTTCAATATTTTATTAGTGTTTTAAATGGTGACGATATTTTTGTTTGGGATTTTATCAAATTAGTTTTGGGATTATGTAATTGGTGAATATTTCGAGGAAAGTTTCAGTTCTAAGTATTTATAAACTGTTTCTAAGAACAACTATCGCCTACTTTTGTGTTAACAAACTCATGGTTGTTTCAATATAGCTCAAGCACTCACTTTATTTATTTTCATTGCGAACGTTGTTAGTACCTACATTTTTACTCGTCTCACAAAATAATCGAAGAAAGATGTAGAATATTCAACACAAATAATATAATTTCAATTGCTGTTACAATTTACATTGAATTTTATTTAAATTATAAATACTAATTCTGTTGATGATCATCTTTTTGTGTACATGCCGCTTTTGAGTTTGGTCTAAACGTAATGATTAAAAAAATTTGATTTTGAAAATGACAATGCTTTAAGCATCTAAAACGTCATGCAATTTACAACATTTGGCAATGACAAAGTATATTATTCAGCTTTTGACGTATCTAGAACTTTCACTACTAATCAACTAACAAAATTCTACTAATTAACAACATTGCTACTAATCAACAAATTAAATAACCTCATCAAAAACATTTTACTTCACCAACCATCATCCCTGTTTTTATCACACCCCTCAGTATCTGCAATCACGTCATTATTAGTTACTATGGCAACACCTCTCCCCCAACCCTCTCAAGAAAGTTAGCTTCACTAAAGTTTCCGGTGAGCTTTCTAGAGCTACTGTTAATTGTATCTATCAAGAAAACACCTCCGAACTTTCCTTTCGCTTTTCCTTCTCTTTTTCTCTCTTGGCGAAGCAGTTTGAACGG
Organism: Leuctra nigra; assembly: GCA_934045905.1. Classification (NCBI taxonomy): domain Eukaryota; kingdom Metazoa; phylum Arthropoda; class Insecta; order Plecoptera; family Leuctridae; genus Leuctra; species Leuctra nigra. The sequence continues at coordinate 15,415,032 of OW203767.1, read as the reverse complement.
CTGAGTAGCCCCTACCATGCCGAGGGGGTATAAAAACTGATAGAGCCACTCTATTAGTAGTGATACCACACCACACCCTTTTGTCGGCGAGGTTGAAACCTTGTAAGCAACTTCATTTAGAGCAATCACCACTTTTCCTACTTCAGGATTTTGCTTCTTTAAGGTGTAGGCAAGGTCTATATTACTCCAGAATGCAACACTAAGTTTTGGTAAAAGACAGGTAAACATACTAAAGGGAGTATAGGTAAATATACATTTCTCAGAAGAAAAAAAAACATACCTTTTAGAAAACATTTGTGAGAGAAATAACAATTACTTTTGTTTCACAAACGATACGACAAAGCAAATTGTTGGGACAAGCGGACAGATTGTGAGGGGCAGCCTCCCACTTTATCTGTATACCACGAGAAAACGTAATGAAATATACATAAAAGGCTCCATTTATAGGGAAATCGATGAGTTTTTTTACGGGTTTCTCAAAAGTCAATTTAAGCCGAATTTACAGGGTCAAATTTTATTTGCTTCAAAGAAATATGACCGTGTAAACAACCGACTTTGATTAAAATATTTGGTCTATGTGACAGAAACTTTTCCTATGTAAATGGAGCTTTAACGGCAACTAAGTTCAACTATTTTGGAGGACTGTAAAGTGAACTTCTTAAAATTAACGCCTTCGCAAACTTTTCCCAGGAAATGGAGCATTTTCTGTGGATTCTATTCCTCTCCACTCGTGGTAAACGATAACGTAAATGATAATTTATCAACATCGTCATTTTAATTCATCGTTGATAATCCTATCACAATTTTATCCCACTAATCAACAAAGCTACTCATTTCATGTCTTTTATTAACATTCTTCCTAAAAGCTCACATTCACGTTTCATCGCATTGCTTAATTTCATCGGTCTCTCGAGTTATAGTGAAACAAAATGGCGTCGCGTGACCCTTGCCATGGCCTGGCAATTAGATAAAAAGCTTTGGCCAGTTATCTCATGGCTTTTACTCTATCTAGCATGTACATAATGAGTCTCATTCAATTATTAATCGAGCACTGTAGATAATTTGAAGCTCTCATATAAACTGTTAGTCACTTTAAGGTGGGGTCAAATGACCATCTACGTGATTGAGATAATATGCTAGAGGAAATAACGAAATGTAATAAACTTTCATGATAGCGTTCATTTTGATGCTACTAGTTAATGGATCTCAGAGAAAAAGGAAAATGGTGAAATGAAAGCTTCTGTATATGAACTTTAAACGAGGAATGATTGCACGAATTTATATTATGAATGCTAGTGTATATTTTATATGCTTATGCATTGATGTTTTCTATAACTTACTCCGAATGCATGTTAAAACCCATTTTAGTTCGGTAGGATATCTTTTTCTCTATTTTATAATAAAATTTTAGAACTTGAACTGAAATAATAATACCTATGACTTTCGAAAGCTCATTGAATGATTGTATACTTCCGTTTTTCCCATTTATTTTCCCTACATTCTAGGATTGATAAACATTCTATTCGATTATTCCACACACAAACACTCATGTGAATTATTTAAATGAATGCATCCTTTAGTTCGCCTCTAAATGAATACTGTATTATATAGTGAATATAATAATAATTGGTTTGTGTAAACGGGCTTGTAGGTGCTCATCTATTACATTACATCCAGTTAAAACACCTAATCGGATTAGATGTTCCGTCAGTACATTGCACAAGGAAGGCGATGACTTCGATTTAAAAGTATACTATCTGCCCAATCCTCAAAAATGTGAAAATAAAATTACATGAATTGTAAGATAGTTGAATAGTAAATCCGTTAATATTAAAAGGTAAGATGATTTAACAAAGTGAGCAAATCAAATGATCAAGAAATACTTTTGGACCGTTCTCAATCATCACGTATTCTAAGAAATTAATCAAGAAAGACTACGATTATGTTTCGATTTTTGAGTTTATTATCTACCTGTTTCCGGCCTGTTTTCTGTATAAAAAAATAAAATAAGAAATAAAAATGAGATTTCACAGGGTTACGCCCTCATTAAATCCTTCATTAATACTTCATATAAAAATTGATTCTTAACATTATCCACAGGTAAACAAAAGGTAAACTTAAGCAAAGCTTTGAAAGAGAGTCAAAGTTTAATTATTCTTATAAATAGCCTGGCTGTTTGATAAAAGACGGAATAAACTTGAAAACAGCGCTCTGGTGTTCGCCCAGAACAATAAACAAAAACATTGGCGAAACAAAGAGTAACAAAGTATCTTAGCTACTTCTCACTTAAAGGTTTCCAACAAAAGAACAAAACAAAGGCCGGATCAAGGCAAAGTTCTTCTCTTCTTTCTCAGCTTTTAACTTTCTTGTGTTACTTTTCGGGGGGTTCAAAGAAGCTCTTGGCGTGGCTGAGGTTTGGTCAACACGAATTACTGACTGACTTTATTTAATACTGATTTCGTTCGAGGTGTCGACGTTGGTAAAAAGCTTTACTGAAGAATACATCTAATTTGTTCTTCTCTTAAATTTCAACATATTACTGAGGTGACGCCACTGCCAGGCAGCGAGAATTTTTCTGGCAAAGAATTCGTAAATGGGACGTAAATTGACTATGACAAAAACTCTAAAAACTTACTTATTTATACAAATAGAACTCTGATTTATAAGTGTAGTATACATACTTTGTTCTGGCGGCTATTACATCGGTAAAATGAAGGATATATTAACAGTAAATATGCTCTATTTCGAATTAAAAAATCGAAACAATTTTGCTCTAGAGGATTTTCACGACCCCAATTTCATCCCAGAACTATCGTGAATGACATTTGAAAACATATTCTAGTTGGATCAACCATTTAAATAAATCATTTTTCTCCCATTTACGAAGTCTTTGCCAGAAAAATATTCGCTGCCCGGCAGTGTTACATCACAGACATGGAGCTTTGGACATGGCCAAGGACAGACATGGACAGTATGTTTTGTACGAGAGTGTATTCTGATAGGCTGGTTATATTTTACTAGTATATGTTTATTATTTTGCTAGTGCCTTGTTAAAGTCTTTGGTTTTGAAACAATACAGCTCAAAACTCATCTCCTTCTGCGTTGTTGCCAGCCCAATCACTTGATCTGATTTGTTTCAAATGTCAACAAACGTATTACTAAACGATGTACTTTGAGTTTAAAATTTAAAATTTTAAAATTATTTTCATATTGCTTTGGCTGGAAAATAACGTATTGAGGTGGTTTAGCCAATTTTCACCAAAAAGCAGGAAAATCGCACAAAGGTAAAAATTATAAATGTACCAATTTAGTCATAAGTTTTCTCTTTATCGTATTTTCATTTTGATTAAAAATTCCTTTTCAATAATAATTGATACCAACGGCCTGAGATATTATATTCTAAAGGGATCGTGCGTGACTGCATGTGCATTGTATATGCGCTTTTACATTGTATGATGAAAATACCATATTTCTTGACAATTGATGGGACCTATTATCAATGTATTATAACATGACAATAATCTTTACATTGTTATTAAACTATTAATTAAAGTTTAATTACTAATTTTTATTTATAAGTTATATAAAATTTCTGAGTGTCAGACAGTGTTATAATTACGTTCTTCTGTAGACGCGAAGACATTAGCATGCATTCAATTTGATGACTGAACATTAAACATATGAAATCACTCAACTTATAGTGTTAAGATTCTTCAAATTTCTGACCGATTTTATTGTAAATATTGTATGATTTTAACATTTGGTTCAGAGCCATTTATTGATATTGTATTTATTTCAGCGGATTAATGCTCTGTAGTACCTACATGTTTAATGTGCAACGTTTCGCCGACGAGGCAGTCGGCTTCTTCAGGCGGGTGACGGAGGTATGTGTGCTAACAATGAAAGAAATAAACTAAAAAATGATCTCACAAAATTAACTAACAATACATTTTTTTCAATAAATTGTGAAAAATTAAATGTTGTGAGCTATGAAGCATTTTCATTGCCAGCACCAGAAGATTTTTGTAAAAAAACGTATTTTTCTGGAATTTAAATTTTGTATGTTGCCCAATTTCGGCCTGATCAGAAGAACGGTCTGACCTGGCAACAGAAAATACAAATCATGTTAGTACACAGAATTTGTAATTTTTTGCATGTACAACCACCTCCAAGTGTTCCTACCGTTTTATACATTGTGCTCTTATGAGAAACACAGTACGAACACTTGGAGGTGGGTGTACTATCTACCAGCGAGCTTTTCAACTCTATTTTATCGGCTAAGCCACTAGAATGAAAGATTTTTCATCTTGAAATAGATGGCAGCACCACACTGTTTCAAAACAACCCCTCTATTCTTCGTTCGAGTAGGTGCTGACATCTTGCGGAAACTGGTAATACTACTTCACTCACGTCCACGAGGAGCTAGGGAGAGAAGGGCTCTTTGGCTCTTCAACATTGCGCATGCGCGAACACTCTGAAGTCGCCTGCAATGATTCTTTTTCTCATAACCTCCTCAGACCCAGACATATTTTATTTGCCCGGATTTTGGTGAAATTTATTTTCCTAAAAGAAAATCACTTGAAAATAATATAAAAAACAATCAATTTCTTTCAATGTTTTTTTTATTTTTTAATTATTTTTTATTTTTATTGACTAATTAAAAAGTCATTTTTACGGTGTAAAACTTTTAAAAAAATATTTAAAAATATAATCTATGCTGTTAATTGTTATGGCATTGAAACAATAAAACATTTATTTTTTATATTCCACAATGAATAATTACAATTTAATTAAATTACTGTAAATTACTGGCTAACAAGAATGTGGAGCAACAGAGAAGACCACGAGGAAAACGAGGTTTTCCACCATGAGGAAAATAAAACCCTCCAAAACATCCATCAAGAAAGCATGTTATGATGAAAAGGTTCAAATTAAAATGGACCTATTACATATGACTATTGTATGGGGGGGGGGGGGGGGAAGGGCCCATTTCTGTTGAATTTATGATATTTACTGACTTATTATCCATACCAATTTTAAAACAAAGAGTGATGATAATTGTGCAGAAGGCACTGTAGTTTCAACATAGAGTAAATTTTTTGTACTATTTTCAATAATTTTGATATAATTTTGGGGTGTCAATTACTGGAACAATTGCACTTCTTTCAAAATCTCTTATAATAATATATTATTTTGGAATTGTTATGAGTGTTGCTAGATGATTTCTTATTACCTAGTTCAAGTTTGAAGTTGATCTAATTAAGCGAGCGTAGCGTGAGTTACTACGGGACTCTTATGCCTCTTTCTCTGTGTGTTTTTTTTTGTTCGCGCCATATTGGCCGCAGCGATTGACCAATCGAGATGAAATTTTGAACATTAACTAATATTATTCTAATTTTGTCCTGGAATGTTTTTTCAGCAATATTCAAATCAAAAAGTTGATTATTTTTATTTATGGCCCATTTGGGTGCGACACCCTGCTGAGTTTATTACCCAAGTCTTGACCAGTCAGCCCCCAAACATTACTAAAAAGGTTGTTCTCCTTTGATTCAAATGAGAGACAGGGGTTCTTTGCCAGAGTAAAATATATTCGTTATATTATAATGTATTTCAAGTGTTACATGTGGTATTAGAGTATAGCACGTATCAGTGCTCGCTTATCAACGCGTTACAATGAGCGTTTTCCTAGTAATAAATCACACTTTTATGATATTATCTGTTCGTGTTGCATGAAGGTATCACCCTAAATTGTTCAACTTCCACTTATTAAATTCATTACCTTGCCTACCTACTATTTATTTACGAAACTTACAGTATTTTATCAATTGCTTTAATTTTTCTTTATTATTTTATTATTTATTTTAAAACACATATATAACACATATACACAGGATACATATTATTATACATGCGTTTACTGGCAGTGGGAATAGAGCGAAGCCCCGTAACAACATGTGCCCCACTGCCAGCTTGAGCAAAAAGTCACAGATACATTAAAAACACATTAAAAAGACAACCATAAAGATAAACTAGGAACACGCTTCTGTCTTATTTCTTTATTCATAGTTATTATTTGTTTCGAAATTGATATTCATAAAATGCATTATGTAGTTTCATTCCAATTATTTATTTTGCGGTATTTACATTCAAATATCCCTTCTTGGCACGATGGCTCAGCGACAGCGCATGCGCAATGTTGAAGAGCCAAAGAGCCCTTCTCTCCCTAGCTCCTCGTCTCACGTCCTTACAGTGCTGCTACGCGCGGGAGATCTATCAACTATATAAGGGGTAAGATATAAAACAGATTTCTACTTTACCGACGGTGATGTATATTAGGGGGTAAGTATGAGCCCTCCCTACATCCAATTAAGAAATGTAAATTTGCAGTTTATTAGTTATTTTGTCATTTATTGACATGTAAATTAATAAAATCATCTAAGACAAACAAGAGGGGTTGGTTCAACCTCTGATATTTTTTCCCAATTAATTTTAATAATGCACATTGATAACTTTTTTACGATGAACTTTGGTAATTAGAAAAAGTCAAGTTTTCTTTTAATGAACAATATTGCTTGATCATTAGGAGGGTTTCGTTTGTAATTTTAATCATTTTGTCAGGAGAAATGTTTCAAAAAATTATTACACAGTCTAGCAAACTTCCAATTAAAAAAATTGCTAACAATTTTAATTGAGTCGAATATTTAAAATCCACTTTTTAAAGAAATATTCTCCAATCAAACATTATTATGTAATTATTTTTTCATAAAAAATTCATTTATCTAGAAAAACGTCACTGTCTTTGCAAGTAAAGTAGAGAAAGCGGATCTTGATCATCATAAACAGAGCTGAAACTAGAAATTCAGCCTACATTAGCGTCATGTTTAATTTGTTAAATTTTACTTCAGAGACTAGACCAGTGGTACTCAACATTTTTGACCTGCGGGCCAATAATACGAATTTGCTTTTGTTGGCGGGCCGCATGTTTAAAAAAGTACAATAATGCTCACGTGATCAGGTAGTTTCAGGCTTTCAGGTTCATTTCAGGCGCATAGGAACTACTTTTATCATGGGGGGACTGATTCAGTTTTGGCCCCGCAGGGCTTTTTTTTAGATTTTAATAATTTTAAAGTGATTCTGAGGCTCTAAAATGCACTAACTGAAGCAAAGTTCCCTCCAAATGTTGCCCCGCAGGGTGTTTTTTTAGAATTTAAGCAATTTATAAGTGATTCTGGAATGCTAAACTTAATTGTGTATGAAAGTATTATTATATTTTTTTTTATTATTTTTTATTATTTTCACAGTGGACACATTTTGTGAATAAGTAGGTATTTGAAACATCAACTGGGGGCCACAAAAATTAGTCCCGCGGGCCGCATGTTGAGTCCAACTACCACTGGACTAGACAGCTGTTTGTTATTTTCTTTTAGGTATTTGTGTGCATTCGGCGATCTCTGCTATGTGTTTTGGTGGTCCTAAAAGTCTAGAAAACCTTTTCATCGTTGCAAATGATAAAATATCTGCGTACATTTCTGGAAAACAATGATAGGCAGTTAAATTTATTTGTAATTGTGTTAGAAATGTGCTATGCTATGGAGACGGACGCATGATGATTTGGAGATGATGATGAAGAAAGGGTACGCTAGGAAAGACTGTGACTGTAGGATGGACTGTGGTAAGTCATCTTCTCAGCAGCTGCCTTGCCCTCGACTGAGGAAACCCACAAAGAAGCCATGGTCAGGACTCACGGCAGCTGGAATCGAACCCGGGCTTTGGAGGTCAAGTCCACAGTGTTGAATATGCTTTACGAACCAGAATCACCCAACCAAACCCGTTTCGAGTAAATTGCCAATACAAGTTTGAATCACTGCTTTGCCAAGTCTTCATTTACTACATGTGAACCAGTTTGCTGTTGTATCCATTGATACCAAAAACTCAATAATTTGACAAATGTTAATTCGGCAGTGTTTGTTTGTGTGTTTGTTTGTTTGTCATCTGAAGTCTTATTTCTAGTTGAAATATATTATTCTAAACTGTTTTTATAAAACATTGTCTCATATGCAACGCAAATTAGATTAGATTAGATTAATATGGTTTAACGGCGCGTCAACGACGAGGTTATATTGCGCACATTAATTATTTTACTTTAAACTTTGTTGAATTAAGTGGAGGAAACTGGGAGGGGGTTGACGTAACGGGCCCGATGCGGGGGAGTCCGGCACTGGTGGGAAGGCCAGGCCGGAATGGGGACACGGACCGGGGGGTGTAAGGATTCGGGCCGGCGGAACCCGATTTCAGGGGGATCACCATCTCGAGGGGGAAGGCCGGCCCGATGAGGACCGCAAAATCAAGGGAGGGCGTGGTTAGGTCGACCTGGCTGCTCTTTGTCTGGACCTCACCACTGACCTGTCCGGCATGGGTAGCCCTTACACATGAGCATATGCTCGCCGGCGTAGCTGCAATGGATCGTTGGCCAACACAAACCCCACCACCGCGCTTAGGTAGCAGCCGTCGGTTGGGGCAACGCAAATCTCCAACTGGTACTCTTATGGCACTTTCTCTGTTTACGCTTTTCATTTGTTTTTGAATCTTAAAAAGATCAAAAGTGTTATAATTTTGGTCGTTTGATCTACAAAATTCTGCACGCACACTTCTATACCAGCGGGCACAATTGTACAGATTTTGAGCAAAATCCTCCGATTGGTTGAAAAGTGAAATGACCGTTCGCCCGATAAAATTCTATCTTACATGGACAAGGAGACCACATTTTGCAAGATTTATCATATTCAGACTAGAAAGAAATTATTGTTATTGATATTTTGAATCTACCTTGAATTCATTGTCACATTTGTCCCATCGAAAAATTATTATGCACCGCACCTTGATCACTAACAAATTAATTCTGTTTCACGGTTTATAGATCGGCAACTTTCACACTTCAAAAGGCACGCTTATCAACGCTTTACAAAGCGTTTTCCTAGTAATTTCAACACCTGCAAATATGAAACAGTTACGCAAAATATCAGATTGATGGAATATCTTCGTCTCCCAAAACTCCCGTAAGATATATATGACTACAAAAATGTCCTTACGTCAAAGTGTCTCGTTTATTCTCGAATGCGTTGTTAACTTGTTACGACGATAAATTGTCTCGAAGCTCAATTAGTCGGTTGAGTAGTCTTACCACCTGCCTCCGAGAACCAATTAAAATAAGCCAAAGAGACTTGATTCAGCCAATGCGGTGCCAAAAGTGGCTGCTTTCAAATGTATGAGGGGTAATAAAGCACGGACAAAAAGCGATTGAACGTTCTAAAAGACTTGATGAAGAAATTAAAGGCGGCGGAGAAGATCAAACATAAGGTTTAGTTGCCATAACATGTCTAAAGACTTGTCAAAGTGGGTTATGGAATAAATTATTTATATATCAACTCACGAAGGAGATGAAACTTGCTGACGGTCAATACGAAGTGGAATAATATCAAACAAAATAGTAAATTTCCTGATTTTTTTTTATATACTTTTTGGGACTTCATTGAAATATCGTTGGATAGTTAGAATTTTTAGAATAAGGCTGCCATTCGTAAACAACAATAAGAAAGAAAATTAGTAAAACGTGAAGTATTAAGTGACAGACAACAAAAGAGCTGATTTGTCGAGGTAAAAATGGAACTTTATTCAAATAATGCATATTCATACTAAGGGGCAATACCTATACTGTTCTGTGGTTTCATTTCATATATTAATTCAAAGCACTATGGATGACATGAACCATGGGTTCCATGGGTTGCGATTCAAACTGCAAAGTGGTAAGCAAACCCACTAGCAATAGATTATGCCAAAAGCTCAGATTTACATTTCGCCAGCAATAGAAAATAGTTGTACTCGAAGAACCAGGACCCGTTTGCCTTTCAAGACTTTTCAGCACTTTCTCCAAAAAAGGTAAAGCAGTTCAAAACTGTAATGATATTGTGAACTGCTTTACCATTTAAAAGAAAGTGTTGACAGGCGAGGAGACGAAAATACTGCTTTTTTCTTCTTATCGAAAAAAAACTCAGAATGATTAGCCCTATCCACAATCATATTATCAAATAACAAAACTGTATCATCAAAAGTCTTTGTTATTTAATTTATTCCAAAGTACCAAACCCAACAAAGTACATTGTACAGCAATCGCAGTAATCATCAAGTGTTGACTGCGCAATACCCGCTCATGTTTGCGGTAAGGGTTGGGGGGGGGGGGGGGGGAGGGTGGGGGTGGGGGTGGTACTTCATCATCGTGCACTACAGTTTCTAATTTGCTCCACTGTTTAGATTCTTTCCCCCTGGTTTCGATCAATTATGTATGAACGTTGGCTTGGTTTTTTTACTAACCATACTTTGGAGAAGATAAAACTGAGTGCCGAGAGCAAACAACGTCATTACAGTGTGTTTCATAATCGTGGACGATGCAGAACTTGCGAGGAAAGCGAATTTTCCGAGACTTTCCAGGAACTGAATATAAAACAGTTTAAATATCCGAACTTACACAAAACAACATTTCATCTCTCCAAATATTTACTCTCTATTTCATATCGTATTTTGCTCTCTTGAGTATAAATGCGGGCACATTTTGAAATCAAAGCAATCTCAATAAAGTTAAATTTCTCATAAGGCAGACAATTTTAACAATTATTTTTAATTTATGTTGTAAGATATCCTCGATTTTAATTCCGTTTCAGGACATCACTGAAAAAATGTCTCAAAATGCGTAACATCCCATGCGTCCTTACCTCATATAAGAGAGATTTTAGAAAAAAGTGAAAAGTGAAAAAGTGAAAAAGTAAAGAAATCGACGAAATGGATTCCAATTATCTAATATCTGATATTATCAATTAGCATGATTTTTTTACTTAAAAGCAATTATTAGTATAGCTATACAGGGCAAGGGCAGTCTTAAATTTTAAGACCGAAGCAAGGGTTGGTTTCTATTTCAAAATTTCGTCATTCCCTTTGTTTTTCTTCAGTCGGTTGTCAGACTTTATTCTGGTTATAGTGAAAATTGGTACATATAAATCTAATTCCATAATAATTACACACATTTTAAGAATAATCATTTTATTGGTTTGCAAATAAAAATTGTACCACGTGCAAACGATCAATTAAAATTCATTTTTTATTTTTTCGATTAGTCAAGTCGATTAGTTAAGTCGGCTCTTGTCAAAATACGTCTACCTTGGCGAGTTTACGCTGAAAAAAGCTATTATTGCAGCTCATCGAAAGTTCGATATTTTTAGAGTTTTCCTAAATGTCAAATAAGACGTCTAGAAAAGAAAATGTTTTCGACTCGATTTGAGTTTCAGTTTTGAGAATTTTGTTAATGGTATCCTAGTTTACAAGTAAACAAAGTAGCAGGTCTGTAAAAAGTTATTACTTATTCGGGCATGAAATTGCAGCATTTTAAATTCCATATTCGGACATTGTTTACACACGCAGTAAAAAATACACTCGGGCAAAGTTTACCTTTGAAAAGTCTACATTAAAAAAAAATACTTAAAACTTTTACCATATTTTCTATGAAATTGTGTACTTAAAAATGTTAATTGACTTCAAAGTGGAGTCGCTGAAATATGCCAAAAGCTCATAATTGACTGACAGAACTTTATACGTCTCAAGGAATCTTTCTATAAAGTAAAAATTTTAAATTAAAAATGTTGTTATCAGAAAAACATTGCATGGATGAAAAATCACTTAATTTTTTTGAAATTATTTTTGTGGGTTCAACAATTTTCAAATAAACAAATGGTGATACGGGTGATTATGATGATTATTGTGAGAATGACAATGAAGAACATGTTAGAATTGACTGTGGGGAGGAGACAGTCGTTGCCTATTAGGCAATCTCTCCACAATTTGCCTCGCGACGGTCGCGGAGATCGAAGCCGGAACCTCAGAGTGCAAGTCTTTCCATTCCTGCCCAATACATTTCTCTGCTTCATCATCATCATCATCATCATCATCATCATCTCCCAATTATCACCATAATCATTTGTTCGACTTCATTCGCCCAGTTCCAGAACAACGAAAATAAAAAAAGTTTTCATTTTTCATGGGGTGTCAGGAAAATATATTTTTTTGTGGGGATTTACAAAAGTTTCATTTTGTAAACAAAAAACTCAAAAACTCAAAAACTGAAATTTCAAATTGCTAAAAACAAAAAAATGCCCTGCGGGGCAAGTTAGAGGCATGCCCTCCACCACCCCAAAGTGTCAAATTAAAACAAACAAATATATAAATTTCAACAAAATACATTTCATAACGTCTCAAAATTGATTTCAAGGTGTCCAAAAAGCAAAAAACACCCTCTAAGACGGAGAGAACTGTTTTCCCATCAGATAGCTACTTCAAAATGTTTGAATCAGTTGATTTTTTCCCCCAAAAGTTAGTTAATCCGCCTAACTATTAGATGATATCACCAGCCCTTATAAATTGAATGCCAAATTTAATTTTCAGTATTTTAATTTCGATCTTGAACAATGTCGTATATGTGACCTCACCGCACGCTCGTCGCATGATCTGTCGCCCACTTCCGGTGGCTGTTTTACGCGCAGAGTTGAACGCGATGAACCGACGACTTCCGTCAAGGACGCGGTTACGTGACGGTGTCTCATGGGCGCCAGATGTGCCCCCCCCCCCACCCCCAATTAGTCGCAGGGTTTAATTGTGGAGTTGCAGGTCAATTAGGAACAGATTGCTAAGAACTGGAGCAAAAAGAGGATACAAATTGGGCGGTTTAGTTGAGATGAGTTGGCTTGATTTGATGGCAGTTAATTACTTGCAAATGTGACGTATTTTTGATTGTGAGAAACCGTCTGGTTTGGTAAATAGCAACAAAAATGTAGCCTTGGACGTCATACAAAATATCGTATAAACTGATTATAGGAATAATCATAAAGAATCTTATAATTTTAATTCAAACTGTTTTTTAATAAGTATTTGACGATATAATTGATTATTGTAAAAGGCAAAAATTTACATTTTTCTGATCTCGATAATAAAAATAATAATCTCGTGCGATAAATAGTAATAAAGTTATCTTCATTCTAAATCTGAATAAAACTACTGAATTTTACTGAGGCCAAGAACGGCCTAAGGGACAACTGACGTCACATGTTGGTATATAATCACATAAACACAATATAATCATGATGGCTCTAGTCGCCATTGCCGCCTGTTTTTGCCGCCTGAATGGTAGTAGATATTTCAATGCGAGATTTGATAAAGAAAACGAAGGACTAGAAAAGTGAAACAAGAGTTGGTATTTATTATTTTTCATATAGTTTTTAATTTAATCTAAAGAAAAATTAAGGAATCTTCCCTATTGAATATTGTAGTAATTCATTTGTCAACAAAAGTTTCCATTCAGGTATGCTGAATAAGATAAGAACACAATAGGATAAATTACCTTTATTATACCAAATTAGCGAGCATGGTCACCGGTCACGACAGCTGATAGGGGATGCGCATGCGTCACAGTAACCATGCTGTGATTTCATCTGTCTTGCTGGATATCTCCGAACCGTTTTATCAATGAAAGACGAACTCCACGCGATCTAGCGGGTGGGATACGAACTTAAATTTTGTTGGGGATGCAAATAAATTAGAACGTTTTAAGAAAAAAATCGCCGAGAATGTGTTTACAATAACTTGAACTATCGCTGTATGATAGGTATATGATCGTTACCAGCAAGTATATTGATGCTTGTAAAATACTCCATAGGGTGAAAGAGTAACATTTGACGACAGCACTGGGATCATGTTACTTTTGTCAACAATCGATCGACAACTCTTATGAGAGAATAACATTGACACGTCACAAAGTTATACGATCGCAGTGCAGGACAAGTTCAGTCAACAACATTCTGTTGTGAGTCAACAAGGGTTTATCATGTGCTCTAGCTTGTTTGCTCGAAATATAAATAATATCGTGAAATCATTTCAAGTCATCCACTGTCAAGACATTTAGGTGAATTATCTTTCAGTTATGAAAAATGGTCCAAGAAATTTCGAGTAAATACAGTCAAATACAAGAGCACGGCTAAAATTAATAAAATTATAACTCGGCAACAAAATCAAGAATAAAATATGGGAGTGAAACGTCATTTTAATTGAAGAATTAAAGCGTGAAAATCGCGGCAATTGTAAGGTAAGCCATTAAAACACGACAGCTATGATCTATGCTATAATATTACGGGGTTACTCACCTTCAAAACATTCCTCTTTATCGCTCAGTCCCTTGATATTATTCTTTCATCTGTTATACAAGTTATTGAATTATTGACATCGTATCCTCTTCTTCCTTCACTTCAGTCAATATCATTCACCAAATAACATAACACATCTCCTCGTTCTTCTTGGAAACGAACCCAAACGCCAACTTTTTAGATCACTATTAATAGTCTTATATTCTATCTTGTGAGATGCAGAGTTAATTTACCCTCAAATTAGCCGTCAAATAAACGACGAAAACTAACTGGTAATTTGTCTCCACGTCGTGCTATCTCTCTCTCTCTTGGCTGTTAATTATAAACCTTCTCTCTTTAGTCTTCTCCCGGTAGCTGGGATGGAAATGGTGACGGGAATAGTAACGGTGGAACACAGGGGCTAGCAACTATTACTAAATACACTCTATAGTGGTGACAGTAGTGTTTGTGCCATATGGTAATGTCCTTCATTGAGTATTTACTCAAGTTTATGTGCTCTAAGATTATAGTTTGGAACTTGACGGTAATTTTAGACGAGATGTGTATATAAATGGTATACATTTTATTGATATTATTATATCAATTATGTAGGTAAATAAATGGCTTCAATGAATTTAGGAAACGTATTATTTAACACTAATGATATTAATTGAATTACATTCCGATGCAGAGTCATAGGCACACTCAAACAAAATAAAAATCGGTACTCGAAAAGAAAATGATTGGCTGATTAAGGTTTGATGGCAACATCCCACGAAGTCTGTGTTAACGCATCATCTACCTCTAGTAGGTGAGCTCTTATTTCATTGATAATAAGGAACCTTACCAGCAGCAAATCCTTTTCTTTTCGAGTACCAATTTTTATTGGTTTCAGTGTACATAACTTCTGTATCATTATACTATTGATTAAAGTAATACGTTTCGGTCAACCCTTTATACATAGTAAATAAATTAAAATTATAATCAGACTTCAAATACTATTTAAAAATATCGTTTTTTATTTGAAAAATATGTTATTTAGAATAAAATTAGAGTGTTTTTCAAAATAATTAAACATCTTAGAAGTATTTCATTGGTATTATACAAAGCACATAAATTTGTTATCTTACTGAATTGCCTACACCTACAGGTGCTTGCAAAGCAATTACAATATTCCCTACCTAGTCCATTTCATTTCAGCTGGTAATAAAGAAATTAATTATTATTTTAAAGTCGTTTGTGAGACTAAATTGATTGCCATTCATTAGCTGACAGGGATCGTTTACGTCACTCACGAGAGTCACGTGCTCTCGGCGGGGGAGGGGGGGGGAGCTTTCAAAGACAACATTACAAAGAAAACAAAGTAACGCTGGGGCTAATTAGATTTTTCTCGGCATGACTTTAATTGCTACTTAACTTTCGTGACACCTTGAAAATTGAAAATTTTTCTTTCATCACAAAAATAATTAATCATATTTCATTTGATTGAAGTAACTTTCTTTACTTTTCACTTTGTAAGGTGACTTTTAATTGAGTCATTATAATATTTTAAGACTAATTCTATTATAAAGATCTTAATTAATTGTCAGCTATCTTAATTAATCCTTCCATTAGAAAGACACGTTATTGATTAAGTTTTCAAAAAGAGCTTTTGTTTGAAAGATGAAGTGAAATTAGTTTCTTGAGTATAAAAAATTGATAGAAATGAATCACAAAATATTTAAGAAGTTGACCCGTATTCTGAGTAATTAAGAATTCAGATTTGGTGATATCAAACTACGCTATTATAATAGTACCTCCAGTGCTCGCTCGTGAATGGAGCGTTTTCATTTCATAGTACCTACGCTGTTTGCAAAGAGCGTTGTGAGTAACAATGAATGCTGCATCGGGCACAATGACATGAAAACCGTCCATGCAGTGTTGGGGGGTAAAAGTGAACATTCAAGGCAACCCCCCCCCCCCCCTGCCATATCACTATGGCTACACACTCATTAATATTGAGTGATACTGTAGATGTAGCTACAGGGGTACCCTCAAGATGGGGGGGGGGGGGGTATTAAGCTCTTTTTACTTTTGAGCATCGCAAAATATAGCAGATTTTACATTGATTTAGAGCCGACAGCTTTTGCTTAGTAACTTTTTTCCATTATTTATTAATTCCTAACGTGACGTTTTTACCAGCAAATACATTTACGTTTCATACATTTACATTTCATACATTTTACATTGTCATACCACAAGTTAGCTCAGGCGTAAGCGCTTTGAACTTGTGTTTCAGAGGTTAGGGGTTCATTTGCGACGCCCCTGCTTCTTGATGGAGGTTTTATCGTGGTTTCCCCAAGCCAAGAGGCAAATGTCGGGAAGGTTCCCTATAGGAGGCTGCGACAGCCACTTCCCACTTTCCCTCCGTGCACATTCCTCATCTCCCATCATCGTCATAATCAGATATCACTTTCGTCACCATAATAAAATAATTAAGTTTCTGTATTATTATTAACAATACTATATTCAATTATGAATACGAAAAAAGAAAAATTATGTGTGGCTTTACCCTTTACTTTATTCGCAATCTATGAAATTTACATCTTGTTATTTTAAATATTGATTGATAGATTAGTAAATAAATCGTTGGATCATAACAAAAATTCGATATAATAAATGTTCTAATAGTTCACTAAAAGTAATATTTCTAACCGTACATAACCGACAGTACAAAGGAAATCTAAATTCATCTGAAAATCATAATTCAGTAGTCTGCATGCCACTAGAACACAACAGTTCAAGCGTTAAAACGCATCAAAACCACGGTTAAACGATGTTAACGAGAACCAGGCGTTAGCAAACCCATTCACAGCAATTCCATCCAACCCCCATCCCAAAAACCCCCCTTCCACCACCCCCCCGCCCCTTAACCATCCGTGTCATCATCTCGTTTCAAAATTGCATTATTAAAAATTCATGTAGTACGGGACCCATATACCATCCCTGTTGTACACACCACATACGTGTGATTATTAAATGGCTACCCACGCTTTCAGCACTGCCAACGTAATAACCTTATTATATTTTAAAATGCTATTCCGTCGCCGGCTGGTGGTGGGTAATGCGCATGCGTATTGGGATGGGGTGCTATTGAGATGGGAGCAAAGCACGATATCCATTGGTTATGAGCGGTGATGTTGCCACGCTTGGATTTTATCACGTCTGATATGGGATGCCATTAGTGGATGTTGATTTGAAATATTGTTCGAGGGGCTTGTACGAAACTCGATGCTGGGAGAAAAACGTGTAGCTTTTGAAAAATATTCTTTTTTTATATGTCTTTTATTTTGAGAAAATGGAAAGGACGCAAGTGAAGAAAGTAGTCATACATTACATGTTTACCTATGTCATGTGTATGTGGGGTATGTCCTTAACTCGATATATCGATTTATTTTCGAAATTACAAATATATCGAAGTATTGTTACTTGAATATATTAAATATGATATATCGGCATATTTAATATATTGATATTTTTTATATTTCAATATCGATACAAAAAAGATATCGATATTTACAACAAAATCCAATGTAGATCATCCCTAATAAACACCCACAAATTTTGTTCGTGAATTTAATATGCTGTTGTCTTGGGTTTAAGGTTGAAAATGTATAAATATTCTTCCCTATTTTAAGGCCGGTCCAGAGGCTCAGGTAAAATGTCAAACAAGTGGCAAAGGGGATCGTACTGAACGTTTCCTCAGTATCAAAGGGAAACTAATTAAACATTTTGGTGGAACTGATTCTTTTGATTTCTTCTTGGATGAATTAGAATTTAGCAATTTAGGCCGTTGTCACCAATTACAATTTTGTCAGGCAGGACTTATATGCTATTTATTGGGAAAAGCAATTCCTATATTCTAGATGTGATTATACCGAAAGCAGTCTATAAAACCGCACATCACAAAACATCATTACAAATCCACCACCAAAAAAAAAATAATAAAATAATAATCCCCTTCCCCATGAGTCGAGTTTCGTACACATCCCAACACTGATGGGATATGTGTTTGAACCTAAAACATTCATCGTTGTGTAGTTGAGTGGATCGCCGTCGGTTCACGTGGATGGCGCCACTGGGACTGATGATGATGGTGATGATGATTACTTCTCCATGTTTCATCTCTCCCCCGCGACCCCAACACAAATCACTGCTAACCGTGGTTTATACGCCGACGTCTGATTGGCTCTCGCATCACGTGCTAAATAAGTAACAAGATGAAAATGTGAGGTTTTTATGTGATATAAACAACTTTGTGAATTGGCGATTTGATGATGATGTTATGGTTGGTTCGGTGGATGAATGTCTGGAATAGTAAGGGATGGTCGTTGAGATTCTAAGGGATATCTTTAGAGCTACTGGGGAAGACAGAACTTGAAAAATGATTCCAATGCAGTGTTGATTTTGGCCATTTTCATAAGGGAGTTTGAGAGGGCTAAGGAAAATGAAGGGTGTGTACACAAAATATATAATTCAATGTAAGCAGAGCTTTTATCTGAAAATGAAAAACGGTACAAAGTTTTGCACTCCAGCGTATTTTCACGAACGAAAGTATTATGGGTCTGAGGTAAGGCTTGATAGCTTGAGCTATAGCTTGAATTTGTTGATAATACCTACTAATTAATTTGATTATACTGCATCAGTGAATCAGTATTGAATCTAAACTGAATCACTATAGTCACTAAAGTATAGATAGTTATTGATTTGGCCTTACTTGATTTAGTATGAATTCTTTTCCATTTACACGATAAAATTTCCAATAAAATCTTTTATAAAATCTGTGATCTTTTGTAAAATATTTGGTAAAATATTTTACAGAAATAGAACGTGCTCTATATGATAAATTATTTAACACAATCCTCTGACAGAACATTTTACCATCAAATAGTCTTGTTTACACGGCTATATTTCTTTGAAGAAAAGATTTCATAAATATTTGATAGGAAATTTTAACGTATTAATGACACAAAGACAATAACACAATAAGACAGTAAGACAGTAAACATACCGTTTTTACGTGAATTTACTTAGAATATGCCTGTACAAACCGCTTGGGGTAAGGAGAAAAGAACACCCATAATAAATTATAATCTTTAGAAAATAATATTTCTCCGTGATAAAGTTAGAAGAAGCTGACGCCTGAACGTTTCTCCACCACTTTACGTCTTCATTAGCTAAACCTCTCTTGTGGTGTCGGAAAATTAATGAGTTTTAAACACAAAACTTAACTGCATTCGCTTCTTCTGTTATGAAACTTGATAAATCGCTGGTAAACTGCCTGAAAACTCTTCTCTCTTTCGCCCGGCGCGCAGAGAAAACACCGCCCCATGGAATAGCGCCGAGGTGTAAAGTGACAAGCTGGTAAAAATGTCCGCCTGGGTGAATTAATTAATTTTTGCTAATTGATTGTCAAAAAGAGGTGTGATGGAAGAGCAGTGGGCCGACTGACGAGACTAATTGAGATGATTAATGACTAGTAAAAGACGAGGACCATTATTTAGGTGACAACTCAAATAATTACTTTTTACTCTACTTTTTAATAAAGTGTATAGGTATAGCCATGATAGTTACTACTCACGGATGAACCATTGCTTTGACATGAGATAAATTAATTTAGAAAACGTATTTTTAAGTACACATGTTATTATGAACATGTAGAATAATACATGAGATAATGAAGACTTTTGTAATAAATAGGGGTGTGCGAATAGTGATTTTTGACTTCGAATACGAATATCGAATAATTGACAAAAATATTTCGAACATCGAATCGAATATCGAATAATTGGAATCTAAATTAAAAGACATAATATCAATTTAAAAAAAAAAATTGGACACCAAACTCTTTTCATATGACCAGAATGAAAGATGGCCACAGTGAGAATGTACTGATTATGATGTAATATGCAAGGATAATATTGTTGTCACTTATCATCACAAAAAATGAAATTAACAGGAACAAAAGGCGTATGAGGAAGGTCTACCTGGAGGAACAATAACCTACAAATAATATTCCCTCGAAATCAAAATGGCGGCCACGACTATTTTCGGTTGGAGTTTTAGACTTTGCAGCAGTTGGCAGCATTGAAAAACACTCCCATGTGAGAAATGGCGGGATAATTTTGAATTAAAAGACATGAACTATTCGAAACTTTTCGAATATTCGAATTTTCGAAGTATTCGAAATTTCGAATACTTTATTTTCGAATACCAAATCGAATATTCGAACCAAATATTTTCGAAGTATTCGAAGTTTTCGAATATTCGCACACCCCTAGTAATAAAGGTTTCGAGACTATAGGGTTCAGTTTTGCCGTTTTAAATGGGCATCATATCTAAAGATTTGTATACATTTAATTGCCATCAAAATTTGGGTCGTTCACGTTTGGGATAAGACAGATGGATGTAAAAAGGTTCTTAGAGAAATAAGTTTCAAAATGTGTTTATTAATGTTCCTGCTTCCAAGGGTTTAAATTCACTCATAACTTAGACTAATTTCTCTCATACTCAGAATCGGACTCAAACTCAGACTCGCCATTTCAGTTAAAAGAACGATCAAAGTTGAAACGATCATGATTTTCAGCTCGCAGCTCCACCATGTCACTGGTTGTACAGTCCCAGTCCCATTTACAGTCCCATTTAATCGCAGAGAGAACATTATGCGAAGAAACGGAGCAAAACTGTCGACGCTGAAAGACGTCAGCTTATTGTTGTCAAAAAGAATACGTCGCAATCCAGTTGACGATCGGAATACGTTCAAACCAAACTCACTGTTTTGGTTGGAGATTTGGTTGGAGTTAAGATTCAAAAGCTCCAAATTTGGCATCTGGTTGAAATATCCATCAGAAATGGTTTGAATGTTGCAAGATTCCAAAGTCAAAATCCTAAGGGACGACGATGCTAGTGGGAAGTTTGACAGATTGTCCAAATTGTTTCCTTAAATATTGAGTTCATTTAATCTATAATTCGATTGAAATAATTGTCCTCAAAATTTGGGTCATGCACGTTTGGGATAAATAAGACAGACGGGATGCAAAAATGTTCTTATAGAAATCTGTTTCAAAATGTATTTATTAATGTTTCTTCTTTTCTTTCAATGGTTTAAATAATACACTCAGTGTACGCAGTTAAAAGAACGATCGAAGTTGAAAAGAGCATAATTTTGATCTCGCAGCTCCACCATGTCACTGGTTGTACAGTCCCAAGGATTGCCGCTCAGAGAGACTGGTGGCGCCCCGAAACTCTCATCGTACTTCTCAAAGACTCGGAGAAACGGAGCAAAACTGGCGACACTCAAAGAGGTCAACTTATTGTTGTCAAGAAGAATATGTCGTAATCCAGTTGACGATGGGAATACGTTCAAACCAAACTCGCTGATTTGGTTTTTGTTAAGATTCAAATACTCCAAATGTGGCATCTGTTTGAAATATCCATCAGAAATGATTTGAATGTTGCAAGATTCTAAAGTCAAAATCCTAAGGGACGACGATGCTAGTGGGAAGTTTGAGAGATTTTCCAAATCGTTTCCTTCAAGATTGAGTTCATTTAATTTAGAATTCGATTGAAATAAATCACTATCTAGCGATTCTAATTTGTTGTGATCAAGATTTAGTACATATAATTTCGGATTATTTCCGAAGGCCTTGGAATGAATTGTTCTGATCTCATTTGACGCTAAAGTCAGGTGTGTTAATTTCTCCAAACCAGTAAAAGTAATTTCGGCGATCGCAGTTAGTAAATTATTATCAAGGTACAAACCCTTAAGCTGATCAAGACCATGGAATGCACCAGCAGACAAATTATCAATTTGGTTTTTCTTAAGACTTAGAGACTCCAACGAATCCAATGTTTCAAACGCATTGGCATTTACAGTCTTTATATTATTTTCATCGTAAGTAAGATGTTTTAAGTTACGAAGTCCGCGCAGTGCATCCGTGTTTATGTCTTTTAGGTTGTTCCTTGTAAAATCAATTTTTAGAACGTTTCCGTATTTAGTTTCATCGAAGTGCAAACTATTTGGATTAAGATCCTTGCTGTTGGTGACGGTCACATCGACGACTTTATTTAGTTGTTTAGTTGTGAAACGTGCAGTCTCTGCAGAGAAGTCAACAATAAAGGCACATAGTAAGTTGTCGCCGTCTGGTGTTGATATGATATCACATACTGGTGGACTGTCCTCAGCGCGGCAGCCGACTGTAAGTATCAGTAGCAGGAATACTCGGAGATTCTTCGAAGACATTACTGCAACAAAAAACAAGAATGTATGACACAGTCTCCCCTGAAACAAATTCCACTACTATAAGAAGTTCTCGATATGGAGATGGAAGAATCTCAGAAATAGTGTGCGCAGAGTTTTCATTTATTCTGACGTGTTTTTATAGTACCGGCGTTTCTTTTTTTTTTTTTTTTTTAAATTTAAATTATTACACGGTATATAATATTATCTTAGTTGTATTTAAAATATCAACGAATGTGATGTCCTGATGTGATGCGAATGTGATGTGATATGGTCCTGGGGGGAGGGGGGGGGGGATAAGGCCTACTTTAATTGTTTTGATTATTATTTTGGAATGAACGTTCAAATAAAGTACAGACACAAGTTAGTATTGACTATCCATCTACTCTGGTCAAGTTCACATTGAATTTTACAAAAAATAATTATTCAAATAGTGTGAAAATTGAAATTGGAAAAAGGTTGTAATTGGGTCTTATCCCCCCCCCCCCCAGGACTTGATTAATTAAACGGTACGGTTACGTTTCTCTTCCATTTTTACGGTAAAATTTTATGTCACTTTATGTTTATTTGTTTGTTTGATTGCTTCTTGCTTTGTGTCTATTTAATGTGTTGTAGGCAACGTTCAACCACTGTTCAACAAATCCAGAAATTTTGCACACACACTAATCTCATATGAGCTGTTTTAGGTATGGCTTTGGAATTGTGTGTCGATCATCCCTACGCTTATACCCTCCCGCCATACAACGGAGATCGTACAGTGGTATACCGGCGCTCCGTTGTATGGCGGGATGGTATAAGCGTAGGGATGATCGACTCACAATTCCAAATCTGTACAGTTATTGAGAAAAATCCTCTGATAAGTTGAAAAGTGATAACTAACCGACCGTGTGTCCGATTAAATAAAAAATTTGCATGGTCATTGGGACCAACATTTTATAGGAGTTTTTGCTAAGTTTCAGACAAATTTGTCAAAAACTTTAAGAGTTGTACCTAAGTGTAGACATTTGTCAAATTCGTTTCATGTTGAAATAACTTTTCACTGCTCTTTTGATTATGTTGTCTTCACAGCTGTTTCCTAGGCAAGGCCTGTAGAGCAGCAACTTTCACACGAACATAATTCGCATGCAATACAAAGCTCGCTTATCAACTCGTACACAGAATATTTTCCTAGTACTTACCTGGATGTATGGAGTCCATTGCCACTGCATGAAGATGTTGAAGTGTAGTTCTTATTCGTCTGCAGAGTTTATATACCTATACGTGAGATCAATTAAGTCAGTCAATAATACCATTAATTGCCATCTATTGGAAACAAATCATTAACACATAATTATTACGTATCACATTATCTACAGACAGTCATTAAAAATGTATACGAAATTGAGAGGCAGTAGATTTCAAGGTCGTCACTCTTATTGATTTGTTCATAAATAGGTCATGTTTTGACGCACTATTTCTTTATTGTATCTCATAGTTTATATTATAATTTGAAATTTTATAATTAGTAGTCTTAATTAAAATATTCACTATTTATTACATCTGTAAATACTTCAATTATTTTTTTAGAATAAAACTGATACGTCAATAAATTTTTACATCCATAGGTAACCCCATAAAAAATATCAGGTCGCTAGGAGTTGACTTTATGCTAGGAGTAACTTCGTGTTTCATTAGAAAATCGTGTTTCCAACAATAAAGTCAATAAAAAAAAAAAAATTATTACAATTTAATTTTGATTATTATTGGTTAAAAATGCAGATTTTGTTTGTCAAGAGGTAGGTGATCATCAAAATTTGGGTCGTTCACTTTTGGGATAAGACAGAGGGGATGTAAACATGTTCTTATAGAAATATGTTTAAAAATGTGTTTATTAAAGTGTCTTCTTCGAATGGTTTAAATAATACACTCAGTGATCGCAGTTAAAAGAATCATCGAAGTTGAAAAGAGCATAATTTTGATCTCGCAGCTCCACCATGTCACTGGTTGTACAGTCCCAAGGATTGCCGCTCAGAGAGACTGGTGGCGCCCCGAAACTCTCCGCGTACTTCTCAACGACTAGGAGAAACGGAGCAAAACTGGCGACACTCAAAGAGGTCAACTTATTGTTGTCAAGAAGAATATGTTGTAATCCAGTTGACGATGGGAATACGTTCAAACCAAACTCGCTGATTTTGTTCGAATTAAGATTCAAAAACTCCAAATTTGGCATCTGGTTGAAATATCCATCGGGAATGGTTTGAATGTTGCAAGATCCCAAAGTCAAAACCCTGAGGGACGACAATGCAAGTGGGAAGTTTGAGAGATTTTCCAAATCGTTTCCTGCAAGATTGAGTTTATACAATCTAGAATTCGATTGAAATAAATCACTATCTAGCGATTCTAATTTGTTGTGATCAAGATTTAGTTCATATAATTCCGGATTATTTCCAAAGGCCTTGGAATGAATTGTTCTGATCTCATTTGACGCTAATGACAGGCGAGCTAATTTCTCCAAATCACTAAAAGTATGTTCGTTGATCGCAGTTAGTAAATTTTTATCAAGGTACAAACCATTAAGGAGGGATCTCCGAATTGCACTCATGTATAGAAATCGTTCAAATTTCGCATATAAATAGATTTTTATGTTCTGCATCATAATATGGCGAGAAAAAGTGGTCAACGTGAACTAATTTTCGAGATATATTACTTCAAAGTTACAATTTATTTCTCAGTTTAACATTGCTACCATACGGAAAAATACATGCTGATAATTTTAAAAGCGTATATTTGGCTGCTTCCCCACCTATAGAATTTTTTGAAAAACTACTATAGCCTGTATCAAATGCAATATTTTATTATAAAAATTTTAAATGTATACCTTCGTGGACGTTTTACCGAGCTATGAGGGTTTTACTATTTCATTTTTACGTTTTTCCATCTGAAAAGTGCAGTTTTACATGTGAATTGTGTTGCCATGATAAAACGGCCTTATAGAAATTCGAAATTCTTTGGAAATTTGTAGAAATTTACAGAAGACCGTGATTATATCGCGTGTCCCTCCTTAAGCTTATGAATACCATGAAATGCACCATCAGACAAATTATCAATTTGGTTTTTCTTAAGACTTAGAGACTCCAAAGCGTCCAAAGCTGCAAAAGCACGGGCGTTTACAGTCGTTATATTATTTTCATCGTAAGTAAGATGGTTTAAGTTGCGAGGTCCCCGCAGTTGATCCGTGTTTATGTCTTTTAGGGTATTCCTTGTAAAATCAATGTTTAGAACATTTCCGTATTTTGTTCGATCGAAGTACAAACTATTTGGATTAAGATCCTTGCTGTTGGTGATGGTCACATCGTCGACTGTATTTAGTTGTTGAGCTGTGAAACGAGCAGTCTCTGCTGTGAAATCAATGATAAAGGCACATAGTAGTAAGTGGCCGCCGTATTGTCTAAATATGATTTCACAGATTGGTGGACTGTCCTGAGCGCCACAACCGAATGTGAGTATTAGTAGCAGGAACATTCGGAGAGTCTTCGAAGACTTTACTGCAACAAAACACGGATGTAAGACACATTCTCTCCTGAAACAAATTCCACTACTAAAGCACGATAGATTATATAAAAGCTCTCGATATGGAGATGGAAGTATCTCAGAAATAGTGTGCAGAGTTTTTATTTATTCTGTCTTGTTTTTATTGTACTGGCGTTTCTCTTTTTTTTAAATTATTACACGGTATGTTCTTAGTTTTATTTAAAATGTACACAAATGTGTTGTTGACCGCTTGCGCTATGATATTTCTTAATGTCCTGGGAAGTTAGTATTGAATATTTATCTATTGTGGTGAAGTTGACATTGAATTTTACAAAAAAATAATTATTCACATAGGTAGTGTGTAAATTGAAATTGAAAAAAGGTTGTAATTGGGTCTTCCCCCCCCCCCCCCCCCCCCCCCCCCCCCCCGGATCTTATTAATTAAACGAGACTCTTATAAGGTACTCTACGGTATACGTGTATGTCACTTTATGTTTTTTGTTTTATTGCTTGCTTTGTTTCTATTAGTGTGTTGTAGGCAACGTTTAATCACTGTTCAACAAATCGATCGGAAATTTTGCACACGCATTAATGTCATATGAGCTGTTTTATGTACAGTTATTGAGAAAAATACTCTGATAAGTGGAAAAGTGATAATTAACCGATCGTTTGTCCGATTAAATAAAAAAAAATTGCATGGTCATTAGGACCAACATTTTATGGGAGTTTTGGCCAACTTTCAGATTAATATGTCAAGAACTTTAAGAGTTGTAGTACCTAAGTGTAGGCATATTTGTCAAATTTGTTTCATCTTGAAATAACTTTTCAGTGCTATTTTGATTATGATGTCTTCACAGTTGTTTCCAAGGTTGATAGAGCAGCAACTTTCATACGTATATTCGCATGCAATACCAGGCATATCAACGCGTTACACAGCGTAATATACTAGCACTTACCTGGATATATGGAATCCATTGCCGCTGCATGAAGATGTTGCAGTGTAATTCTTATTCATCTGTGGAGTTTATACCTATAAACGTGTGATCAATTAAGATAGTCAATAATACCATTAGAAGATTGACATCCAGCAATCTGCTAAAAACAAATCATTAACATTCATTACCTACAGATATTTTACAGTCATTGAAAATGAATGTGGCAATTAGATTTCAAGGTCGTCATTCTTATGGTGAATATATTTAATTATTTATCAATTCCATTCTTGTTTTATTCAATAGATAAATAGGCCACGTTTATATATTTTATTTACAATTTTGTTTACAATTCTTGTACTAAATTTTGATTATTATTGGTTAAAAAATGCAGCTTTTTTGTCAATGATAGGTGATAAAATAAGTTAATTTTATTCTTTGTTTGTATCAATTATTGCCTGCAACCTATAGGTTGTTTTTAGTTGTATTACGTACTAGAAAAGCTTTAGTCTTAAGACTTCGATCACTCGTTCAATGTAACAAATTGAACATACACACATTCATACCTAAATATGACAATAATTTTAAAAATGTTGTGCGAACTTCTAGTGGAAAATCGTGGAACTGCGGTAATGCAGTTTTTGCCTTAAATGCCATTTTAAATGGGCATATCTCAAGACTTTTATACACTTAATTACATTCAAAATTTGGGTCGTTCACGTTTGGGATAAATAAGACAGAGGGGATGCAAAAAAGTTTTTATAGAAATCTGTTTCAAAATGTATTTATTAATGTTTCTTCATTCAATGATATAAATAGTACACTCAGTGATCGCAGTTAAAAGAATAATCGAAGTTGAAAAGAGTATGATTTTGCGCTCGCAGCTCCACCATGTCACTGGTTGTACAGTCCCAAGGATTGCCGCTCAGAGAGACTGGTGGCGCCCCGAAACTCTCCGCGTACTTCTCAACGACTCGGAGAAACGGAGCGAAACTGACGACACTCAAAGATGTCAACTTATTGTTGTCAAGAAGAATATGTTGTAATCCAGTTGACGATGGGAATACGTTCAAACCAAACTCGCGGATTTTGTTCGAGTTAAGATCTAAAAACTTCAAATGTGGCAACTGGTTGAAATATCCATCAGGAATGTTTTGAATGTTGCAGGATTTCAAAGTCAAATCAGAAAGGGATGACGATTTTAGTGGAAAGTTTGATAGATTTTCCATGTCATTTCCATCAAGCTTGAGTTCAAGCAATTTAGAATTTGATTGAAATAATCCACTATCCAGAGATTCTAGTTTATTGTCACCCAGATTGAGTACATATAGTTCCGGATTATTTCGGAAGGCCTGGGAATTAATAGTTCTAATCTTATTCGAAGCTAAAGACAGGCGAGTTAAATTCTCCAAACCACTAAAAGTATGTTCGTCGATTGCAGTCAGTAAATTAGAATCAAGGTCCAAAGCTTTAAGATTATAAAGACCACGGAATGCATCAGCAGACAGAGTCTCAATTTCGTTTTCCGTAAGAACTAGATTCTCCAAAGAACCTAATCCCGCAAACGCGTTGGCGTTTACAGACGTGAAATTATTTTCAACGTACTTAAGATCCTTTAAGTTATTAAGCCCAAGCAGTGGTTCAGTGTTTATATCAGTTAGGCTGCTACTTATAAACTCAACTCTTTTAACATTTCCGTATTTAGTTCTATCGAAGTCGCCACTTGTGAGAGAAAGATCCTCGCTAAAGAGGAAGGTCACGACGTGCACTTCATTTAGTTCTTCAGTTTTGAATCTGGCGGTTTTTGCAGCGAAGTCGCCAAGATTACCACATATTAACAAGTTGTCGAAGTTTTCTGGATCTTTCATGATGATATCACAGGTTTGTGGAATGACTTGAGCGCGGCAGCCGACTGTGAGTATCAGTAGCAGGAACGCTCGGAGAATCTTGGAAGACGTTACTACAACAAACAATGTGTTCTAATGTCAACCCTGCCTGCTTGTCTTGCCTTGTTCGAGCAATCGATTAGAAGTCTTTCACACACACTAATATACAAGAATTTTTAAATCAAATGAAAAATAATGACATAACAGTGGTCTCAGTTTCAGTTTTTGAGCAAAATTACGTTTGACAATGAATTTGCAGCAGAGAAAAATCTATTTTTTGTTTGGAATTCCTATTTTACACGCTTATTTTGTTTTTTTTCTGGTACTACCTCCATTTCACCCCATAACAATAGAGGAGCAAAGAAAATCCACATTTCTAAGGTGCATACATCATTTGATTGGCGATTATATTTTGGCATTTGCCCTCAGGCGCTGAAAGGTCCCCTCCAAATGGAGTTAGGACTTGTAGTTGAAAAGTGAAAATATCCTACCGTTTGTCCGATTAAATTCAAATTTTGTATGGTCATTGGGACCAACATTTTAGGAGTGTCTGCCAATTTTTAGACTGTACTCTCAAGAAATTCACGAGTTGTTTTAAGATATAATTTATAAATTCGTCAAATTTGTTTCATTTAGAATGACATTTATACTGCTCCTTGACGCTTTGTTACAGCTTTGCCAAGGTCTGTAGAGCAGCAACTTTCACACGTATATAATTCGCATGCATGCAATATGATTACTCGCTTACGCGTTACACAGAGGTTCTTACCTGGATGTATGGAGTCCATTGCCGCTGCAAGCAGATGTGCAAGTGCAGTTCTAATTCAACTGCAAAGTTTATATACGAATCTTCATCAATTTCGTCAGTCAGCATTACCAGTAGAGGTCGTGTATGTCTGACCTTGAGTTCATCCTAATTCGAGGAATGAAGAATAGTGATATTCGATAATTAATATCAATTCCAAGTAAATAAGACAAACCAGTTTCAAAACAGTGTGACTTGACAAATGCGTATGATGGAAGAGCAAAGTACAATTTTATTTGCGCAAACTTCTAATAAAAAAGTAAGGAGATGAGAAAAATTAGAAACCCGTTGTGAAACTTCTGTATATCTAATGCAGCAAACTGTCACTTTATGGGTTTAAAAATTATTTGAATCAGCTACTCCTGTTACTTCTTTGGCACTGACCTATGTTTTTTTTGTCTGTCTGCAGCAATAAAGGTCCGTATCGTTTTTCCGATTGAGTTGAAATTTTTACCAAGCTTTGCTAAATTTTAAACAGCTGTGATTAGTCCTAAAGTACCATGACAAGAACCAATGACATTCCTTGAATGAACGTTGAAGCTTAGCTAATCATTTTAACAGAGCTTTGAAAAACCAGTCCTTATTGGTCAAAATGTAAAAAAAATCTCATGAAAAATAAAAAATAACATAACTTTAATTCGATCAAACTTAATCACATTTCGACAAATATTTCATTGTTTTACAAATTTTCGACCTAATCATTTAATGGTTAAAATTTAAATAAAAATGCCATTCCCCTTTTCCCATAGTGCATAGTAACAACGTAACAACTATTCATCAATATATCATCCCAAACAAAACAGTGCCACCATACATCATTTAACGAGGGAAGTAATAATCAGTTTTGCGTCTAAAGTCTTCTCCCCGTTTAGCTTAGCTCATCGTTGGTTCTTTGGTCCATGACAAGTCTTCCCGCGTGATTTATTGAGTACTTTTTCTGAAACGCTTTGACTTGCTGCCAATTGCCTCTCCATGTCTTGATATTATACACTAGCATGTGGCTACATTCGTTGACACGTTAATTGTCAACATTCTCTCATAGAACGCTAGTTGAGCTCAAGATTAAAAATAATTTCGTTATTTTTAATGTGACTTTTTTTTTAGGAAACATATTGGTTTTATGTTAGAGGAAGTTGCGCGTGCTAAATACACATTTTGTGGTCATTTATAATAGATGATACATTTAAATGTTGGATACCAGATGTTGATAACAGGGGACTGTAGTCTTCACTAACCAAAACACGGAGTTCAAATCAGTATTTTTTCCAATAATTTCAAATGTTAACTTCTAATATGTTCGTTACATTAAAATGGTTGGGAAATTCAAGTCCAAAGGCATGCCAACATGTAATTATCATGTTTTAATATAGTTTTGCTGGATTATTTGACTTGGATTTCACAATTTTGTATACTGTTCTCTGATTTTCTTATTGATCTAGTTGAGTGGTGCGGTTTGGGCATTATAACGGGAGTATTTGTCACCTACGAATTTCGAGACACATTTTATAAGATTATAACATCTTAGAGGGCAAGTACCTACGCTAATTTTATGCGACCCTCTAACGTTTTAAGTTATACGAAGACGTGACCCTAAATTCGAGATTAAGTTCCACCTGAGAAATCACTAGTGAATTATCAGCCAAATGTACAGTGATTTCAATTTGTCCAAAACTTTCTTGATTCTTGTTTCCTGTTACGTTCGTCCGTAATTCTCCTGGTTCATGTGACACATTTCGCTACTTCATTGTGTCTGTAATCCCGTAAAATGTCTAGAAGTTGGACCTTAGAAAATTGAGAATTGGGGGAAATTAGGGATAGAAATATCGGTATAATACCGAATAATTCGGATGTTAAAAAAAGTACAAAACATCGATAGGTGCTCGAAAATAATGAATATCAATATTTTGTTATTTCAATATCAGATAATATATCGACGTCGATACAAAATTAAATTGATATTCGATATCAAATCCAATGTCATCATATATCAGAGAAAATGAAGTAATATAACTGAACCACATCATTACCTATAATTAGGGCCAGTCTTTCAATACTCTGCTAACTTTTAAACGGTTGATTAGGACTGTATTGTCATGGCAACAACCAATTACATTCCAAAAATGACTTTGGTTTCAGCAGAGTATTGAAAAACTCATTTTAAGACGCCAAGTTTCGTTTACCAAATTTCTTCTTTCATCTTTGCATTGCTCAATTAATATATTTCCAAGGTATTTACAGTAATACGAATGAAATTACTCATATTAATAATCTGAAATATCCCTCTTAATTTGTGTCTCCAGTGGTAATAACGTCTACAATTATTTCTACACCAAGTAGTTATGTATTAAACGTCTCTTACTGGCACTCATCCAGTGAGGCAGTTTGCCATCTTTACCGCCTAACTAATAACATTATTTGTTAGCCAAAGAGATCTGAGAGAGATTTTAATTAGCATTCCCCCCCCCCCCTCCCCCCCACAGACGCTTCTACTTCCCCCGACGCCCAATTCTTTGACGATTGACGCGCCGTCTAGCGAGTAATTGCTGGAAATTCCTAACCAAATACACTGTTGATGGATAACTTAGGTCCTCGTTGGAAGTTTCACGTTTTCAAAAGCTGAATTAATGTTTTCCGTAGGTAATTTTCAAGATTGGTGGACTAACTAATTAGATATATTAGTTGAAATTAAGTATTTACGTATTAATTATGAAGATCGTTTATAAAAATAGCTCATCCATGAAAAGGAAAAGTTAGTCCTAAGCGTGTCTCAGGATAAAAGGGAATTCTATCTTTACCATATTATTTAGAAATATCTGAACATGTCTTCTTATCTAGTGAGGAGGTCGCCCCACGCCAGCCAAGTCGTACGGTGCACACACTACCGGTTAAACTGACAAACTGTAATTTAAAAAGGTTAATTAACCTTTTTAAATTACGGTTTACAGTCAAACTACTGTAGTCAAATTACAGTCAAACTATATTTTACGCTTTTAGGCCTATAGGTACTTTAAAAAATTTCAAATTTCAAATTGTTATGAAATATCTTATAATTTGGAGCTATGGCCCACCCTATCATATTCCAACTTGCCAACAAGGTTGTGTCGTTTAAAACCGTAAAACTACAACCGCTTTCTGATTCTGATGATGATTCAGATGATAAAAAAGAACCGTTGACAGCTGGTATACAACCTAAACGGTTGAGCGTATCAATCTGAAATTTTTACCACAAGTGCACTTTTGGTATTTAATGATACCTTGCTATTACGAATTCTTTTGGGCCATTTTGAAACCGGAAGTGACTTCATATCTCTAAAACGGCGATTCAATTCAAATGGAAATAGATTATAGATTATATATAAATAAATCACATTCGTCTCCATGAAATAAAAGGAAAATACGATACAAATACTTGGATTTTTGTTATTTTTTTTTAGATATAATTCCAAAATGATAAACTTAAGGATTTTTTTTTGGTCAATGGCTCAAATTGAACAAAACTATCCCTTTTCTACAAGCAAATTGTTTCAGAAATATTTTGTTATAATAGTTCCAATAATAGGTCTCTGCTCTAGCTCCATGACATTCCGATTCCACCAATTAGCATTCACAATTAGTCACGCTGTAAACGGGTGCGTCGTTAATCCAAATATAAAGACCACTTTGGATGAACGTCTCGCGTTGTTGGCAGCGAGTGTACCGAGACGCCATCTTGGATGATTACCAGTCTGTCACGGTGTTTGAAATTATTGGGAACTATTTCACAGTTGGCATCATCTTCTCGAACAGAAGTCGAGTATTTGAAATTCTTTTTCCACCGCCGCCTTTAGTAGTTTAGTTTGTGGTCGAGTTATTTTCTTTCAGTTGTGCAGTTGTCAACCCTGGAGACCACCATGATTAGCACTCGATACAGTTGGTAGCACTGATCGGACGTGCGAACGAATATCGTGGGAATCAAGATAATTAAACGTTCGAATCAATTTGATTGAACACCAATCGGTAATTGACTTGGTAATTGGATTAAATTACAAGTTAATTTCAGTTGGCCAATTGGCTGGCAGTGACTTTTAACTTTTCTGAGAACTTTGTGTTTGTATTTTCTTATTTTAATTTATTTATTTTTCAGATAATCGCATTAAACTATTTATATAAAAATAACGAAACATCACAGGTAATTCTTAGTAGGGATTTCATAACTGCTTAAAGTGTGTGGGTGTAATGAGAGAAATAGAATAAAATACACACATGGAATGTTCAATTACTTAAGAAATATAAGAGCTTTTAGAGCTTTTCAAGTCGTGAAAGTCCGATTTAAAGACAATTACACACGATTGCCTGATAACCCTTCAGCTTAAAAGTTGTAATTTATAATTTGTTTATTACTTCAAAGTTCAACTAATGTATCAACAGACTTTAAACCTCCCATAAGTACCACAAGAGAAGATAATACACACAAGAAGGCTCCATTCCTTAGGAATGTATTCGTTTATCGAACTTTTATGTTGTGAAAAGTCCATTTCAGGGTCAGGAAACCCCGATTGACTGAGCTTTTATGCCTTTAGATATTCTTTTGACAACTTAAAAAAGTTGTATAAACGTATCCAAAGAATGGATCCTTTATGTGTAGATAATATTCCCCTTCTCTCGTGGTACATTTCCCTTGAAATTCTACCCGAATAGCATCTTAAATCTGCTCAATTAGTCAGCCCATTTTAGAGGTTAGGTAATATAATATTTTGATACCTAATTAGAGAGTACATTTTTAAGCTGCATCGTAACTCCTCATTGTCCCAAAAATATTCCTCCTGTTTCATAGCTTCACGACACTCCCAGAGGTGTCGCTAAAGGACGTTTTGCTTGACGAGAAAAAAAACACGTAGAATACAACGCCAAGCCTAATATAAATATGTATACAGCATTAGATGAGCATAGTTATGATGCTCCGGCTACAAATGAGAGAAAATAATTGCATATTAAATGTGCTCAGTCCACCAGTGTGGTGTTCAACTAATTAATGCCTCATTTACCACCCCCCAGATGGCAGTAGTGTCGAGGTTGGTTGGTTACAGTGAGCATGCGCACGTCTAGGAACGCTAAATATGTGAGGTTATTGTATTATGAATAAACTATGAGCGAAATGATGACCGTTCCTCTATAATGTGGATGATGCATTTTGCAAAGGTCGTTAAAGGGAGATGGTATGAAAACACTATTAATTTAGGTGGGAAGGTGTAATTGGTTCACTTAGGTTAGGAGATTGGCTGCTAAATATGAGGCTAGTTAATGCAATTTGGTATTTGAATAAGTTGTAAGGGAAGAGGTTATCATCATAACGTGCTTCGTGCTCTTGAGAGAACGTTCGAAAAGTTGAATTACAATAATTTGAATTCGTGCCAAAATGTACATAAGGAAGTGACATAATTTGTAGCAAAGCGAAGATCTTTCGCATAAACAAATAAAAACCAAGAATCAATACAATTCAAACTTCATCTTCTTTCGAAATATTTTTCATTCACCTCT